>CABFVX010000369.1:186620-199376 GCA_902151425.1 Timema shepardi
TAAATATAATAATTTTAAATCTATTGTTTCATGATCTAATATATATATATATATATATATATTAGATCATGAAACAATAGATTTAAAATTATTATATTTACAATTATATACAATTATATAATAGTTTTAAATCTATTGTTTCATGATCTAATATATAGATTTAAAATTATTATATTTACACATGTATCTTATATATATATATTGTTGCCAAAACCATTACATAAAAATATAATGGCTGTATTAATGTAAATATATATATATTTTTTTTAGATCATGAAACAATAGATTTAAAATTATTATATTTACACTTGTATCTTCAAAATAAATCGAAATGAATAAATGCTTATTTATAAACTAAAATATACCATAGAAATTGTTAGTTTCAAAATAAAAGGTTTATATAACGTAATTACATGAACATGAACACAACCAAACACGGTTTTTAGGACGTCCCCAACAGTCCTCGGCTCGGCTAGTTCACCATCTTAATTTATTCAAAGATTGCAACCGTATAAAGGTTGTAAATTATATTTTAATGAACCACCGACACCATTTACACAAAAGAAGAAACATCCAAGCGGTTATTTTCGTTAATTTTTTAATAATTACAAAAACGCTTAAAAAAAGAAGTAACCAAAAACTAATGATTTTCTGTGAAAGTTTTAACTGTCAAAAGTGATAGCAAATGGATTCATGGGAGAATATATGCTAACTTTTTCTAGCTGTCAGTTACCACCACTCCTACGGTGGATATACTTTATATCGGTATTCAGCACTCAAAAAACAATTTTATTTTCTCCGCGTCTCAATAATCATCCGGATTTTCCGGATTTAATTGTTCTTCCCATATAAAAGTGATGAAGGTAGATTTTGGAAGAGATGTATAATCATTAATCATACTCATTACTTGAAGTTGACACCTGGAACACAATCTCCTTGTCCCCAGTAAATCAGAAAATATTATCTCGATATTTAGTCTGCATGTCCACCAGTGTGGGTGTGTAGCAGTTGATAGTGTAGACTGTGAGTCTAAATAGATAATACATCTGTCAATGATCAAGAATTATTTTTAATTTTCCACGAACCACTTTCCATTTTATCAAAACAGAAATAACCTTTAAAAACAATTAAACACTCTTTTTTCAGCCAACATTAGACAAAATATAATATATATTACATTACAGCTACCCCAATATGTTTAAAGTATTTTAAGCAGTGCATGAGTTTTTTTCAGTTAAAAACTTGAAAATTTAATTAAATAAAATGAAAACCTATACACTGAATCGAATTCGGGTACAGGTTTTAATCTTTTCGCTTAAGTGTATTTGATTCAGCTATCACGTATAAGGTTGTGTTTCACATTAATTAATTATAAATGTAAGTCTTTTCTACCATATTGGTACTTTTAACCACCATGTTGGCGTAGATATTTCGGGGGAATCTGTAACGTGTGTAAGCGCTTCAGTAGACGGCCCTTAGGAAAGGTTCCAAAATTCGACTTCAGAGAGTATTTAATATATTGTGATAAAACCAATACCAATATACCCACCTAATATTTACACAATTTGATCACCAATGTTTATATTCCAGACTAATTTTGAGGGCTGTAATTTACTGTTTATAGATGTATTAGTAATTTATTTAAACATTTCATCTCCACAAGATTATCATTTTATTCAAAATGTTAAATATACTTAAACTAATAAAATGTATTTACATTCATAATAGTATGGACCGAATAACATTACTATGCACGTTTTGATAATTAATTTCTTCAATGGACTATTGTTGGTAAAAAAAAACAGCCTAACACCTAAAACATAAGTTATCCGTGCCAGCGCCTAGAATAAAGTGTAGATAAAATTGGAATAGTTTCAGTTATCTTGAACCCAATAATTTTAAAATAAAATCATTGAAGAGATTTAACTAAAACAAAAATGAAATATTTGGTTGAAATGACATTTAATCTTAAAATAGAAGAATTCCAAAGATTGTCACAATAATTCATTAGGTGCCGTTGGGGGAGCTATGAATCAAGTATATCAATTTTTGGAGTCTTAGCAAAACTCTATTTTAAAGAAGCGAAAGTAATTTAATTTATATAAAATAAAGTATATATGTGGGTACGTGGTCTAAATGTTAAATTAATTTAGTTTGATTTTCTGGTGGTAGGGAGGTTGGGGCTAGAATTCTGTTCGAGTGCAATGGTGGTGTTTTTTTAATGTAGTTTCCGGCTATCCCTCCAGGAAAATGTGGAAACACTTCCTCTTACACTCTTACCAGATTAGAGTAATTAATTATACGCGTTTAGCACGCATTGATAGTGGGACCCGTGGGAGGAATGGGGGCGTGAAGTATTTAAATGTCATATTTTTATCTTAAGAAATCCAAATAAATAATAATGCTAACTAAAGGGGTTGACCTAAGATGATTAAAAGTCGGTTCTAAAAACACATAATTCAATAGGTATTCATTTCTCCTTCAAAAAATTCTTGGGTTTTAAAAAATCTTATGTTTTCAATTATGGTTTCTTCTAAGAACGAAAGACCAACGGAAATGTGGCTTATTATATTTAAAGTAGAGTTTTTTACGGTATTAAAGTTGAATGGTTTCTCTACGAACACTTTGAAAACGTCTATTCCCATGTTGTTTAGAAATTAATGGGCGCTCTGGTTAATTAATCATGTTCCAAATTGTGCGTTTGCGGCTTCTTAGTGTTGTGTTCTTGGTGTTAATTAATTATCTAGCTTGCTTGGCAAAAAGTCGACTTCAATAGACACATGTAAACTCACAATAAATATCATACTCAGCATCTTTATTCAGAGCGAGATTTACACACGTAGTAGTTATCAATTATAAAGTGGTGATCCCAAAGTTATATTTAAAAATGAAGTGTAGGCTACAGGGAAATAATAGTGTCTATGCAAATTGAACTAGTTCTGCCATCTGTTAGACAATCATGAGACTTGACTTTAAATAATAGCTCAAAGATTTATCTGTCATATTTAAACCAATAAAAAAAAGTATCTTTTGGATCCCTTATTAAGGTTTTAATATGAACGTTGTTCTGTAAAATGTGTATGGTGTGATATCTCTTCTTCCCTCGTACCCTTCATATTTCTTTAGCATTTTATAATTATAAATACAAAAAACTTTAATATTCGTATATATATAATATTTTTGTATATATTGTATGTACATATATATTGTATATATATACGAATATTAAAGTTTTTTGTATTTACAATTATAAAATGCCAAAGATATATGCAGGGTACAAGGGATGAAGAGATATCACACTATACACAGTTTACATATATATATATATATATATATATATATATNTATATGTGTATATACATATGTATATACATATATATATGTGTAGGCCTATATATTAGCAATACGTCTTACTATCAATTCAGATTATATTATTGCGTAACTATAATGTGTAAAATCAAAATTACAATTATCTTATTTTCACAACCATGTTTTATTAGCCGTTGGAATTTTAACATAGACCTATACATTTATTAATCTAATGCAATGTGTATAAGTAAGGTCAAGTTTAGAGTAAATGTGGCGAAATTTGCATATAGAAAGAATGGCAAATGACTTAGGGGGAAAAAACCTTTTTATATACCTAACAGTAATTTGAGCACATATCTACATCATCGTCAATTCACTCTATTGCTAGTCCAGTCGTCCATTGAAAGGAGTTTCTTAGCCCCTTTTATTGATAGTCAAATACATATTACATACCTCAACTTCGTGGTTTTCTGTTTTTAAAGTGAATATAAAATAAAACAGTATTGATCTCATCCGATTTGGTGGCCGCATGGCCTAGGGCGTAACTTTGGTAATAGACTAGAATTAATCACAACTTGTGAATGTGGGGAATTCCAGGCCTCCACCGTGGTTCGGATTCCACGTTAAACTGTAGATCCTCCATTTCATCTCACAATCACCCTACCATTAAACATTAGCGTAAGTGCATATAACCCGAACGGTTAGTAAGACGCGGTGCTATTAATAATAATAAACTAGACTGCCGATGACCGGGAGACCAGTATTAAAATCCAGATTGGATATCCTGATGGTGTTTTTACCTAAATGGTTTTACACATTCTCTCCACGCAAGGGCGGGTACACTTCCTCTAAATTCAACCTTCCTCATTCCTATTTTTAACACCACGTCTTACTACCTGTTCAGGCTATATGCACATGTACTAATTACGCTAGTGAGCTAATGATGAGGAATAATGAATTTCTAAAAAAAAATCTGCATTTACCTGGAGGGAACGTGGAAAAACTACCCTCAGTACACCATACCTGGATTCTAACCCCTCTCTTAATGTCATTGTTAGTATAGTCTATTACGAGAATGATGCTCTAGAGTCCATGCGGCCACCGAAGCAGGTCATTTCTAATTCATTAACGTTACTAGAAAATAGGAGTATAGCATAAAAGGGTACTAAAACGGGCTGCTAAAATACAAAGATGTCCAGAAAATGTATTTTATCTCTTTTTAAGTGGATACACTAAGCTGATTAAAAATGTTAATATAAAAATAATTAGGTTTTACTATTAATGCAGCTGACTGGACTATGGCTAAGATGGTTTACAGCTCCCTATTATTTTCAACAACTAATCGAAGGATAGAAGATGGAAAGGATTAATTGCAAATGCACCAGCATGGAAAGTGGAAGGAAAACTACTAAGAAAATAAATGTCTTGGTCAGGACTGAAACCCGACCTTCTGGCTAAAATTCCATAGGTCAAATTTGTAGCCTAGTTAAGAATATTTTTGGATTTTGTGCCTGATTACTAAGTGGATCTCTTTTTGTATATAATATATTGTGTAAGGTAAGGTGGGAATAGGATGTTAGGGCTCTAGTAACTCTTGATATATATGATTCCTTTTGGTATCATTTTAATTAACATTACAAATTTATGAGCTTAGATTATTATTTAGCATCACAATTGGTTTTGTGTGGAACCACCCATTAAAATGTGGAGGCCTTTAATTTATAATTGTTTTATTATGTTGCACAATTATAGTAATGGAGGATAACATTATAATGGACTTGAAAGAGATAAGGTGTTATGAGGTGGACTTAAAAAGAGTTCAGGATAGAAATAGTTGGTCGTACTTTTGTAAGTTTTCGAGTATCTAGTGCCATAGAGTAGTAAAAAGTATAGGTATAGTAAACAAATTTATGGCATTCACGTTTTTAAAAATATTATTAATATATCGTAAGTAAAGTGCCAAGCTTGCACCTATTTTATTTACTTCACCACTTCTCTTTTACCGTTCTGACTTTCTACATTTAGTTACCGCGATATAATTGGAACAAGTATGGTAAAGTTTATAGTAAATGCACCCAAAATTGTGTGAAAGGATATTGAGAAGCTATTAAGAAGAATCCAACTTAGTAAGACCGGCTGGGTCTCAAATGCATACCTCGTTGACAATGGCAAAACAAACTAGATAATCTTTCCGTCTAGTACTCTTGTCACAAGTGGGTAGTTTTGCACATATATGATAATTTGTTAATGTGATTAAACATATATTATAGCTACGTTTTCAATTTTCAGATTATAATTTACACAAACTCAAACCAATTTCTTAGCTGACTGATTGTATCAGCAAACACAAATTTCTTTGAGAGAGGGTGAAAGAGCCTACCAGTTTTTCCGGAAGTTGTATTTACACTTACCTTTCAGGGTTATTTTACATACCACAATTTACATGGGGCCAAAAACCTTACTTTCCCTTCAAAGGAAGTTGTGCTTAAGCGATAGATGGAAGAAATCAATTCTATAAAATTAAGTGTGTATGAAGGTCGAACCTTAGGTGAGCAATAATTATAATTACGGAAATAAGCTGTATCTCAATCACAATAAAATAACGTACTTTGAAAAATTACACCTAGACACGGCAGTCGAATCTGGGAACTTTGGCTTGACACGCCAATGCTCTACCGCGGAGCTATCCAAGGATGATAGAGTAATGACCTCTCGGATCACACTTGTTGCGCTTCCCATGTGTTCACTAAGAATCAATATTATCTCACGTTTTATGACAACAAGTTGGCTGCCCTCTGTAGCCGATATTGAAAACTTAAACACGCAATATCGATCATATTTAGTTCCCGCTCTACGCGCCAGAGTGTTTGTTGTCTGTGTGTAAGTCAACGCCGCTAGAGATTTGAAACACATGGTCTAGAAACGATACGCTTTAGTTTTGCTAGGGCCTGTAAGGTAGCGCTTGTGCCGTGACAGTGGCGCCATCATGTTGGTATATTACTACTAATAAATACCAAGAGCTCTTAAATATGGTCTACGACTTCTTTTATCCATTTAGCATTGGAAATAGGCTTACAACTATCTTCATAAATACAGGTCTACTTAGAACATTTTCAAATGGAAAGATTAATTATAATCATACTGTAAATATTGCCCATTAGGAAGAATTATTGTGAGGTGATTATGAGAAAATTAAAATAATTTTTCTCTTTACTTTTTAGCCAGTTAGGAATCAATTACATTTTTTTGCGACATTATTTTAGTAAATTATTTTTAAGGAAACCGTTACACATCTAAAATATTGACGGCTCATGATTTTTAATATATTAAAATTTTATTTATATTATATGAATAATAAAAATACATAATCATAAATCATAAAAACGTTCTTATTTTGAAAAAGGTAGGTCTTATAATTTATTATTAATTGTAATTAATGATCTTTCCCAAGATGTTGAAATCTCAATGAAAAATATTTTCAATTTTAAATATAACCTAATTTGGTGGTAAATTAAAAATGTAATAGAGTTGAATTATAAAAAACTCATAGAAATTAAAATAAAGTCAAATAATTAATTAGTTATGTTGTGCTTATAATTCAACAGAAATTTATTTGGTACATTGACCTAAAAGAATTGTTTGATATAAAAAATACAAGCCTCTACTAGCCGCGAGTCAGTTGAGTGATTATTATATGTAGTCGATAAGTAATGGATCCTTTTAGTTAAATTAAAGTTAAGACTAAGATAAAATGCTCTGTAAAAACTATGACAAAATATATAAAGATTGTGATTTAATGAATTAGACAATTTCAAGATTGGTAGATATATTAAGTGAAATTAAAGAACATGAAGAAATTCGAAACTTATGTAATACAAAAGTTTCAAATTTCTTAATGTTCTTTAATTTTGTTTTGCAGTGTCCATGGTTATGCTATATTAAATACCGAAACCTGTCATAAGAATATAAATCAGCATCTTTTGGTTGCTGATATCACTAGGAGTAATGGGAATTGGAATAAGATTAGGCATAGATTTTATACACCACTTTAAAATTTAATTATTTTTTAACTTATCATATTTGACTTAAAACCTTGTTTATCTCCACTTTATATTGTATTCTTCAATTTTTTTTAACAAGAACACCTAATAACTTTATTTAAATTTCAAATCACAGATGCTAACCTATAAATTCTAATTTCTATTTACAACATAATTGAACTTTAAACTTTGTTTTGTCATTACTTTATGGTATCATTGTTTTGTAACACAGTTTTAACATGTAACACTTGTATTTTAGACTTGTCGTCAACTTATGTTTTAGTTCTGTTGTCGATGCTATATTAATCAATTTAGAAATTTTATGCTTGACAATTTGTTGTTCATAAGAATTAAATTATAATATATATTTTTTAATTCTAATTTCACTTAATATGTCTATGATTTTTGGACCAGTCAAATTCATTAAATCACAATATTTATTTATTTTGTAATAGTTTTTTTCCAGAGCATTCTGTCTAGGTTTTAACTTTAATTATCACTACTCCTTACTTTAAACTAATTTAGAATGTTTTCTAAAATGTTAATTTTAGATAAAGTTATTGACCAACTATATCGATATAAACATACTGTTATTTGGCTACTAACTATAGCGTATCATATAATGAAAGTTCCTAATTTCGAAACAAATAAGGGACCGAGAGTAAAAGTCAGATAAGTGACACAGAAAGTTTGTTTAATAAATAATAACCAAATTAAAAACAACATCATGGATCAAAGTAATGTTTTTTAGATACATTTGTTTGATTTTTTTTAAATTACTAGATAGTGTACATTTGGAATATAAACATATCCTGATATTTGACCTATGTCTCTTTCCTCATTTTTGTTTTGTTCACGACCTCTAAAACGGGCTTTGATGTATTTTTTACATGGGCATTCAGAGACTAAAAGCAATGATTTAACGCTAAATACTAAATATACCAAACAAATAAATAGTTAATAAAAAAATTTACCCGCACAGATAATAACTAACTAATCGATAGATAGTTTTACCTTCCCTTGCACGAATCATGTGTAGTCCGAATGGTATTGACATAATGATACAAGTTTATCGTAATTTAAAAATATTGTTTGAATATATAAATGTAAACATTATATTTGATATAACATGGGTAAATATAGAGTTTGTGCCAAATATTTATTGATAAAATTTAGATTCATATTGATGTGTTGATACAGTAAATTAGTAGGGTGATTTCACCGATAATGATTCACATTACTACTCCAGCAATATAATTTAACTCTGATAACACGGATGGGTAGTAGGATGTATTGAATATCCCTAACAGAAAACGCATTAAATTTAAAGTAAACTAATCTTTTATATATTATAAAATGATAGAATATAGTATGAAATTTCATAATATAATCTTGCCTTTAAAATAGATAATACATCTTAAAAGCCAAAACAAAAATTAATTAAAAAACCACATGCATCAGCCCGCAATCGAGCCATACTGACATAACGGCTATCATCTGTTGGAGAAGATAGTGCAAACATCCGTGGGTATAGGGTGTCATGTGGTCAGTACAACGTACCCTAGGTCTCTAATCTCTTTCGGAAAATTGAAATATGACACGGGAATCAAACCCAGGACCTTTGTCTTAGTATGCCAATGTTCTTACCACTGAGATATCAAGTAATCGTCCCGTGCTGTGGCTGCGTTATCTGATAGCTTGTGATCTTAATAAAATCACACATTTGTAGCCGACTATTTCCACACGTCCATCATAGACTCTGCCTTAAAATATGAGTGAAGAATAACCCTGTGCACGGGACGATTCATGGATAGCTAATTGGTTAGAGTATTAACGTACTTAGCCAAAGGTCCCGGGTTCCATTCCCGTGTCCAGTTGTCAGTTTTAATTTTTCAGAATATAATATCTAGATGGAGAATTCCTTACTAAAGGTATAAATAATATCTTCGGCTATTTGATACTCACTAATCTCAGTTTTCTAGAGCCGAACCGCTAGTTTCTCGTCAATATCGTTCCTCATTTGTTCTCACGAGGCTGGGTTGACCCCGTTCAGGATCCACAGTTTCACAGAAAATCGAAGGGGATCGAACTCGAAACATATTTATCTATAGCTAAGAACCACAGAAGTGATGATCAAAAAAATCTAAAACCCTGTTCAAGTTTTGTTACTCAAGTAGTTAAAAAGAAAATATTATGTAGAGTGGTCAAAACCTAATTCTCTTTTCGACTATTTAATAATCGATTAAAACAATGCAATTTTGGAATTTTTTTAATTTATCTGAATAAATAGTAAATCGGTCAATTAAATTCAATTGCGAACACAAAAAATAGTAAAATCAAACAAGAGATGCTTCAATAGAATGGTTTTATAAAATGTATTAATTTTGAAAATATTGGCTTACGCTATTAAAAATAGCCAACATAAGCTAGTAAAAATTTCAGAAGTGTAGATTTAATTGTAATAATATAAGTAATAACCAATAAAAAAATAACACACCCCTTATGGAATGGGTTCGCTAGAGTATACTAGTAGTAGATTTTACGACCGTCAAATAAAGTCCAATCCTGAGCAGTTATCTACTTATAGAAATATAATAGATTACATACGTAGTAAAATTTTTATCTCATCCAGTCAATAAAATATAAATTAAAATTTAAAGCGTCATGATACAAAAATCTGCTTGCATCAATCACTGATCAATGGCTTGTAACAGCCAAGAGTCCGAATAGTTACGTCACTCAGATTAACCCATCAGAGGAACGCAAATACTGGTGACAGCTTCATTGTCTGTTGGATTATAGGATATAACACAATGAGCCTCTACTGACAGGAGGACACCATGCCAACGGAATATTTAGAGTTACTAAAAGTTCACTATTAAGCATCCCAATATTTAATTCATTCATGGTTTTTAAACAAGTGACGCACGTTAAGTCAGTGAAATTAAAGATAATTTACTGAAGGGAAAAAATATTCCCCGCCCCTGGACAGCATGATACCAGATGCAACACCTGGTCTGACAATTCGTCTCACCCTGGCGATGTGTTTCCGCGCCGCCCAGATGTAGGGATTACCAAAGAAAGACACAATTGATACTTTAATGCTTTCAGGTTTATTTATTACTAGCTTTTTCCCGCGGCTTCGCTCGCGTTAGTGTTTATTTTGTATATAAATTTAGGTTGTTGGTCGACACAGGAAGTAAGAAAATAAAAACGATAAACTTATTCAGATTGTTGGTCAATACAGGTAGAGATAAAGAAAAAAAACCTACACAATATAAATAAGGATTAAGTGTAGGAGTAGAAAATAAGTAGCGGAGTGTGTGTCAGAAGAGTCATAGGTTATGCCTTGCCGAGAATTGAAAATCCCACTTCATCTTAAATTGTACCTAGAGTTAATTAACATCCCTTATTTACTCCGCTTGTTCTTGGCCGTTGCAATCATGGGAACAGAATAGATCATTATTTTAGGATGCTCCTATATACTATCTTGAATGTCCTTCCATTTGGCGCAAATACTTACAAATTCTGGGCTTTGGACACACTCTAACATGCTACATATATCTGACAAACATGGCTTTTCCAAATGCACCCCTGATACCTGCAATGTTTGCCCTTGCACTTTGTTAATAGTAATAGCAAAAATAAGTTTGATTAGAAACTGGAGTCTTTTGAATTGAAATGATAGGTCAGTGAGGATTATTGGGATTCCCGGTATGATTATACTTTCCCATTTTCCCACACTTGTTAAAATGGTGGCACAGATTACATTTTGCCCTAATTGTGTAATCCAAGGCCTCGTACCATTACATAGTCGGAGTGCATCTAAATTTCACATAAGCATAACTGGTACACCTAATTTCAATTGTAGTTTATGCGAGGGTTCACCCGATAGCTCCAGAGAATTTAAAAACTCAGCGGGATATGAAGTGCTCTGTTCTGTGTCCATGATTGTATCTATTGACAAATACTCCTTTATTTCTCCCTCGATACGGTCCCTCAACTCCTTTTCTTCCCTTTCTCTAAACTTCACAATTATGAGTTTAAAATAGCCATAGATAATACAAAACGATACCACGTTTTAAAATGTGCTCAGCGCTATCTATTGGATTTTGGAGTAATGAAATCATAGTACATTAAATAGTACAAATTGATACCGCACCATCTATCGAGTTGTTATAGTTTTAAACGCTAAAGGCATAATGTTTTTATTTGAGTTCATCACAGTATAATACCAAACTTCTTACGACAATTTTGTCATTAACTATAACGGGGCTAACAGACAGAGCTTAATTAGCAGAGTGTAATTATTTTTAATCATTTTAAGATAGATGTCCCTAAAATAACCTGGGAACAGATTTTTATTAATCATTTTAAGATAGATGTGCCTAAAATAACTCGAGAACAGATTTTAATTCGGGATATCAGATTTTCACTCCGGGATACCGCAGGTTCCTTTTTCTGTACTCCAGGCATCATGTTGCAATTCATGTTCATGTCAGTAAGCCGAGTTGTTATGCCGGACGACCGTCTAAAAGTTATTTTATTTCAATCCCTTGAGAACAGTATTTTTTTTTCTGGATGAAAGGTACCCTATGTACTTTTATGTACCCATGACAACGTGTATGCAAAATTTCATGATGATCGATCAAGTAGTTTAGGCGTGAAAGAGTAACAAAAAAACAAACTCATATTCGCATTTGTAATATTATAGTTAGATTGCCGCGTTGAACAAACGCCAAATTACCTTCCCTTCCACACGCCCACCAACAGGTCGTCCGTCTCCTTAACCCTCTGGCCCACATCAGACGCTTTGCTAGTAACCCTAATTGGCACAACTCTCCTACGTCAATGGACAGGGCTCGAACTTCCAACCCTCCAAGCCAAGCTGCACTAAACAACACTAAACTACACTAACGTGGTATGGAGGTGACGTCACAAAAGTTCGAACTAAAAGTAGTTCAGTACCGCAAACAAACGGTACACCAATTTGAAATACTCAATAATTTATTACTGTAGACTTGTAGTATTTTTAAGATTGAAATCTCTATTTGAAATATGTTTTTATAAAACAAATTTTTTCTGGACTATAATCAAATATAGTAAGGCTATATTGTTATATTCTTTGGTGGACCAAGTTTTTCCTTTTTTTCTCGATGTTTATTTAACGTTGTATATTAAATCATGTAAGCACTTTGGTGGTGTTTCTTCAACAATATCTTATATATAAAATTCTCGTGTCACAATGTTCGTTCCCGTACTCCTCCGAAACGGCTTGACCGATTCTCATGAAATTTTGTGAGCATATTGAGTAGGTCTGAGAATCGGCCAACATCTATTTTTCATACCCCTTAGTGATAAGGGTTGTCCACCCTTAACATTTTTCTATAATTTTTAGACATTTTTT
>CABFVX010000369.1:200015-219637 GCA_902151425.1 Timema shepardi
GACTGCTAGTAGTGTATATTATTAATCCGTTTCAAGAATCTTACGAGTTTTTAGTAAATGTCTATATTTAAGATAAAAGAGAGATAAAGTTGGTGCGGTGCATCGTATAATTTATTTTACTGACTTTACACTCAAAACTTTCAATAACTTTAATCAGTAGTTATTTACTTGGTAGTAAATTTAAAGCTAGAACCTCATTAACAAATTTATATATCTAAAGGATATATTTTTTAAATTGACGTTTCTAAAAATTGTGAAAATGGCCGGTAATAATTTACTGGAATCCCCGCTAACGCAGGGCTGGATTTATTACCTTGCCACCTGTAGGCCCCACGACGAAATGCCCTCCCCCCTCTCTCTCCACCCTTCTGCCTTTTTTAAAGGAGGGCTATACACTTCTATGTATAATTAGTTTTTTAATTATAGTTTTGGTTTTAAACTGAATTTTTAAATTAGACATGTATATAACCAATAACCATGCACATTAATGTCTCCTACCATTCCAGCAATATACATTTTAGTCTACAAAAAATGAGCATAGGAAATCACAGGTTAACAGGTATGGCCTACATAATTTAATTAAAAAAATAACTACGAAGTTTAAATACTTTTAAATATTGAATATGTTATGCATAACAAATTGTATGTTATTAAACAATATGCATTAAGTTATAACAATATTGTATTAATTTAATTAACTTCTTATAAAAGTGCTAAATTTTACAAAAGTTAACGTTGACCTGGCGGTCTAAGGGTAAGGTGTCAGACTTCCGTGCTGGTCCTCCATTTCATCTCACTTTCACCCTACCATTACACATTAGCGTAAGTGCGTATGACCCGAATGGGTAGTAAGACGCGGTGCGAATAGTAATAATAATAATAATAATACAAATGTTAATATTGATTAATTTAATTCCCATAATCACTTGTCAGTTCGCTGTGAAGACATTCCTTCTTGCCTTTCGTTGGGCAACGACATTGATAATGTCTTTGAAATCCATATCCTTCAGCAACTTTCCCTCTATGTTCAGCAGTACTATGTCCGATAACCTGTCCTCACCCATTGTTGATATGCCTTTTAATATGTATTTCTTTATCAAGATACTTGCGATGCGAAGCATTGAAGTCTGTGTCCAAGTTTTGTTCAACACCGTAAACTGCCAAATAATATCATAATTCGTCGTTATTTCCCGCCACAGGCCTGGATCTTTACAAGGATCGAAAATGCGTCTCTGGTGATTGGAAGCTGAATTTTCTGGTCTCACTCCTATATCAATCGTATATTTTACGCCGTCAGTGGGATATACAGATAGAAGTACTTTATTGTCACAGTTACCTAAATTATCACCGGTAGATGTTGAAGATATCTACTCTGGAAACATTACTTATGTGCAGGGGGGCTAATTTACGCATAGCCATAGTAGGCACGTGCTTACGGTGGAAGATTTTAGGGGCGGCAAATTTTGAATGACGAAAGAAAATACATATTTTTTCCTACCAGATAAAATAGTTTTATGGCTTCATTATGTGTGTGAATGTTGTGATTTACTGTATCTGCGTACCAACATGGTAGAGGATCACCTTAATTCACTGACAAAATGTTTTAATTGAAGGTAACTTGTTGGATAAAATGGTTGTCTGACATAATCGACCATTTCGCTCAGCATAAATCAAGGCGAAAGATATTATCGATTATTTTATTATGGTGTACATGCTAATCTCTAATATGTAGTAACATGTTCTACAGTTTACAAATGAAAAGTTTATATTGTTAAATTAAATAATATGTGAATTTGTATGTTTTAATGGTGTAAGAGTATTTATTTCAATTTTCAAAGTCTTTGCTTGGATTCTTGATAATTTTAAAACCTCACTATAATAAATAATCAAATAATGTAAGCACTTTTTATCTGTCATTCCACAGATAACAGTTGTGTATTATGATATATGTTTGTCGGTGTATGGGAGTGGTAAGAGGGGAAACGGGGATTTAGAAGGTTAGAAATTAAGTTAGGAAAAGTAGGCGGCAAATTATCTAGTACCTATGGACGGCAAAGTTGTAAATCCGCCCCTGCTTATGTGAATGAAGGAACAACTAAGTCAGTGCTACCAGAAGAAGTTAAAGGATGATACACAGTTGTATTGTTGTGCGGGGACTAGCTGAGGACAATATACTTCTATGTGGTAAATGAATTATTAAAATATGAAATACAATTGAAAAAAATGACCGTCATGCCATGCCGTCCCCTGAATAGTGCTGCTCTAGGCCTAATGGAAAATATGACACTGCCCTAAAGCATAAATAATGCATGTTAGATAGCCAATTAAAAGTATTCATTTTTATTTACATAAATAAATTGAGATTTTATTTAGATCACTAACATTTAATAAAGGTAAAGATTAAATAAACTTTTCCGTACGATAGACCAGTTGGCACAAAACTCTTCCATAATTCCCCAATAGAAAATAAATGCATTAAAGTCAATTATGAGTTGATTTGGGTAAGGTTTAATTTAAATAAATCTCGACTGAAATAAAAACAATTTAAAGCTATATTATTTTAGGCTTTAATAAATAACAAGCGTTTGAAAACCGCGTATTTGTGGTCTGTTTTAATCTATAATTAAGGATAAACTGATTTTAGTATGTTAAGTTTAAAGCCATAAAATGAGTAAATCTAACTATCATTTTAATTTATACGAAACTAACATTGAATTCACACACGTCACTTTGCCCATTTTTTTTGTAAAGTGCCACTGAATCTATTAGCACTGCACAAAAGTAATACCACTCTTATTTTCTGAAATTAAAAATCCATGATCAATACACTACACTATGTCTGGGAATCTTACCAAAGTGTGTAAATATCACAAACAGATGGGTTAAGTTCTTGATGATTTGTTTTCAGTTAGAATGAGAACAAGAGAGAATGAGAAACAATAATAAAAAAAAGCCATACAAGAAGGGAATGAGGGTGTGAAGGGAAGGTTTACGGTGTATTGCGAGGAACATTTTCCAACCAGCCAACACAGGAGGGGTTGCCACATAACATGAAACTTCCATTGGAGAAGCCAGGGTCACTAACTGTGTAAACTCTCGTCACTGGATAAAATAAACACTTTGGTGGCTGCGTGAGAATCGTACAGAGCACTGAACTAATGCCGACGCCACACTCATTGATCCAATGTATTTTTTTAGACCGAGAATTGGTCCAATTGTTCTACTATAATGGGAAGTTCCAAAGGCAAGATATTTTTTCCTCCCATTCCGTTGAAAGGGAAGAGTAGAAGAATTGTTATGGAGGTCTATTATTGACTGTTTCAACGAATATCCGTCACATTAGGTAGAAAGAAAATATATTATTAAGAATTTTAGTAAATTACCAGGCTACGCAGGAAAGTATATACTGGACGTAGCACGAACTCGGGACAGGGCTGTTAGTATAGTCTGATTTTCATACGAAGGACCTTTTAGAAAATACAAACATTTTTAGTTCATAATTGGTAGCATTCTTATATTATATTAGTGTTATTTTACCGATAGTTATATATATATATATATATATATTAATGTATGGTATTACTGACCGAGAGGAACATGACACCCAGTTTGGTCGTCTGTGTGTAGAGAGCGCTGCTCAGGGTACACATAGGGAGGTTGTCTACACGTACATGAAATGAGATGATGTGATGATAGTGAATATGAAGATGTAGAGCTAGTGAGAGTCTTAAACCTAGCTTAAGCCTAATCAACCAAACTATGTTGAAGGTTTGGTTCATTCTCCTTAAGAGAAAAATACCCTGGGTAACAGCCAGGCATCAAACTATGAGCCCCTTGAGTGGTAGTCAGGTGCACTGCACATCATATAAGGAAAGAGTGAACGAAAGAGGAGCTTAGGAAGAAGGAGGATTCAAATATCGTATGACTTAAAGAACGAAGAAAATTCTGGGAGATGAAGTAAGAGGCAGAGAACAGGGCGAACCGATGGTTGAAGTTGACTGACAAAAAAGAATTGACCTTTCGTAAGACAAAACACCTAATAATAATAATGCAGGAGGGACATTAATTTTAAGGTTATATATCTAATCTCCAGGTTATAGCCCGATCGAAAAATTGGTTAAGCCACTAGGCATCAATGCATACCCTTGGGAAGAGATATGCCATTATGAAAACCACCTTTTTTTGTTTAAGGTCATAAAATGTTGACAATTTAATATCAAAATTTCGAGTTAGATTTTTGTTTACGATTACATTATATTTCTCTCTTCAAGGGGTTAAGAGATAATGATCATTTGTTGAGCCTCGTTAGTAAAAGAAACTTCCCAAGTGTCTGAAAAAATGAAAATAAGACATAGCCACGTCTGTGGTCGTATGGCTTAACGCGTAACTCTCGTGTTAAACATAATTGCCAGTGACTGGAAGATCGGGGCGGGGTTAAAATCCAGTTTGGGTGTAATTAAGGTGGTTTATTTCCCCCCTAAATGGCTACCCACCATACAAATGCTGGTAAATTTCCTCTGGAATTATATCCTCCTTATCACTAGAACATTAGCGTGACTATTGTATGCCCACAACCAGAACTAGTACTAAAACGCGGCGGAAAATAAAATAAAAACTATTTCTTATTATAAAAAATAAAATAAAGCAAAAACTTAAGTGCTCAGAATAAAAAGAACAGAGGACAATCTAGCAACGTAGAGGGAAACTGGACAAGTGGGAAAGAAATGGTAATAGTAATAAAAATAAGAAACTCAGGGGCGTGATTGGAGGAGCTCAAGTGGCAAGCTTTTCGACCACCACCACCATCACGACCATCACCACCATCACCACATACAATGAAGTGACCTGATGCTAGTAGGCAGCATTTCAGCGCTCCCCTACTGTGGCAGGAGAGGGTTTATCAAGGGGGGGAGGAGCGGATAGCATCCACACCGGCCATGCGGCGTCGGGTGATCAAACGTGACGTGATGTGGTCAGGCCGCTGACCAGAATCCCCCCTCCCCCACGAACACTTCCACGACCCCCGCGAAGTATTACTGACCCTCTCTCTCTCTCTCTCTCCTCGACCCAACCCCCATCACTTGGCGTGAGACTTTAGACCATGGTGAGAGCTCAACGCGACCATTAGGGACGCAAACCACCAACGTCTCACCACTGTTGGCATTGCTCCGTCAGAAATGTGTTCACCCTAAATACCTTCATTCACCCTACTCCTCCTTATTATATTGTTACTAACCAGAACTTTATCCTACCCTGGGACGAGTTATCGAAAAATGTGGGTTTTAAAGGTGAATGCTGTTAATGTTTTTCTTATATACGATCTAGCTTTATTTTCTCTTTCTCTACACTTTACTACTCCTTCGATTAATACATATATTTACCTTTTTTAAATTTATTTTTGTGCTTAACATTGATAGCATTCTAATATACTATTAGGGTAATTTTAAAGGCATTAATAATATCTAGCAAAAGTGACAAATACAAATAACATTTTTTACTAGCCCATGCCCTTCTATCCTTTCATGTTATACGCTTATGTACTAACTACGCTAATTATCTTATGAATTAGAATGGTCATATTCACGGAATCATATCTAGCTTGGCAACACTCCACGATTATTTTAGCACCACGTCTTAATATACGTCTGGGCTATACGACTACGTACTAATTACGCCAGTGGCTCAGGGATTAGGATGGCTTAATTTATATGTAATACACCCATATTTGCGTGGAGAAAGTCAGGAAGAATCACCCTCAGGGTACACTACCGGGATAGAGCCTTTATCTCCACGAGTTCAGCAGTCTAGTCCAACACGAAAATAGAGCATTGTAACACGCGGCTACCGAAGCGGGTACTTCTCGAAATGATACTGGAAACGTAGATTTTTTTCAGTGGTAGCAGATGTAAATTCATATTATGGAAGTAGTGAAAATAATACAAAGTGTTAAAGCATTGTGATATGACAAATGTTGGCAGACCTTGTTAAAATTGTACCTGTGTAATATTCTCCTCACTCATACCCAATTTGACCTACCACAAGCTCTGACCAACAGGTTACACAATCATATGGGAATGTTTGTTAATTAACCGTGGGATGATATAGGTTTTTTTAGTTTTTTTTAGCGTATGCCACCAGAGTTTATCAGCTTGACAACCCTGGTCTTCTACGAGTCCAGTGGCGGCTCGTAGGTAAAATTACTGAGGCTGTTGATCCAGAATTTTTTTAGCCTTTGTTTTAAAGTTGTGTAAAAAGAAAAACATGTTTAAAAAGAAAATTTATTCAGGAACTTGATAAAATCTTAACAAAAAAACAACACATTTTTTTACTTACTTTATTTTAAATTGTTATAGTTAAAACTTATTCTATTCATTTAAAAATGAAATCCATTCTTCTAGTTTTAATTTGCGTAAAAAGCTCAATAATTTTCTCCTTGATTGCTGGATGACGATTGAGGAAATTTTTCTCCATTGAAAGTACAGCAAGGTCATTTAGTCTTTCTGTTAAATAAAATAACCGAAAAAAATGATTCAAATAGAATAGCTGGAAGCAGATTAATAATCTAACTCTACACTCTTCTGAAATTTATCACATTCAAGAATATGGCACATGGTTTTTAAATACAACATACGCCGAATAAAAAAACCCACTTCCTTCCACCATCACGCCAGAGCCGGCACTGCGAGAGCAACAGTGCTCTTTCTACCAGGCAGTCCCATCTTCATTCCTAACCCCCTATGTGCGCATGCGCACAACAGTCAAACACCACGTCGTTGGCACTGCAAAGCGCACAGTTCCATAGACAGATTTTGTATATTTTTTTTTCATAAACTGGGGGATGGCTATTGAAGTACTGACATTAAGCTTAAAGAATATATATTGTACTACAAAAATAAATAAAGAATTAAAGAAAAAATAACTCATTGTATTAAATGTTATCGATAATATCAAGTGAAAATAGGAGGTGCTGCAATTCCACAGTGCCTATACACTAGTCGCCACTGCTACTGACACTGGTCGTTATTTAAACGTCTTCCAAGTTTGGGACACCTTGTGGTAGTGGTTAACTCATCCCAATGATATGATTTGATTATAATTACGTGGTACCAGTTGTACTAGTAAAATTCTTAAACCTAAAATAAAAACCTAAATTAATCCTAATTACCCAGGAACAATTTCCCATCGGGAAAAATACCTACGATACCACGGGGAATAGAACCTGAGAAATCTAGATTATTATACACAAATGCTGATCACTATACCAAAATACTTTCCATGGCACAGGTTTCCTAAGAGGGAGAAGAATCTGTCAAAGGTACAGTTAAAAACAAGATCTATGATCGACTACTTAATCATTTGGATATACGTCATTTGTTTTTAAGTCCTTCTCTAATTATTACCCGTTCGGATTCTCCGCATATTTAGTCTAATGGGGTATAGATGAATATGGCTGAATTTGGAAGAATTTAACCAATCTTAGCCGGAGGAAAAACTGCACTAGCAGTACACCCGACCTGAACTCGATTCCCTGATCTTTCCGTCCCTGACAATCCAGTCATTTGTGAGCGTGACACTTTAAACCATGTGACCACCAATGTGGGTTGAATCTGTAGCTAATATTCATATTAAGTCAAGGGTCCCAAATGGAATTCTTTGCATGGTCTTAAAATTCGAAATTGGGGTTTGCTCTTTTACAGTAATGAATTGGTGGCCTTGTGGTCGGTGTTTTTCTTTGTATCTAAAACTAAGCTTATTTCAAATCTGATGGTGATTCTGTCAGTTGATACAGAAGATGCACTCTAAGTTTCTCCAATAAGGAAAATTAACAAAACTAATAAGAATTTTACTCTACTGTTGAAGATAACATAATATTTTAGCGCTAGTATATTTATTCAGGAAGCTTGAATTACCTGTAACAATTTAATTAATATAGGACCCGCATCAGTGGCCGAACGATCACTCTCTTGTTGGATTGGCGTGCTAAAGATAGGGAGATTTGCTTTCAAATCCCGGTCGAGTCTATAGAGAATGATCTTTCCTAAATGGTTTTCCACTTTCCTGCCCCACAAGTCTGGGTAGATTACCTGTAAAATGTTTCCTTAATTATCTTTAACACATTAGAATAAATATCATATATACGTATTATCCTAATATGTAGTAAAACACGGTGAGATATAAAAATAAATTCAAGCAAATAGGTTACGTTATCAATTTAATTAATACAAGAAAATATGTAATAATAACTTATGGGTTGTGGGATAAGATACATTTTTATAAAAAAAATATTTAAATCTTTGGTAGATGCATAGATTTTTAATAAATGTAGAAAGGCTAGCCAATCTTGAGTAAACAGCTATTTTAAGTTTAATGAATAAATTATGCTTGTGATTCTTATGTATAACCTTAACTTAAGATTTCATGTTTAACCAGTTCTTGTCGAATATATTGAGGAATTTTAATGATTTTGTATCTGTATTTGGTTAACTAATCCTTTGGTATAGAAGGAATAAGTTAGAGAGGAACTTTTAGAAGATACAAACATAATTTTATTTGCTATTAATATTGACAAAATTTTACTTTATTATTAGTACTATTTCACATATATTTATAATGTCTATAAAATGTTACAGTTGAATATCACAAGATTTGAAGCATGAATATATTAAAATTGTTAAAGAAACTTAAAAAGAAACTGGCCAAAAAGCTCCTTAACATCGAAATTGTACTGTAGAATAATTCTTTTCGTAATAATTCCATTTAATGTATTATAACATATATCTGGTTTTTCTTAGTTTAATATTCATGCATAACGCATAGCTATTAACGAATAATGCATAGCGTACAGCGCAAAATTCTTAGTAAAAATACAAGGTGGCTTAACTTCTTTGATATAGTAGAAAAGGTATTTTAAATTATTTCTCATAGGATATACCAGGAAATAAAAGATTAAATCTTTATTTTGAAACATAAAACTAACTTAATTTAAGTACTTCCTTTACTCTCCTGTGCTATAAAATAAAACTTTACTTTTAATTATTTATTTTCATAGATCATAGGGTAGACTTATTTCTTAGTAACAGAATAAAACATATCTTTTTGATTTAAATAATTTTTACAATGATATTTGTTGACGCTAAAACAAAAACAGATTGCTAATAGCAAACAATTGTCCCTATCACAGGGGCTTTCAACTAGAAACAGACTATATTTTCCTTCTGTTGTGTACACTGGGGTTTAATTGGCGATAGCTTCTCCTCAAATTCTCATTTACTGATAAGTCTTATTACTGTGTATGCTCATGTCCAAGCATATTGCATAGAAATTCAAAGTTAAATCAACTTTAATCGTTATGCGTTATTCAATATTCACTATGCATTAATTATGAACACCATCCTTAAAAATTAGGTGTTTAAATTTTTGGAACACATATAATTTTTGATAGCGTGATAGTTTCAACCCTATTCAAGAAAATTCTCCACTCTATTTTTGACAAGCGTATGAATCAAGCTTTGGTCAAACAAACAGATGAATTTAAATAATTGACCTACAAAGCAGGTAAATTACGATAAATCCTTTCCAGAAACCCAATCGATATAATGGGCTACATTACTCAAGACACGCTACTTCAAATTAGTTTGGACCAATACGATAGCTATATTCGCTTTTAAGGAAAATAAACATTTGACTCTCACATTTTTACAAAACAAGATTTTACACAGACTAAACATAGGCATAAACATAAAAAATATAACTATCTCTTTAGCCCATAATTTTACAGTTTAGTTGTTTTTAACAAACATAATAAAACCAATCAAATTAGAAAAATCGAGTGGGTTTGGTATTTATTTTTATTGGTGTACTCATATAATATTTAACTAGGAATAGATATATGATACATTTTCAAGAACTAGAGCCTGTTATTTTATTGATCTTATAAAATTTTTACCAATTTTAGCCACAACTTATATCCGTATATAAATACACCAATAGGTTAGGGACTATAAATATAGAATCTAGGGGTAATTCACCCGTATTTGCGTGGAGTAAGAGTGGAGTACAATGTTGGTAATAAAACACTTGGTACACACACCTATCCGGTATTCTGACCCAGAACTCTCCTTCACCTGCATATAAGACCAACTTTACGTCTAATCTACGTGTCCAACAATGCGGATATTAACAGTGTTAAAACCCACTTCGGTGTCTGCATGATCTAAGGCACTAATTTTGCAATACAATAGACTACCAAAGACGTAGAGATCATGGTCCGATACTGGTCGGATGCACTAAGAGTGGTTCTTTCCTAAATGGTTTTATACTCTCACTTCACAAAAATACGTGTACACGTTATAAAGGATCAACATTCTTAATCCAGATAACATTAGTGTATTTGTACATAGGAGTACAGCCCGAACTCATGGCAAAAAATGGTGCTACAATCAACCATTTTAAAACCCAATTAAGTGGTGTCATGATCTTAATAATACTGTCTATTTTTAAAGTGACGTCTTGATGACGAGGATTTATCAGTCATTCCCTCCACACAAATGTAGGTACAGTTATTCCAGTAGTAGTCCTTAACTTTATAGGGTAAATGTGCGTACAGACCAGAATATAGAACGCAAAAAAAAATATTTTTTTAATCCATTGACTGTTATGTTAATCATTAATATAATAAATACCAACATCAGTGGCCACATGTTCTTAGGCGTTACTCTCACAGGAAAACCATTAAACCATTATCGTAATTAGTACAGAAGCGTGTTACCCAATTGAGTAGTAGAACGTGATGATAAAAAATAGTTAGCGTAAAGCATACAATTTTGGGAGTTTATTTACCATTAACCATTCACTAACCATAGCTACAATGCATAGATTTAAGTACACTCTACCATTCTTGAATTTGACCCAGCCTTCTTGAGTTAAAACTTCAAATGGGTGAAATATTTTATTTTGCCAAGGGATTCCCTTAACCTCCTATACCCTATAAATCATAAGTTCTGAAAAGTGGCTACACATTAACCTGAAATTCAACGAAAATCCAAGGAAATATATAATTTACTCTACAAGTATTGCACTAAAATATTAGAGTGCTTATAAGTTAATGTTAGTTTTTAGTATTTCTACAACAAGCTATTGTTCATACAATATTATTTTAATTTTTAGTACGTCCTCTACGAAGGGTCTCCTTAACTCACAGCACCTGGACATTAAGAGCATTTCATAACAGCAGTGCTGCAGAATATGTAGGAGGTTTTATAAACTGACATCCTGGTAAACATAGAAACAATGCTTCAGATAAGTGCTTCCCAAACTATGATTCGTAAACCCCCTGGGAGTTCGCGAAATCTCCCGAGGGGATCACCAAAATATTTCTGTGATGGCTAGTTTTTGCAGCATTTTGTGAGGCAAGGGGAAGCATTTACAGCTGTTTATCGTCTCACACTTAAGTCAGGTGGTTATCCCGGGGTAGAACTCTTACAATATTGTTTGAACTTCACTACAAAGTTTTTTATTTTTCTTACCAACCATCCCTTTAACAAAGCAATGTGCATGAAAGTTCAAATGTGGCTCAAGGCCTATTTGGCAGTCATTTTCTCAAAAATGGACAGTTCAAACCTCTCTTAAGGGGTCAAATATTAATGTTTTTACTGTGAAATAACGTATCGAGTCGTTCATACAAAAATAAGTTTTGGGAAACGTGTTTAATTAGCAATCAAACGGAGTGCTTTGATACCCTTCACGAGTTCATGGTAGAAGATCAGCTTTCTTTAGACGAAAATGTAAAGAACATGGTTATATCACACTTGAAGGGACATGGAAAGACCTTAAGATAATATTTACCGGCTATGTTCAATAATAATAATTACATTTGAAATCTTCTGGAAGAGACAGCAGTTTTGAAATCCTACACATTAGGCGTAAGTGAAAAATAGCTGCTCCTTGAAATTTCCACTGATTTTCAATTAAAGAAAAGCTATAAATCTTTTTTAGAATATAAATTAAATATATTACAGCTTTGTTACCATTTTCTTCTACGTATTTGAGCGAGAAACTGTTTCTTCATATGCCTATTTAAAAATAAATACAAAAAAGGCTCAATGCTTAAAGTGACTTGAGACTTTATTAACCGTTTTTGGTTCCTGACTTTAAATCTCTGTGCCATCCAAAGCAAGTACATACTTTTCACTAAGTCACGCGAAGAGTTGAGTAACTGTTAAAACTTGTTAACAAATTTGAATCTTAAATCGGCATTGAATTTTGTGATTAAAGGAAGGTAGTTCAAATATGTCAATGCAGAAATTTCCAGTATCACTTTAAAAAACATATGAAATCTGATAAAATTGTGATATTAAAGATAAGAAAATTTAACTACAATACTTTGCTTGTTTTTTCTTATTTCAGTTTTAATTTTCAAAACAAATGTATAATTATTTGAACTTGTACTTAAGTAGTTTCAATGTCATTCCATTATATTTTGTGGGGTATCCCACAGTACACTCCGTCGAGATTGAAAGGTAGCAACTTCTAATTCAATGAGCCCGCGAGGTATGATACTCCTCCACACATAACTGTAGGATAGTTTGCCTAGCTACGCCCAACATCTAAATTAGAGAAGGCCTTAAGTCGGTAAATTATTTCTTGACTGTTAGGAAGGAGTGATGGGAGAGGGGTTATGTCTTTTAGCGATGCCAGAATGTTTTGATTTACTAAATTAATTTTACTTTATTGTTCTGATAATGATAAAATCAATAAATAATATTTACATACTAAGTTAATTAGTTATGTTTGCTCTCATTAACATAAGGGCTGGTATTTTTTTAGCTATTAAAAGTTTAACCACGTCAAACGTTATTTGGGCACTGTTACCCACATGGATTGGTTTTACATGGTAACATAAAGCAAGTCTCACCTTTTCAGAATCTTCATTACTGTTTATAGCCAATTATAAATTTATTAATGTATAATTATTATATTCCACACATGTAACGTAAATAACATATTAACTCTAAGAGATTTTTACTTTATTTGTAAGAAGCTGCGTTTTAAAAAAACTTCTGTAATTTAAGGGTCCCAATCCTAATTTAAAATATTTTATATTATTTTCAGGTGGGAAAAAAATAAATATTGTTAAAATCTCATCCATTGGACATATTTTAGTTATAAAAGTGAATTTATTTGTTCTTCAAAGTTATTATGACTGTGTATAACTTTGTGGGGGCATAGCCCAATTCCATACTTTATTTAATGTTACCATAGCAGCTTTAATATAACTATATATAAAACGCTTTAATAATTAATACTTTGATTAAGTAAAGGTGTGGTTTATTAAGATTTGCTTTGATTATTATCATTTTATAATACATTTAAAGTATAATGTTAAATGTGATTATTTTAGTCAAATCTTTTTTTTACTAAATCAATTCTGGAAATTCAAATAATGAAACTGGCCATGTCGTAGGCAAGTAATAATACAATATCAGATTGAGGAGGTTTAAATGATAATTGAAAAGCAAGGATAAATATTGTTTTGTTTTACGAGCTTAAAACACTTTACATAATATCTCTGCTTTTTTAAGGTTTGGAATATAAGTATATTTAGGTAAGAATATATTATAGTTCTGTTCTATATTTAAGAATATCTGTCTATAGCTAAGGATACCTGGAGTTTCACAAACTATTGCGGTGCATTTGTTTCTATTCATTATGATGTCTCCTAGGAGAGGATTTCGCATACATACAGTCAGGGTTTGATTTTCTTTTAAAGATACGGCTGGATTACTTCAATGAGACAGGACTGAGAGAGGAATCATACTGGAGGTAATCTCACATTTGTGTGAGAAGAGATTAGAAAACCATTTAGACCAGTAGACCAACCAGTACACGCAACTGGGATTTGAACCCCAACTCACCGTATTCAGCAAGCCAATAAAATACTAGAGTTAGGCATGATATCATTTGGTCACTAAAGTAAAAATAAAATCGTACTTAATTAGACTAAAAATAAGTTAAGCTTGATTTAAAAAAAAACCAGTGTATATAAAGCTGACATTTTAATATTATACTTACTCTTCGGAAATAGTAACTCGAAAGTTCATTGCCACACTTACAAAAAAAAACGCCACCCATCCCTATATTGAGCTAGATCCACCCAGTATACCTCATTCCACCTTATCTCTTTTAGGTCTATTCTAATGCTATCTTCCCAATTGCTTCTAGGTCTTCCCAATGGGTTTGCCAGTCGGTACCATTAACACTGTTCTAAAATCCCCCATTCACGATTCAGCTCCTGCCCAATTTAATCTACGAGACATGATCATCCTAACAATGTATTTTAATGAATAAAGGATATTTAAATCATCATTTAGTAACCTATTCCACTTACCAGTAGTCTATTCCCTTTTTAAACCAAAAATATTCCGAAGCACCTTGTTTTCAAAAAATATAATACTGCTTTAAACTTGAAGTTGAATAAAACACCATGATTTAAATATGATAAAATATTACTTGGATTAAATATGTATTAATGAACGAATTTTTCGGTAATTCCTTTAAGATGATATGTTGTATTTATATATTTGATTTCACCTTCAGGTTATACTATTTTTAGTTTATTTGTATATTAAATTCCCTTATTTTACTTCAGAAATAAAACATTGTAAATTACCTGGGGCCGTCCAAACAAAACTTAGTTAGATACGGTACTGTCAATCAGTAGGCTACTAGTACCAAGACTACTTGCACCAGAAGAAAAAAAAATCCTCGTTCTCTGATTTCCAATCTAAAACTATTTTTAAAACTATTGCTTCATTTCGTTACAATTCAAAGTGTAATAATAATAATAATAATAATAATAATAATAATAATAATAATAATAATAATTTCAAACTCTTTATATTTTGTATTGATTCTCATAGATTTCACACTCTCCCCTATTTTAATGGAACGTTCATTAAATTTGAAATCTGAAGTAATCAAAAGTGTATTTTAAATTATATTCAACCCACGCAGATATCTGGTAACGACATTTCCTTTTGTAAACAAACGTCAATTTTACAATTTTGTTTAACTCAAACGTTTAAGGATTACACTTCAAAGATTTGGAGAACTATTAATTTGTTGGAATAGTATTAGCACACCATTAAAATTCTGTTAGATTTTATTAAAAACTCAGTATTATTTTGATACCTCTACATTGCTTACATTGGAGACGACAGTAATTGCAAATGCCATTTCGAGTGTGACCCAGCATAAAAAGGGCCGTAATGTCCGCGGTTGAAACGTCCTCTGCGAGAAAGAGAACTTTAATTAATGGAAGGCCACGTACTTCGGATCTATGAGATTTTTCTGCTTAGTTGATCGTAAAACCCACGTGAATATTGGGCAAAACTTTCGGGGCTAGAGCTATGTAAATTAAGATCAGGTACTGCACTAAGTTTCATAAATTTGTTACTATTATTAGCGTATTTGTAATTGGTGAATTAATTTTGCAAACAAATTGAAAATCTCCTTTATCAGCCAAATTAATCAGCTGCTAACGCAAATAAACTATATCGGTGAATATATGGGTTAAATTCGTTTGGTTTACAAGTAACGTGTAGGTCGGAGTTAGAATCCGGACTTATCGTACCTAAAGTATTTTCTTCTGAGTGGTTTTACACTATTTTTATAAATAAATTAGTTATTTTTACCTGAAACACCTTTCTCGCTAATAACGTGGTATGTGGATGGGCTTGATAAATAGAATGATGTGACACATACAAATTATATATATATATATATATATATATATATAGAGAGAGAGAGAGAGAGAGAGTTATACTCCATTCATGGTAGGAATTACTCTCTGAAAGGTCTTTTTTCCTACCAATATCCTACTATATAATAGATTTCTGGTAGGGGAAAAGGCCTTTAAGAAAACAATTCCTACGGTGAACGGACTTTAGGCTGGTTTTGGTTCATTATATATAAATAATTTAAGCTACACAGTGAATGTCTCATTTATTCTTAGATTCTTGGTATAATAAAAAAAAATGAGGTTTCTTAATCTTTAAATGTATTTAAAGATTACAAAATGTCTAAATTGTCGTAAAGGTTTACTACAAACCCTCTGGTATGGAATACGGACAAGATCTAAAGATGACGGGCTGTATTTTGTCAGACCACACAATAGCTAGTATTATTCTATTGATGAAGGTTTTGGCTTTACTTTTAAAATTATTCCTAGACTTCTTTTTGAACCTGTAAATATAATTCTTGAAATATTATAAAATGGTTAATTTATTTTATTCCTTACATTATAAAGTAAATCAGTTGGTAATTTTTTGTATACTTCAATGTAGGATAAATTGAAATTTATTAACGTGAAAATTACTTTAAACAAAAAAATCTCAAAACCATGAATTTCTTCAACGCTATTAAAACACTTTTGGTTACTATCTTTCCCTTGGGGTTTGGATACTTCAAAGTAACAATATTGTTACATGTAGGTTAATTCTTAATGTAAGTTTGAGTCTCAAATACGATAACTACTTACATTATTGGGCAAATTTACGCACTCTTTATTTGAGAAAAATTGTTGCTTTATATTTAAAAATATTATTTCTTTAAGGTCAAATTAGGTTGAATAAAAAAAGTATAGTTTAATACATTTTGTTATTGTTTATGTTTCAACTTTTCATTCTTTGTGTAGAATATTCCTAATGGTAGAATTCCTAGCTTGATTGTTGTAGCTATTTATATATTACTTATTGTGTACCAAATATTTGTACATATGCGTATAACCTTAACAGGTGCTAAGACGGGGTGCTAAAAAACAAAAAATAATAATATGTGAGTCATGTTTTGTCCTAGCTTAAGTTTATAAGGGATCTGTATTCTGAAATGACCTTGTTCTTGGAACGCGCTCATTCAATAAACCAAAAAAGTAAAACTATTACTATTTTAGTGTATTTAAGCCAATATGAGCTGAGTGATTTTACCGCATGGCTTACAAATTAATATAATTCTAGAACAAGCTTAGCCTAGTCTCCCAGCCGTTAATTTATAACTGTGAAAAGGAAATATCAACATCACCAATAATACATTTTTTAAGCCCCGGAGATTATAAAGTGAATAATAATGTTAGAACGTACAAAGTGTTTTTTTTTATCTTGAGTTCATGCAATAAAAATGAAAAATGTTTGTGAGAGATTAACCGTTTCGAAAGAGAATTATGTTATCACTTCTTTAAATATAACAAGACTTAACGCAGTTCTCAACCTTACAGCTAATGAAAGTTCCACAAAACCCTTCCCTTTGTCATCGCAAGAAGCATTCTTGGGATTCCTGAGTCCTTCTACTACATAAACATTTCACAAGAATCTTTGCCAGGGTGGAACGCTCCTACAAACTCTGTAATTATAAGCTTGGTAGGTGGAGGGTATGATGTAGTTTTTGTTGGGGAAAAAAAAGATCGATACTGAATCCTCCCACAACCGCGCTATCCAAACCAACAAACCTCTTTTCTCCCCCAAAATAAACTTCTCCGCCACTCTTTAACTCTTTTTTAAAAAAAACTCCTTCTCCCTATTTGAGTAAACAGTAAACAAGGCGCAAAGAAAATGATATGTCAGGAATGTGCCTGAGGAAAAGGATTCGTTAGACACAAAGATATTATGTAAGAGTATAAAATAAAGCTCAGGCCTACTGTCTGTTTTCGCATTGCCAAAAAAATAATTCAAACAAATATTAATTCTAAGGTATAAATCAAAGTTTTCTTTACTCATTCAATGTGTGGTAGAAATATTCATACAAATATATCATAAAGACTATTCAACACCTTAGCTCAGTCGATAGCGTGCATTTCTACTGAGCTAAAGATATCGGGTTCGATTCCCAGCATGGTTGAAAAATTGATCATGGGTGAAATGTGGCTTCACCCCATCACAGTGATGAATTAATGGGCGAGGACTGGATGTTGTGCCTGTCCTAGTCTTAAGAGAGATTAGAAGAGTTTCAATAGGAAACGAATCACGTAATCAAAGTCTTCAGGCTTCTAATGTAGAAATAAGAAAAACATTTTCCTACTTGTGTTTAAAAATGACTCCTATTCAGCGGATTTTAAACTGGGGACACTACAAGTAAGGTTATTTAATTACATTTTTCAACTAAAAAAATAACTAGAATGTCGTTTGATTTTCTTCCAAGAGTGTTACTACCCACATCAGCGGGTAGTATTACAAAATCATTTGTCTTCTTTGAACAGATTTGCCGGTGACTGATAAGTCATTGTTGTTTCTCGGTTAGGCGTTCCTAGGATCAATTCTTAATCCCACCGCATCCCCCCCTCCCCAAATCCCCCTTCTCTAAATTATGATTTTCTCATTCCCAGCCAATTAATGAAAAAATGAGAATATTGTGGACTGGTAGTAGACACGCTGCATGTAAAATATAAAAGGCCGTGGATTTTATTTGTAGACTTATGTAATTCATTCATCAGAAAATCTAATATGGCAAAATATAAAATCCAACAGAAGCCATCTGCTCTAACTTTTGTAAGCCCTAATCACATTACAGTATCAAATTAATCCCACGCATAGAAAAGCTCGGGATAAAAGGATTTAATAAAAAAAGGTATATGTGCTTATGGATTGTAACAAAGTTTCCAGCAAATTTGGACGTCAGATGCATCTGTCATTCGTTTGTCGTCGGCTTTGAAGCAATAGTATTCGTGAATTTTTTTTTATGTTAGGGTTTTATCGTTAATATTAGTTTTAATGATGAGAGTAAAGTCTTGTTTCACTAAAGCTTGAAGAATATTTGTGGGTATTTATTTTTCAATTGTCAATACCTCAGTCATAAATATCTGATTTTGTTGTTGTTTAAATATCACAATTTGATTATTTAAGCACAGTAAAATAAATATATTGATAGGCTGATTAAGTAAAAGTGAATAGAAATACTGCTTAATTTTTTTAAATTTGGTAAATGTTTTTTTATACAAGTTATTAAATTCAAAGGTAAACTTTAAATACATTTATTTTCTCTAAATTATAACTTACTCATCATTAACTAACTAACACAGCTATAACATAAGAGTATAATCTGAACAGACAATGAGATGTGATAATTAAAAAACTTATCCCTAACCTATCTTCCATTTGACTACGTTGATCCTGCGTTTTTTGGAACGCCCGGTAATCAACTAATTAATGGTCTGATGCACACCCCTTGAGAACCTCTTTGGTCACTAAGTGAGCACGACTTGTATAATTTGTTTTGTAGAGTGTGACGTCACACTCTACGTATTACCCGCGTTGAACTGTGACCCCGCCGTGTTGACGATAGAGGGCAGGTCAGTTACTGTGTTTCTTCTAGCGTCCACGGGGGCGGGACGTGAGTTCAACCCTGCCCTCGATTGCTTTTAAAATAGTACTATCAATACAGTGGCCTCAGTTCTCTCAACGGAGACAGTCTTGCTAAAGATTGCAGTGTACTATCATTCAATGTAATGTAACTCATACTTCAGGTGTTGCTGAACTGTTCAGGATGTTAAGTGTGAAATAAAAATAATGAAACAAACAAGTACTGGTTTTGTTGAAGTTCTACAAATTAAACTACAAAGAGGTTTAATGGTTTCA
>CABFVX010000369.1:220506-312891 GCA_902151425.1 Timema shepardi
GTAAAAGTGGACTTCCTTTGCGCCGCGCTCATGTTTCACAGCTCAAACCATGTCCTATTGAAATTACTATGTTGGAATAGATTGTTATTGTTGATTGTTAGCTTATTTCCAAGCGTTCGCCTGCCGTGGCTTGTTCAACATGTGCTCTGATAATGGGTTCCTTACATCCGTATTTAAGAGTCAATGTTACATATAAAATACTGAAGAGTGTATTTATAATAGTAAGGGTTTACACAGAGTTAATATAAGTGTTTATTCGTATATTGCATGCCCCCTTCATCTTATTATATTTACGGACAACACTTGTAACCAAACCTGGTGCCCCTCAATGTTCTATTATAAAATTCATTTCTTTGAGATTACATCAACGTAATAATTTTAGCTACCTATATTATAAAAACATTCTTGCAAAAGCTGACCAGTTTATTAATGACGTATAATTGGTTATTTTTATCTAGCACGTATAATTTTATACATAAAATGTTAATCTGTGTAATACAATTAATATATTTAAGTCTGGTGATTGTATAAAACCACTGCTTTGTAACATTTTGCTACTTCTATGATTGTCTATGTTAATATAATTAGCTTTATTACCTTACATACAAATATTAGGCTTAAGACCATACTATTTAAAATTTGTGTAATTATATTTTCTTATTTATTGTCCGTTTAGAGTAGGCCTACTCGCATTCTTCCAAGATTTATATATATGTATATTTTCGTTGTTGCATTTGTTGTTGTGTTCATATATTAATGTGCCATGAAACACACGTGGTGTGTTATGTTGTACGGGTTGTACTATTGTAGCTATAAAGGTTTTTGCCTTTTTTTTGTGGCTGGGGTGTATGTAGAGTGTGACGTCACACTCTACGTATTACCCGCGTTGAACTGTGACCCCGCCGTGTTGACGATAGAGGGCAGGTCAGTTACTGTGTTTCCTCTAGCGTCCACGGGGGCGGGACGTGAGTTCAACCCTGCCCTCGATTGCTTTTAAAATAGTACTATCAATACAGTGGCCTCAGTTCTCTCAACGGAGACAGTCTTGCTAAAGATTGCAGTGTACTATCATTCAATGTAATGTAACTCATACTTCAGGTGTTGCTGAACTGTTCAGGATGTTAAGTGTGAAATAAAAATAATGAAACAAACAAGTACTGGTTTTGTTGAAGTTAATTCAAATTAAACTATACAAAGACCTTTCAGTTTGCCAGTACAATAATATTTACAGCACCTTGTAGGTGGGAACAGGGGTTGGGGGAGCTAACAAGTATTGACAACACCTTGCTCAATCGAAATAGTATCCATTCCCCTTTGTTAAGAAATATGTTTTCCAATACTACTTTAAATTCTTTTGAAGAATTATTGGGCTATATTTATTTAATTATCTAACAAATTTTACACTTTGTAATAATACGCTTTAAAAAAACTCCATGGTGTTTGCCCGCAAGCGAGCAATAACGACCAAGTAACCATGGTAATGGTAATGCCAACATTTGCAGATAGAGGGTGTCATGCGGTCAGCACGATCGTTCCTTTTGTTTGTCTCAGTTTTCTAAAGTTTGTCTTCTACTTATTTATTAAATCAGCTTCTCATTGGTCCTCACAAGGCCGAGATTAACTCCCGTTCCAGACCCACTGATTTCCATCTACATTTTTTAGGGTGCGGGGATAAAACCCAGGACCTCTGGAACAATACGCTTAAGCTTTCTTAAAATCAGTGCGTGGTGTTTAGTAAAATCAAACTAATATAGGACCTCATCAGAATATCACTAGTAGGTAAACATATAGGAAAATACATACATACATAAATACATTTAATGTTTATGCACTAGATAAGAATTATCGTTAATTGGTAAGCTATGATAGTGAGTTATGATGTATCAATATCTTAATCCAAAGGTTAGGAATATAAGGAGCCGTTTGGGGAAAGAGCAACTAATTAGCACAGAAAGGAGATGACTGAACCTCCTCAAAAGTATGTACCTGGCCAAGATTAGAAGATTGAATTAACGTCTGAGACAATAATGTACATTGCAAACCTGATTACCTAAATCACGTGACATTAGTTGTAGATGTTCCAGCTCTCAAGCCTCCAAATCTCTTGTGGACCATGTGGACCAAACTGTCCCAGTTTGAAACACAAGCGGTGAATATAGTTACACTCGAACACGATAGTCAAATTTTCTGAGACTGGGATTGTATTTAATAGAAAAGGTTGTGCAATAATTTGTACAAGCGAATTTTTCTTTTTGAAAATAACCTAAATTTAATAAATTATAATAAAAATAAAGGATTGTTTTAGTTAAGTACTGACATATTATTAGCTACTCGTTAGTAATGGGGGTTACGTGAATTCATTACATTATGAATTTTTATTATTATTAATCTGTTCTGTTTTTTTATGTCTAGCCTGAAATAAAAAGTTAAACCAATGATAGGTGAAAATTTAAAAGAATTTGAAGAGCTAAAATATTTGTACTGGTTGCTAAATCATGACGTGTAAAAATTAGTATTTTAGTAAATATAACATACTTCCTTCTTCAGGTAAGTAATTAATTAGAAGAACACAATTAATAATATATAATAGTTTAGTTGAATTAGGGTTTTTATGAATTAATTATTTAAAATAAAACTCTTTGGGTACTTAATCAAGGGATTACGGACGAAGATATTTGCAACCGTAAAGAGATTGGAAACCACTTTTCTTGAACATAAATATAACAATACTTAGCCCCATGTCTTACTACCCGTTCTGTTTATACGCTTAAGTACTGTATACGATAATGGGTTAGGAATTGGGAAGGATGAATATAGAGAAAGTTAGCCCACATTTGTGTGGAGAGAGTGGAAAACCATTTAGGGAAAACCCAACCAAGATTTGAACCTCACTTTCCCCATCCTCCATGGTCTAGCTCAACACGAAACCAGCGCGTTAGCTAACTACGCCCCTGAGGTGGGTTCTTAAACATAAATATTGTGTTACTTGGACAAAATGAATTAGACCGTTTACACTGATTTGCTAACTCTGGCGTGTTTATTGGTTCTAATCGCGAAGGGATCATAGATTTTTATTCCTAATATAATGCAAAAGCATACCTTGACCTACGACATGGATAGTAAAACGTGGTGCATGATATAAAAAAGTAATAATTTGATGGACTAGGCATTTTAACTGTTCTAGAAATGAGGTAGTTTTTAGGTAGAGGGCTCATAAAATCATTACGGTTGTTAAAAGATAACTAGTTGCTTTATTTTTTAACTGCGTTGATTACCGAAGGTGATTTTACAAAATGGTTCTCCCCTATACCTCCATACAAACGCGGGTACGCTTCTTTTAAAATTTAACCTTCCCTATCCCTAACTAATTAGCGTAATCAACACATATGCGTTTAATCAGAACAGCTAGTAGGACTAAGTGCTAATAAACTTCACTAATGGAGAACGGATGAGACAGATATATTATTATTATTATTATTATTATTATTATTATTAGCACCGCGTCTTACTACCCGTTCGGGTTATACGCACTTACGCTAATGATTTATTGGTAGGGTGATTGTGAGATGAAATTGAGGAACCAGATTTAACGTGGAATTCGAACCACGGTGGAGGTTTGACATTTCTCACATTCACAAGTTATGATTAATACACGTCTTGTCAGAGGTGAAGGAAGAGTTTGTTAATCAGATAATTCTGTGCTGGGACCAAGGATTGAACCCCAGACCCCCAACACAGAAGTCTGACACCATACCCCTAGACCACCAGGTAACAAGGATGATATAATGTAGAGCAATTGTGTCCCCATTTGAGTGAATAGAGAATACTGAACTACTCAAGAATAAACACATCCAGTAAAACCTCACGGGATTGAAATGTCGACATTTCCACCATCGACACACCAGACTAGACGAACTTGACGTTTACTATGGGGTAGTCGTTTCAGTGGTCGAATGGTTTAAGGTGTAACTATTGTGTTAGATTGGCATGCTGAGGATGGGGAGATTGGTGTTAGAATCTCGGTCGGGTACACCGAGGTTAATTTTTTCTTAAAATTGTTTCCCACTTTCCTTACAAATAAATGTTGGTAAATTAGCTCTAAAATACTTCATTCCTCATTCCTACCTCATTATAGTAATTGTCATATATGTATATAACCTGAACATATAGTAAAACATGTTGGGAGAAAACATGCGGGCCAATAAATGTGTTTAATAGATAGTTTAATTACACTGTGTACCGCTTTAGTGTCTACGTGGTTTAACGCGCTACTCCTGTAGTAGGATAGTCTGCCAACCCTATTTATCCCTCAACACCATTAGCTTAATTAGTACATAAGCGTATAACCCAAACGGGTAGTAAGACGTGGCGCTAAGTTGAAAATAAAATATATTGAGTGCAAGCAGGTTCAAATATTTTGGATTTAGTAATAAGATCATTTAAATATTTATCTATAATATATATATTGTACACATATTATATAACTATAGCAAAAAGTATATAAATATATGTAAAACTATATTAAAAATATATAAATATGCACCTATTCCTAACTATATGTTTATCTATTTGTGTGGTTTCATATTTCAAATTAGTTTTAAGGCCACATCTATATTAATAAGAGTTTAATGGTGTATGTATGTATGTATGTATGTATGTATGCATGCATGTATATCTATACAGAGAATATTTCTAATAGTCCTCAATGAAATAGAAAGATGAAATTGCTAAGATTGTAGAGAAACCATTATATAGGTGTGTACATTTTTCAAACTAGAAAAACGACCAAAAATAAAAATTATAAAAAATAAAAACATCATTTAAATAATCATTATAATTCTTAGACATTCTGTTTGCATTTTAAAAGTAAGGAGAACCATGAATGCAAATTACAATATCAAAACTAAATATAGATTGATGATTATAATACAGTAACCTGTGATTATGGTTTTGTTAATTTGTATTAATATTAGTTAGCCAAAAATGTTTATTTGATCAATGAAAACCTTACAGCTGACCTTAAACATACTTATTTGATTTGAGCTTATATTTACATAGCCTAAATATGTATTTATACAAACAGATTATTACTTGTAATAAAAGAGAGCTAACACTACATAGTAACTAATGACATAACCTCATAAGTAAAACTAATATTAGATTGTTGGTTTGTATGTTCTAACGCTAGAACTCCAAAACTTAAGGCGAGATTTTTGTTTTAAGCACCGCGTGTTATTAGACGTTTATGTAATAATTACGCTAATGTGATAAAGATGAGTAAGGTTGAATTTTAGAGAAAGTGTAGGCCTACCCACAATTGCGTGTAGAGAAAATGGAAAACAATCAAGGAAAACTCACCCTGAGCTCACCCAACCGGGATCCACACCTTGATCTCTCAGTCATTGGTCATTCATTATAATGCAAGAGTGACTTCCTAAACCATAAGTCCACCGAAGTGGGGTCGTCCTTTTTTCACAATTGTTAAGTAATTATAAATTAGGATTTGATTTTAGTCAATTCTATTTTGTTAGGACAATGAACGTATTTGTATATGGTTGGTTAAATTTTCTATAATTTACATAAAGCAGAAACACTAGGCAAGTAACATTTTATTCAAAACATTTATGTCTCAAGTCTTTGTAAAATTATGTAACACCTCTTCAATTGGGCCCAGCGTTACTTGTGAACTCGAGTTTATTTTAAGTTTCAAATTGAAACACAAATATAGACTTACAGGAAATATACACGATCATCTAATTTTAGAATTTATTTAGTTAATTTGTATTCACATTAAGTGTTAAAAAAAAGTTTATTTTACAAACGGTATTTCTTGACGTTCAAGTAAAATTAGTATTTATGAATTTTTATGTATCCAAACGTTTGTGATTATAATAGTTATACTTTTATGACCAGCTATTCCAACCTAACCTAACCTAACCTTTCATGAATCTAAACATTGAGGGTTCAGTTCTTAAGGTGGGGGTAGTATTGGCCTCAGCCTGTCAAAGACAGGCATGTAAAGCAATTAAAAGTCAACGTTAATATATTACTATTCTTTTTTAAAACCTAACTGAATTTGCTTCTGGAACAGGCTTTACAAAGAACTCTTAGTCTATAGAAAGTCCCATCTCAATTATCCCATGCTGTTATTCTACGCTATAAGTAAATCATTAATCCAAACAAAATTCTAATTATTCCCTTGCAGGTGAACAGTTAGCCTGAGTAAATAATTAGGACTTAACGATCTTGACCTTAGCTTAGGCTTATTACACAAACAAGAGTTTTATAAATAAAATAGTCACTCTCGTTTAGGCGTTCATAGCCTTTCATCTTTTATTTCCAACAGTAAAACCATCCAGGAATTAGTATCAATCAGAAGAAATACCACCCCCATGTACTTTTGATCGGAAAGAAAATGAACGGGAAACCAGTAACATAAACACATAAGAAACAACAGTATTATCAAATAAGATTGCATGGGGAATGCAAGTCATTTAATAAATGTTAAGTAACAAAAGATAGAAATATTTTAACTACAAAATAAATACTCAACTTAAGTATCAGATGTTGTGTGCTTTGGACATAAGTTTTTTTTTTCACCCCCCAGTCTTACTACCGGTACGGGTTATTCGCATATTTACACCTAAAGGGCAGGGATGGAGATGTTAGAATTAAAGTAACTGTATCAACGTTTGCGTGAATAAAGAATGGGAAATCATTAGGTAGTAAAACTCAGTAGGCCTACACCCTCTTGGGAATCTAACCTATATTTCCTTAGCACAAACAAATCATACTAGACGAGACCGACGGCTTTAACCACGCATCCTACTATATGGGTTATAGATTTTTTAGGTTAAGTAGTTTAACCTTTCCAAGAAATATTTGAATCCTAAAAAATAATCTGTAGTTTTGGCCCAGTGACCTTGAGATAGATTGTCACAGTTTGAATTCCTGCCGTTCTGCGATCTTGTAAGTTTCACGGTGGCCTTCTTATCCCATATTCAAGAGAGTGATTGTACATTTCCCTTTAATTTACCTTTTTCTTACCCGCACTGGTAGGAAAAATCTCCAATGTTTTACTCTCATATCATCTAGTTTGTCTGTGACGGACTAGATTGGTTCTCTATTCCTAGCAGCATATATGTAAGTTTTTCCCCTTAAATAGTTTTTAACTATTTTTCAGCGTTAACTTGGGTGCATTTTATTTAAATCTACCTTTCTTATTTATTCCGAATAAATTTAAATATAAGTATATCTTGGACAGGTAAGTTATACGTGATGCCAAAATAAAAATATAAACTTTAATAGTGAATTTTCAAGATATGAATTTATGTATCGGTGGGAACGTGGTATAAGTTTCAGGCTCATATTTTTAAATGGTTTTCCATTGACTGGTATTTCCGGTTTTGAATTTTTGCTGGATGTTTAGAGGGTGCTTTATCCCTAAACTGCTTATCATATGCCCAAATCCAATTGAAGGTGCATTTCCTTTAAATTTTATTTGAATAATCTCTGCCTCATTAGCGTGATTAAAGTGGGTATAGTCCAAAATGGTATTAGGATGCATAAAAAACACAAGACGTTTATACTAAAATATTTAATTCTCTCATAGAAATATTTCTAACCCCTACAGGATCATTTTCCCTTGAGATTCGGTTCTATGTTCTATTGTGACACTAGGAAAAGCCACGGAGGCGGATACGTCTAAAACGTGGCCAGGATAATCAAAATTGAAGTGGAACGTGAATAAACGAGGAGATAGCAAAGAGGATGAAAGTGTTCAAAATAGAATCAACAAACCGAGTATCTCCCTCAACACCAATAACGTCCTTTCACACACACACACACACACACACACACACACACACACACACACCACGCTTGTTGCATGTAAACACAAATAATGACACACGTAGTTGTAAAACCGCACTTCGATGTTTCAAATTCCAAGCTTTAACTAAAACTTCACATTTCAATATTATTCGATAAAAAAAATCTTCACAACGTAGCAGAATCAATTTAGTAATTGGTTCGTGTTTATATTAGATTTACCTAACTAGACTTCATAAAAAATATGTTTATCTAGTTACTAATTTAATACCAAAGCTTACCCACTTCAGTGGCCAACAAGTCTAAGACGTTACTCTAGTGTTAACTGGTCTGCTGTTGATGGTGAGATCAGGGTTCAAATTCCAGTCAGGTCTACTGTGTTTTTTCCTAAATGGTTACCCACTCTTCTTCCAAGAAAATGCTGGTAAATTACATATAAAACTCTTCCTCCCTCTTCCCTGAATACGTAGTAAGATATATTCATTAAAAAAATACCATAAAATGTTTAACAAGTCACCATGTGAAATACGTTTATATAGGAACTGAAATAAATTTCAGTATTAAAAAAAGTCGGGATTTAAACATTATTTATATAATATATGTAATTATTATTATTATTATTATTATTATTATTATTATTATTATTATTATTATTATTATTATTAGCACCGCGTCTTACTAACCGTTCGGGTTATACACACTTACGCTGATGTGTAGTGGTAGGGTGATTGTGAGATGAAATAGAAGTACCTATAGTTTAACGAGGAATCCGAACCACAGTGGAGGCTTGTCATTCCACACATTCACAATTTGTGATTAATACACGTCTTGTCAGAGGTGAAGGAAGGGTTTGGCAATCAGATAAATCTTTGCCGGGACCGGGGATTGAACTCTGGACTCCCAACACTGAAGTCTGACATCAAGACCATCAGGTCACCCAACTATTTAATCATCCGAAGAGGTGGAATGGATCGTTTAAGACACCAATCTCACAGTTAAGTGAATTTTTGCTGAATAGGAGATAAAGAATCGAATCTCGTAAAGGTGCACACGCAATTTATCTTGTGATTTTCCCATCCCTTTCCCACGCTAATGCGAGTGAATACTATATACATACAATATTTTTCATCCTTAACCCTTAAACTAAAACGTTAATGAGTTTGATATTAGATTAGCCTGCTCAATTAAAAAATAACCACTTAAATCAAGAGTTAAAAATAATAAATACATCTCAAAGTGCACACGTTGGCATATTGAGCTGATGTAAATTTCACAGTGAAAACTACTCACGTTGAAAAGTATATATAAGTTAACTTTGCTGGTATTCAATTGCTAACCCCCCAGTTGCACTACCAGATTGGTTCACGTACCAACTGATACGAGCAACCCTACATATTGTATTATCTGGTAAAATTAATATGATCACAAGTTTCGAACTAACTATCAACGGCGAGAACTAATACACATCTAAAGTAATCTTATTAAGCTACAAAACTATGTGATATGTAAATGAATTGGACGTAATTATGAGCATAAATCCAAAAGAGAAAGTTATAATTACTCATAAGTTAGTAAATAATATTAGACTATTTAAAAAGATTGAGAGCTAGTTTGTTTGGTTTATAGACTTCAAATATTATTAGAGGCTGTAATAAAACTAATAAATAACTTTAACTTTAAAGATTGTATCGTTTGGCGTGTATATTTGGTACAGACTTCATCTCTATTATTGTACACATGAGGATCGACAAGAAATGTGGCAAGATGCAGGTCATTGATTAATGTATTTATTTGTTTTTATCTAGGATATAAATATTAAAAATGGTTTACATGGGAAAGCCAAATAGTTTTTTGTTTTAATTCAAAGGGACATCATATAAACGTGCGTTAATTTATTAAAATATGTAAGGGAAAACAAATACGTATGTCACTAAAAATAAATGCTAATACTAATGAATGTTTAGCGTTTCAGAAAATAAATAGGGTAATATCTTAAGTACTATTGTAGGCATAATTCTATTTCAACTAAGATTATATTTCTTTCTTTCTAGATTATTTAATTTTCATCACAACATTAAACTAGTAAGAGATGTCGGTAAAATAAACTATTGAATGACAAAATATGATACCCTATCTATATTTCAGGCACAGCTTTGACATTTGGTTGTAATTCTAATCAAACTTTATTGAAGTTTGTGTATCCCAGGCGACTTTGTTGGCACTAAACACAGCCCAATCTATCACCGCGTGACCTATACGACCCTTATAGTAAATTACACCGTTGTGGGGTTCCCCTCTGTTTGCGTCGTGAGGATAATCTGGAGTTATTATGTACAAGGGATGACATGTCCGGTGACGCCATATTGTCCATATAGGCTTTATTTCTTACCGTACAGGACGTAGAGATGTTCGCAAGTATTGATTAATTTACTTGAAGCCTTGATAAAATACCAGCATCGGTGGGTACATGGACCAAGTCTTAGTTCTCTTAGAGCCTGGTTTGATGGTAACAGGGAGGTTGAGATCTCAATCCCTGCTCTAGTGAGGTGGATTCTCCTAAATGGTTCCCCACTATGTGTGCACGAGAATGTGGGTACACTTTCTATAAAAGTATAGGGGTGGCCTGGTGGTCTAGGGGTAAGGTGTCAGACTTCTGTGCTGGAGGTCCGAGGCTCAATCCTCGGCCCCGGCACAGATTTATCTGATTACCTCCTTCACCTCTGACAAGACATATTGTGAATGTGAGGAATGCCAGGTCTCCACCGTGGTTAGGATTCCACGTTAAACTGTAGGTCCTCCATTTCATCTCCCAATCACCCTACCATTACACATTAGCGTAAGTGACATTAGCGTAAGTGCGTACAACCCGAACGGGTAGTAAGACGCGGTGCTAATAATAATAATAATAATAATAATAATAATAATATAAAAGTTTACCTTATTCATTTATTATTCCTTAGGGTAAATAATATTTGGATGGGTAGTAACACGGTTAAACTAATTTAACCTTATTGTTTTTCCATAATCAGTATTGCTTCCTTTAATTGACTTAATAATGTGTTTTTAAAATTCCCTGAAATGTTTATGCAGGATTCGGCAACCTTTAAAGGCCTCAATCAACTTTTGGATTTATCAAAGGTCCCGCGATCATCCTTCGTTTCTCCAATCTACTTTTACTTTCTTTTTCTATATATCTTGTATTTGTCTCTTAAATTCATTATTTCCTCCAATACTTTAGATCACTCTGTTTATATAAAATATATAAAATAAATAAAATGTACAATCCATTTAACCTGAGAGGTAGCGGTGTTACATTGACGGATTTCACTACGACCCTATCTTATAAGCTGTACCATAGTGGAATAATGCAAGGTAAGCTTGCCTTTTCGTTACACGATCGAGTGAAAACTTCCACGGGGTCGACCGGTTGATCATGATTGACACCTTTTTAAAAAATATAATAAGTATCAGATAGTACTTATAAAAGAAAATATAAAGTTTCACCGCCATGATTAAATGTATAAGTATTGTGCCCTTGAGGGATTGTTTTGGCTATATTGAGCGTCTCTATTAATGATCATTTTTGAGGGACCCTTGATAAATGTAATATTTAACATTTAATTGACTATGACATTCCTTAATATATCTATAAGAGATAACCATTATTTACTTATAATTATAAATACAAACATTTTACTGGCACTCACAAATTCTCTCTCACCACCTCTACCCACCCTTTCGGGTTATACTTTTATGTATTTACTATTCTAATGAGTTAGGTATGATGAGGGTTGAATTTATAGGAAGTGAACCTTTATTTGCATGTAAATAGAGTGGGAAAACATTTAGGGAGACCACACTTTGTACTCCCAACTGGGATCGAACTATTATGTCCTCGTCATCAGTTGTCTAGTCAATAGCTAAAGTGACGCCTTAGACCCCGTGGCCACCAGAGTGGATCTAATGCTTGTTATCTTCTTATCTATTTATCTACAAGATACAAAATAGATACCTGTGTTAATTAGTCTAATTTCTTCTCTCAAAAAATATCAAAGCAATAATTTTAAGAAGTTTCAGAACCGCAAGATTTCTCAACATTTGGATATCTATCCATAATATTTTAAAAATAGCCCCCCAAAAATTACTCAATCAACTTGATAATTGAGGATTCAGGAGTTTTAATAACTATTCTACAAAAAAACTACCAAATAGGCTTTAAAACCCCAGATTATATTTTGTTTCAATTTTGTTTAACTTAGACAAAATTTCACATTATTAAAAATTAATACATGTTTATTAATGTATTTTTCTTCGACTTCTTAAGTCAACCACACGAAGGTTGGTTTGATGTTATATTTATCTATCTGGATCTGGATATGCACTCTGCCCTTCTGCTGGTTAGAAATGTCTGCACCATTTGGTATAAATCTCATACGCAAGAGGACTTCAGGAAGTGTGGTAAATCCCCGTTACCTTCCACAGAAAATGTTTACGAACAAGCGAGAAAGAACCACCGGAAAGGTATTCTCATATAATTTCCAGGGCTATTTTACAAGCCACAATTGACATAGGATCGACAGCTTTACTTCCCTCCTAAGGAATATGTGCTACGGATTATCATCACTCAAGAAAAAATCCGTTGATCTAGGCTGGGTTTGAATACTTGCATGGATATCGGGTGCTGAGGTGAGAACTTTACCTCGAGATCACCGAGTTCAGCTAGGAATACTTATAAAATATTATTTGGACTATTTTTTTACCTCGACCCATTGAGTAAAAGTACATCATAAATAAGAATTATTTAGTTTGAATAGTAAAAGTAGAATAATACAAAGTACGAAGCTAAAAATGGCATTAAAGAAAGGTGATAAAAACAAAGGTGAACCACCTCTCAGAGTCTAATGTACTACTTTGTTGTGTATTTTAACCAAAACTTAATCCATATTTCAAGGCTCATACTCCCACACCTAACAAAAGTCATGTGAGGGAGTATATGGCGTGCTATATGAAGGCAACAGGAATATCGATGTAAACAATGGAAAGCCACTGCAAAAAGCGTGAGCAAAATTGATTTTTAGTAATTGTAAAAAAAAACTCTTTCAAATAATGTTGGTGACAGGTTCATTAAAGTTTCAAATTTTTTTCACAGTCACCTGCGAGCTTCAACACAACTAAAAGAAAATATTTCCATTTCCCTAAATAATGTATTTTCCCATATATATATATATATATATATATATATATATNTATATATATATCAGCAGCATGCTAAAATAATTAACTAATCTATTCAAACATTCAAATTGATCTTATTTCACACACACACACACACACACATATATACACGTGTGTGTGTGTGAAATAAGATCAAGTACATTGAAATATACAAACAATCACTCGAACCTTTGTATGTTAAGAACTTTCCACTTAATATCCACATTAAAGATATCAAATAGGCCCATCTAAACAAATTTCTAGAGTTAATATTTTAATATCTTTAAGAAAATATTGGCTAGGGGGGAATTTTATAATAGTTTAGGGTTGATTAATTTTTTAAGTTTTAAAATTACCTGATTTTAATTATTTTTACAATAAATTCTTGACACAAGATCTATTAAATAATATATGACCATGGTCTCCACAAAATACCACTAACCGGAAACAAAACTAATCCAAAGTTTACATATTTAGTTTAGGATCTTCTAACTTGTATTTAGAAAATTATTGCAAAAATATGTGAGAATTCCAGTGACTTTTTTAAAGGTTCCCTAATTTAACTACTATTTTTTCCTGGCACAATCTATCCGGGTTGCCTTATTTTCTAGGATGAATTTCAACCTAGTTTTATATATATATATATATATATACTCATTATTTATGTATATATTATACAAGTTTCTAATAGTCTTATAAATAATTTGGTGATCCACTATCTGTTATTGAAATAATATATTTGCCCCCGCTATTCACTCTTACTGTATAGCCAGACTAGCCGAATATTTAATTGCACTAACCAGATGGTGTGAGAAAGGTATTATTTAGACTAAATTGTTTAACATTTATTAGGAGAGAGAACGAGAAACAATTTTGAAAAAAGCTGCCCACTACACCCCCACCATGATACTAACCTTGACCTCCACATCACCGGCAAATCAGACAGAACAAGCCTGATGACCTCATTAACTTTCCTTTAAATGTGTTTTTGAAATCAACGAAAACAAGTAACACGGAGAATGTAAAGGCATGTACAATTAATTTACATAATTAGCGGATCTAGGGAGATATACATCAAATATCAGATCCGTAAATCTTGAAAAAGGACACTTTGACATGGAAATCGATCCCTTGACACTTGGCTTAGCGAGCCAATGTTCTATCACTGAGATATCTAGGGTTCATCCCTTACTAAAGGTCATTATTAACTCATAGTTTAAGTCAGAGTCCGTGAAGAACCTGTGGAAATCATCGGCTTCATGTACAATGTCATTGGTACCAACGGCAACATAAAGCCCCTCCAGAGTCTTCGGTGGTTGTGGTATCAATGATGACTCACAAGGTAGCTGATAGTTTCCACACGACCATCAAAGAATTTGCCTTAAAATATGTGGTAAGAGTAACCATGGATACGTGAATAATACTGGATAGCTCAATGGTAGAGCAGAGGTGTACTAAACCAAGGGACCCGGGTTCAATTCCACTTGTCCGGGTGTCATTTAAAAAAAAATACCAATATAAAGCAAATAATTTACCTCAAACAATTCTACTTTTTCATTTAAAAAACCACAATCTAGTTTATTGATTTAATATAAATTACTTTTTCCCGTTAAAATGTTTGAATTGAATAATATGTAAATTATTTAAGGAAATAATATAAATCATCTATCTCACATTAAACACATTAAATATTATGTACAGTCAGGTCACACTTAAATATAGCATTCTTACCTTGACATATTACATTATGAACCTATATTATGAGCTACGACATAGTATAACAACGCAAGGTAAACTTAGTACCTTGAAGGGTAAGTGAAGGAAGGGTACATTGATTTTATTAATAACTAACCTGCTTAAAATCATAAAGTAGGCCCAACACTTTTTGTAGCTACTCAAATATATTTTTATGAGATAATTTGTGTTTCATATTGAGTCCTTGTTAACTCAATATTTTTAATTTCAATATTACAATAAACCATCTTCTAACTCAAGAATCAGCAGTATTAAACTAATGGCAATTGTTTTTAAAAGTTTTATAGTATTCATACAAATTTAAAAAAATCGAAGAAATCTTGGTTGTACTTCAAAACAAATTTTAATAGTGAAAGTACTAAACTAAACTTTTGAGATAATTTAAACCAGTGTTATTTAGATATAACTCAATTCAATACTTTAAAATTAATATTTTGTTTGTATTATGTTTGATACGCAATCATATTTTAATTAAGACATGGTTGATCTCAGTGGTTTGTCAACTAATATATGGATCTCGGATTCAATTTCCTGGCATGGCCAAAAAAAATTATCACTTTGTAAAGTGGAGTTTCAATCTCCACAGTGATGCATTGATGGACGGAATATTTGTTGTTGTTGTGTATGTTCTAGAATCAATCAATTGGTTCATAAAAAACACGTAATATATTAAAAATTTAAGAAATAAATTACAATCGTGGGTACCTGCCACTTTTGAAACATTGCCGTATGATGCCTATACAATGTTTTAATATAATTATATTATGATAAATACAATGGTGAATCAATTTACTGATATGACATTATTGCAAAAACTCTCATGTTGTGTATTATAGCTTGAAAGAAAATTTAAAAAATGATATTTTCAGTAAACTACCCATGAGTAGATTTTGTCGATAAAATCAAACATATAATCTTATTAATCCCAATAAGAACGATTTACAAGTTTATACTTCTTTTAAATCCAAATAGTTAAAATATTTTTAACAACTTTCAAATTTTCGATATAAAATTATGTTTAATCTGTAAAAATAAAATAATATAAAATATTTTTAACAAATTTCAAATTTTCTATATTAAATATTTTATAAAATGATATAAAATGATGTTTAATCTGTAGAAATAAAATAATATTCTATCATTAAAAACAATTTCCATCCAACCATTTAACTAGATCTTCAGCGTAACATTTCAAATTTTCTGTCATTTGTTGTAAGTAAAACTAACCTTAAATTAATGTATTTTAAATAAAAATAGATTATGATAGATCAAATAAAATAGGCCCCCCCCACTCGATATCAATTTTGAACAAAATAGTGTCCATACACACAAGAAAATATTTAATTCTAGATATAAGTTAATAATAATTATAATAATATAGGTCATTTAAAGAGCAATTAATGAACACGCGTATGGACTAAAATCTAATTTAATCTCAATGAATTCTACATCATTAAATTTTAACTCTGCCACAAAGACTAAAAGTAGACTTCCCAAAAGCTCATAATCCACCACCGTTAACCCAATTGTTTTTAACATTACGACTATTTATAAAAGCCTTAGAAGTTGTTTATCAATTAAAATATTCCTTTTGTTTTGAAACACCAATTTTCATTATAATATACAACCTCTTTAACAACATTAATTGGAAAAAAACTTTGAAGCAAATTACTGAAAACGACAATTAAAATAAGCTTATTAAGTTTGACTCTCCCTTTAATTCTTCTAGTTATGACTGTAAGCTTTATAGCGTAATCAAAAGAAAGCCCTGTCGTAACATAGGACGTGGAATACCATTAATTGGTTTAGCTAATTTTATGAGTGGTTACACTGGAAATCTTGATATATATGGAACAGGATGGGAGAAGAATTGCTTTCATTTAAATCAGATAGCAGTTTATACAATACGTTATCAGGGTTATATTACAAATGGACTCTGTCTATAACTATTTAAGGGTGACCTGGCGGTCTAGGGGAAAGGTGTCAGACTTCTATGCTGGCGGCCGGGGTTCGATCCCCGGTCCCGGCAAAGATTTATCTGATTACCAAACCCTTCCTTCACCTCTGACAAGACATCTTGTGAATGTGAGGAATGCCAGGCCTCCACCGTGGTTCGGATTCCACGTTAAACTGTAGGTCCTTCATTTCATCTCACAATCACCCTACCATTACACATTAGCGTAAGTGCGTATAACCCGAACGGGTAGTAAGACGCGGTGCTAATAATAATAATAATAATAATAATAATAACTATTTATGAAATCATTTAAACTTCTCAAGAGATATTATTTGTGTTCAAATTAAGATGAAAATCTTTGTAACAGAGCTAATAAACAGTACAAGTTTATTTTTTGTTCAAAGTACTAAATTCATGTGTCATATTATTTTATTATATATATTAGTTTTTTATGCATCACTTCTTACTACCCATCCAGGTTATCAGAATAATTACACTATATGGGTAAAAATAAGAACTATTTAATTTTAGCATAGATGTAACAACATTTGAGAGGAGGAAGAGTGGAAATCTATTTGGAAATAACACCTCAATATACTCAGCCGGGATTCAAAACCAGGGCTCCTGGTCATCGGCAAATGGGACATGACACATGAGTCCACAGGTGAACGTATCGATGCATACAATACTTTATTTAATATGAATAAGCGAGACTAGAATATTGAATATCTAGAAAGGGGACTGGTGATAGTGTGGCCAATTACATCCCTTGACGATCAGGGTCAATTTTTGGCGTTTCAACCACTATGTAAAAAGGTTTCGTCGTGTCCTATCAAGATCTTTTTTTATATAAAATTACATCGCATGCACAATGCATATGTATATACCCCAAGTATAGTTTACATTTACATAAACACGAATCCATTTCACTTTTATAAACCTCACAAGTAGTCACGCAGTCTGAGGCATCAAGTTCATCATTGACTGGATTTCTAGTGACGGATAGGTAGGTGTTTGAATGTCGGTTAGGTAAAATAAGGGTGGACTTGCTCATATGATTTATCACAGTGATTTTCCGCATCCCTTCTTCAGATGAATCCAGATTCACTTCCTATACCATCCTAATCCTTACCCCTCAGATTAATTCACTAAAAGTCACGGTGCTCATCGCATTAATGCATAAATACCACAAGTTTGGGTGTACAAGATCGTGGTAAGTATTTCTCTCTATCATGCTTTGTCATATTTTCATTTCAGGTTCATAATATACTTATAATATTTACATCAACTTATATTTATTCAATTAGTTTGTTTTTACCTTTAAAATTATATTCATAAACTTTAACTGTGTGTTATTTAACTGTTCACTATATTTTTATAACCTATTATTCTGTAGATTTCTTATCAATTTCATTAAAATTGGTTTTCCAACCTTATAATTTAAAAGCATTACCTTGAAGTTCAAGTATTATCTTGTATTTACCTTTAAGTAGGTTGTCCTCATAAAAAATATATTAATGAGATAATCAAAGTAAACACTCTCTAAATATAAATTAAATAAAATTATTCGAATATTTTAATTGATTTAATTTTTTAAGTATTTTTTTTGTTAGCTGTTATAAAATTATTTTAAATTTATAAATATAAAAACTCATTATAATTGATCATGAAAATCTATTCCCATGTACCCATTTTAAACTCAATCTTTTAAGTAAATTTGTAAATGTTATATTTTGTCGCAGGTAAAATACCCTTGAGTTGATTAAATATTTGGAAAATAGCCATACACAATTATTGAACACAAGAAAAGGGTCTACGATGCGAGTTTTGAACAAAATCTTTAGAGCCATTTTCAAAATATTTTTGAGTTTTAAAAAGTTCCCAAAATTTCCAAACAAACAGAAAACGTTGACATTGATCATAATCTTGATGTCAAAATGTTCACGATTAAAACTAATTTATCTTTGGAAGAGAAAGAAAATTTGAACGCTTTAAAAATTTCTCAACCACACACAATTTTTTGTTGTTGTTATTATTTTATTCAATAGTAGAGTGTGTATAGGTGATTTAAAATCAAACTCCATAAAATTGACATATTTGAAGACATGAATTAATGTATCAAGTGATTTATTCCAGGGTGAATGAAAAGAAACATAGTAAGTATTGTGAATGATAAGTTAACTACACAAAAATTTTAGCCTGTAAAAGGTTTCAAATATATGTATATATATAAATTTTTCATAAATATATATACTTTAATTTTTATATAAACACATATAAATATAAATATGTATATATAAATATTATGTAAGGGATGAGCTGGTTTTTAAATAGATTTATAGAATTTTTTTGTCCTGTTTATCCAATTTGTTTTTGCATATAGGGGATTTAGTTCAGAGGCTTACGGAACTATCTCGCGGCACGGGCCATTAGCGAAATTAGATATTTCATAAAATAAATCTATGTAAGCATAAATAGAATTAAAAAAAAGGTTAGTCCAGTTTTTTATTCATTGAGATACTCCACGAAATTGAATTTATTCCACGTTTGGCAAATAAATAAATTAGTTAAAATCCATTTCTTAAATAAAATAGGCCACAATCTTTAGAAGTTCACTATAAATAATGATTAAACTCGTGAATGAAAGACTGGATCGGACCGCGGATTAAACGCCAATCTCTTTTGACCATAATGTGGTTCAAATTCCGGCCTGTTGTACTTAGGGTTGTATTTACTCAGTCAGTCCTCCACATTAATGTAAGTATATTTACCTTAAATTCCTTCTCACTATTAATACATTAAATTAGATAAATGTGTAGATACAAGACGGATAGTAAAGTGATAATAAAAGAATAGAAATATTAAAATTAAGCATACCTACACTAAACAAGACTAAAAAGGAAATTTTTCTTCTTAAGCACATTTTACAAATATATATTTTGATAAAATCCTTTAAATCCATAAATGGAATATTAGCTTAAATATTTTAAATATTTTGATAAAATAATTCTTGTTAATATATCAGAACCCTATACTTACGATTATACAAGTAAATTGCTTTATTATTATATTTTCTTTTCTTTTTGTACCACCTCTTACAGTCTGTCAAGTATACACGTATTCAATTGTTCTATTATTATCATAAAGGTGTAATTTAAATTAAATGTACCAACATCTGCCAGAGTTTAATCCTCAAACATCCCATCATCGGTAAAATAGACTGGACAAATTTAACGTTTAGTCCTCGTACTACCAAATGAGGTTTTCTCTATCAACGGAGTTATCAAGTAAAACAAAATTATTCTCTTTTTAACAGATTCCAATTCCTTTTTTCATTATTTTATGAATAAATAATATTATTTCTTGAAACTTTCTGAAAATATATTGCACACTTAGCCCAACTATTCTTACTATCCGTTCAGACAGTTATCAAATTTACAAGACTAGGATGATAATGGATAAGGTAGACTCGATATAATATGTACCTACATTTGTTTGGGATGGGATAAGAAAAAAATCAATACATCCAGGCAGAATTCATATGGTTAAAATGGAAATGGATTGTGTTAATAACAAACTTAGTTGGAAATAATCAAGTAACTTATACAGTTATTTTCGATCGTTTGAATACTAATTAAATACATACAATATTTTGGCTCAATCCCATAGATTCCTAAGCCTCACCCAAAAAGGACAATAATCCCTTTACATTAAACTCATTATTCCATTATAGTAACTCTCAAAATTGGGAAATTGTTTTATTAAATGCCATTATAAATTTGGATAAAGCAATAAATAAATCTGGCTGGTCAGATTCATTAAAGTGGATTTTGGGATAGTTGAAGTGGCCAAAGGGTAAATTGGTGAAGGGGGCGGAAGGATATATGTGACTAAAGAACCCATTTGACCAGGTGATGCTATTTATTTGTGAAGGAAATGTAGTAAGGTTAAGCATTATCAAATCGAACAAAGAATCCCCCCTTATCCCCCCGTCCTCTTTAATACAGATTTTTACATAAAGTTCATCGACAGGGTATTCATATGCATTCAGCTCCCTGTAGTCATAGCATTCTGATCATTACCAAGGCAGTCAAGGGATGTGAGTTTACCCTCCATTTCTAGCCCCGCCAGCAGTGTTCAGGCCTCCCACCCCCCTTGCGAGAAAATAAACCCTTATTGGAAGGTTACCCAACCCTCGTAATCAAAAATATTATTAAAATTTATACTATCTTTAGAAAAAACTTATACCCAGAAAAACCAAAATAAAGGTGACGGTCTTAAGAGAAACCACATTAAAAAACAAAAACGGATAATACAGCCTTATTTTCAAAGGATATATATTTTGCGCTTGCAGATACAGCGACTTGATGTATGGGCATGTCTCTAGTAGCTTTTCTAGCTATGAAAACCAAATTCTAGTTATACTTCACACGATATCTCATATTGGTATTTACAGAGGTTTTTCCTTGCTCATTGTCGAGCCTGGACCCATTGGTTTAATATAGCAAAGCAGGGATTTGTTCGATGCTCATCGTAGCGAGAAGCTTAAATCAATATTTGTGAGTAAATAAAATAATTGTAAAATATCAAGAAAAAGAACACAAGTAAGTGATGATTTTTAATTTAGGTCACACTACAGTAAACTATTAATTCGCCGATAGTGGGATGTTTGTGTTGTGACATTTTATTCGTGCAGTTAAAGAGTATTGTTACATATTAGACGTGCAGATATAAAATATTGTGACGTGTTAGACATGCAAGGAGAAATTATTGTGACATGTTAACGTGCAGATAGAAAAAATATATAAATGTGTGTGTGTGTGTGTGTGTGTGTGTGTGTGTGCGCGCGTGCGTGTGTTTATGTAAATGAATTCTTTAAAAATGGCACTAAATATTTGGTTCCAAACGGGTATCTAGGGAGTGTTTGATAAGAAAAATAACCTCGTATATTTGGTTTCAAGTAAAATTTCGTTAAAGGGCTGTTTATTGATGAGTGATTTTGAAAATTCAAATTATTTTGAAAATGGCTATGACGTTTTCGCTTAAAATGTGCTATAGACATAGTTAGCTATATGCTAACAGGCACCCTGATGAACTGTATATAAAATCCGTATCCAAGTGGGAAGGGAGGGATCAAGTGGTGGTTCTTTGTTTGCCCTGAAAGTGCTTATTCAAACTCATTCCAACCCTAGTTTTTAATTTCAGAAGCGTTCGAATACGACAAAGAGGAGGAAAGAGGAGAAAAGGCTTTCATGTGACTAATAAGACTTCTTTGATGCAAATAAATTAATTAAAATACTTTATACCTATATATTTTTATTTTTATTCAAGAGATTTTATAATAAAGCACGTTTGTTCAATATAATTCATTGAACACTTGAGATGGCCAGAAAGAAACTTAAATTAAAATAAAGGCTGGTCTGATAAAAAAACAAACATATAAGCTTAATTGGAGTCGAACATAAAGTTAAGCGTTTGATTTATGATTTTACTTATTTGATGGAAGAGCTAGTTTTATATTATGAAGAAGTTGTTTTCACCAAACAAACAAAAACATAAAGTACAACAAATCTTGTGGATCCAAACATTTAGAAAAGCCCTTGTTTCCCAGTTCTAAATAAGTTGAACATTATGAAATGAAAAAGCTAATTGACTGAGACAGATCTTACTAAACACAAGTTAAATAAGCATAGAAATGAAATAAACAGAGCTATGGCATGAATAATTTGGATTTATGGCACACTTCAAAGAGTATTTGTAGACAATTATTTAATATTCCATCTTTACTTTCAATATACTACTTGTCTGTAAAATGTTTAAGTAAGCTGTCAAATCTCGATTAATAAATCATATTATAAGATCAAGACAGTTATTATTGTCTATATGTTTATAAATACTCACCCTCTGTTAATCCAGCTTGAGAAATTTAAATACTGACATCTCAAAATCATTAACATAAGAGGCACAACTTAAGTAACGTACTGGCAGATTTTATCCTACTTTATTTGAAAGCTACACATCTTCCAACATGAAAGCACAGTGAATCCAAGTATTATTTAATGGATATTTCTTTAACATTTTTAGGAGCAGTAAAATCCATCATTTACAAATTAACTATCATGGTTCAAGGCAATTAATTTTTTCTTATTCTTTGTATTTGAGATGGTTAATATTTTAAATTAAGAATCATTGAAACAATCCAAAATAGGTAATTAGTGATTTCCCTTGTTTTAGTTTTACAATATAATGTGTTTGCAAATGAACTAAACTATTTTAAATAAAACTGAAATAACTAAAATATTGTTAAATTATTATCAAAATTGTATTTGAGAATATAAAATTATTTTTTAGGGCCATATATAAAATATGGCATTTTTAAAAACTTTTATTTTAATAGATATCTGTAATGATCGAGATGGAATAAAATACATTAGAGCATAGTGCAAGGTCAATAATAAACTAGTCCAACGTAATTCAATTTATTTGATACATTATTTAAGAGATCCAACTTTAAGAGCGTAAACAATAAAACCGTTTGGTACTTATTATATCATTAAACGAAGTATTTGGATCCTAAAAAATAAATAAAACATAATTTAACTTTACGAGTAATACTATTTGAAATATATTTTACATTGACAGTTTTTTTTCCAAACTGATTTGGTACTCCTTACACGGATATGATTCAATATATATTTATTAGATTATAAAAAATGCATTATCATTGTTAAAATCATTTCATTTCAACTAATGGACTAATAATTCTGGGATTAATTTTATATATCTATTATTAACTATAATGTATTTTAAAAGCAATATTTATTGCCTTACAAACTATCAAAACATGTTAGATGTATAATTTGTAATTTATGAAAAATTCTACTATAGAAAATAGTTTGGTGGTATTTTAGCACTGAAACCTGCATGGTCTCTACGAAACTAATTTATCTTTCTCATCTAAACTCCATTGGTATAATCAAGTGGCTGCTTTACCTGACTTTCATGGATTGTAAAACAACCCTCAATACACCCGGATGGGATTCAAACTCTAACCTATACATCAGGGGAAATATATTTTATTGTTTGACCAGCGAGGCTGGCAATATAATATTAAAACTTGTTTTAGTTTATATTATTTCCAAACAAAATTCCTGCAAGCGTTTGTTATACTCGAGGCTAAAGGTACATCAAACGTACATATAGTACATATGTATATATACTAATATGCAGTCTCATTGTTCTCTGTATTTGAGCTAGTTTGATCCGGACAACACTTGCGTGAAGGATTTGGTGGCTAAGCGAACGGTGTAAAGCGACATAGACCGTTGGATTATACCTTGATACTCCATTGGTCATTTATATTCGATACAAAGTGGCGTTTGCATTAAGTGGAATTGATTGCGGTGTAGGGCCTATTTATAGTCTATCCAGCGTAGGAGTAGTGGTAAATGATAGCTAGCACAAGAATTTTATTTCAAACATTGGTTGAAAGTCACTAATATATGTGAAATAATAATAATAATAATAATAATAATAATAATAGTTACTATCATAATGTCCTTAGTAATTCTATATTACTAATCAAATCAAACACTTCTAACAATAATTTCCTAAGGATATAATGACTTTTCTGTAATTATTGAAAAAACAAATATTATATGTAAAATTACTATGCATATTTGTTTCATGGTTATAACATCAAGAGCTATTATAGTGATGAAATAATAAACTAAAAAGTATTATATTCACACTTGTCTCTTCTTATACCTGGACACCATAAATGATAAAATAATCAATTTTTTTATAATGTAGAGAAAGAAACATAAAATATATTAGTTTCAAGATAAAACGTTTATATATTTTTAACAAATTCTCATGAACATAGCTTAATACTATTTGTATTAATTCATCAACAGCTCTTATTTCGTCATGTTCGCTATCTTAATTTATGAAGAGAATGCAGCCTTTAAGAAGATCTTATTAGTAAATATTTTTAAGTGAACTACAGACGTAACTTCCACAAAAATAAAGCAACATTCAAACAGTTATTTACATAAGTTTGTATTTAAATTATGTAAAGACTCTTATAAGAGAAACATCATTCTTTTTTAAATTGTTTGCTGTTAAAGTTATGACTAACAAAAGTGACTTGCAGGTTATGTTTTTGCGAATGGATGTATGAAAGTAGATCTAGTAACTTTTGCTGCCTATCACTTACCACCACTCTTGCGCTGGATAGACTTTACTAATTAAGAGAAAAGCAGTTCTCGCTACGAGTTAAATTAGACACGTAGTTATCGTTACGAGTTTAACTAGAGAAGCAGATTTCAATATGAGTTGAATGAAATAGTTAATTTTTGCTATATGTTGAATGATACATGCATATTTTGACCAGAATTGAATAAAAAAGGCAGTTTTCGCTTTGAATTGAATTAGACACGTAGTTTTCACTATAAATTGAATAAGACACAAGGTTTTTTTACGAGTTGAATGAGATCCGCCGTGTTCTCTATGAGTTGAATAATAATATAATAATATTTTGCACCGCGTCTTACTACCCATTCGGGTAATACGCTTTAAGTACTAATTACTCTAATGGATTAGGAATTGGGAAGGTTGAATTAGATGAAGTGAACCCGCATTTGCGTGGAGGGAGAGTGGAAAACCATTTAGGAAAAACCACCCCCAGTTCACCCGACCGAGATTCGAACCTCAATCTCCCCGTCCTCAGCAGTAGAGCTCAACACGACAAGCGTGTTAGCCAACTACGCCACCGAGGCGGGTATGAGTTGAATAAGACGGGTAGTTTTTGCTATGGGTTGAATTAGACATAAATTTCCTAATTAAAGTGCTCCATTTTGGCTCATCTACAACACCTGCGAATTTGAAGCACTTATTCCGATACACCCTGTATATCCGTAGATCTATTATTTTTTCTAGAACTTAGGTAAGTCTCTTTATGTATATTATAACTAATATTACCGTAGAATACTTTGAGACTGAACACGATAATTATATATTTGAGTTATATAAGATAATCGTTGTTTGGAATAAGATTTAAGTTTAAACGCCTAAATTGTTAGGTATATATTCCATGAATACTTTTAAAATATTGAAAATAATCCACACCACGATATTAGTATAATATTGAAATGTTTGCCAAATTAAGTTTAGCAATATCATCATTGTTTTTTAAATAATAACATTTTATGCAAGTTATGAAACACAATTCTCCATATTTCTTATTTTATTCAACTTGTGAATGTGGGGAATACCAGGCCTCCACCATGGTTCAGATTCCACGTTAAACTGTAGGTCCTCCATTTCATCTCACAATCACCCTACCATTACACATTAGTGTAAGGGCATATAAACCGAACGGGTAGTAAGACGTGGTGCTAATAATAATAATAATCTTATTTTATTTTAGTTAGAAATAAGTTCTATGAATGTTAAAAATCACAAACTGACTTTGAAATGGTTTCTCAGTTCCGCTTACGTTAAACTGTAGGAAAAAAAATTAAATGATGATCAAACTATCATATTATAGTTCAGAGAAAAAAGGCATATACAATATTTTATCTAGTTTTAAAAATAAAAAAAGTTCATAAATTTATCTGAAGTAGTCATTTTAGCGTTGTTAAAATGAGAAAAAATCCCTTAAAAGCAAGAAGTTATAATAATTGACAGAAACTTATGAAGGGTAATATGAGCCATAGCTCTAATTCATCCAGTGTGGAATCAAGCTAGGAGTCTGCCCACATTAATGGACTCATGGAATAAACGTCCAAGTCCATATAATATTGTTTCACGTATTTTGGGAAGGTCAGGGTTCATGCGTAGACCGGGTGATTTTTTTTTCTTCTTAAATGGAGTCTCGGTTTCCCTCCTTGAAAAAATTAGGTACATTTCCTTTAAATTCCCCTTCCTCATCCTTCCTCCTATAGAATTATTAAAAGAGAACAGCTTGGTAGTAAGAAGGAATTCAAAAAACAAGCGATATAAGTAGATATTTTTCGACAATAATTAATCTCAATTTACTGAAAGCAAAAATGTTTTATTTGAATAACTCCTTGCATTTTCTGGAATAGAGTCGTCTAAATATTCCCGTTGCAGGACATGCAGGATTCCTTCCACGTTTAGAAGATCATTTGTCACTCGAGCCCTACAATAAGAGCGGAACTATTTGTTTCGAAGAATTTTTTTTATCACCCCTTTCTTTCCTTAGTACGTCTGTCCACTACATAGTGCTACAGCCGTGAATGACGTCCCTATTTGTCACTGTCGGTACGCGTTAGCCCACTCCTTCTGATGGATGGGTTGTGTTCTATATTTAGTGACAAATTTCGCGGAAGCAATTTATAATTAAATTATTCATCTATATCCTTGAAAATATCAAAAAATAAATAACAATATTTAAATTTAAGCGAAAACAGACTCCTGTTATGAATATATAGTAGTGTGGCTGAATTTTGTTCACAAGTATTTTTTAAACTGTAAAAAGTTTTTGAAGTCCTTCATTTATAACAGTTTGGTTGACCTATTTCAAGATCAGCTGGTATCGAACCTGCGTCGGTGTGCACACGGATAGATTATAAGGATCATTTAGTTGAGTTCTCTGGGATTGGAGTTTGAATTATAAACTTGGTACTGATTTTGGTTATTTCTAAATTATTCTGCACCCATCAATTATATCTTCCTAACAGATACCCCCACAAAAGCAGATAAAATGCATAAAGCTCAAAGGCGTATCAAAATACAGTAATAAACAAAACACTACGTCCTTTCTCCTAAATAATGTGGGTGCATTTTATCTAAACTGCTCATGAAATGGTATCAATTTTGACCACAAAGAAATATATTTGGATTTTCTAAACTGTTCTTCCAATCAAAAATTGCGTGCTTCCATGGAGAATTTATGTAAGTTGTATGCCCTTCAATACTTTAAATATCACTATTACAACAGGAAGGCAAGTATTTCGTAACACGATGAAACATGTCGTAGCTCTATGAACCATGTAGTTCCTTGGATACAGTCCCTAACCCATTGTTGCAAGTCAATAATTCATTCAGGACGTGTATCGTACACCTTGTTTTTGATATAGCCCCACATAAATTGATCTGGTATTGCAATATTGGACAAGTGTAAAGACCTGACCGAGAAGTGATTGTACCCCGAACCATCTCATTGAGAAGATCCAACGAAATGTTAGTATTTGTCTCCACGCCCCTCCTCCAAACTAAGGGATGGTAAGATTTTCCGTCCTCCCACTTCTCCATATCAAATATTCTTTAAAAAATATTTGTGTAGCTAGATTATTTTATTCATGTAGTTATTTTTAGAGATAAGGAGGTAATAAAACGAGTGATATGAAATTTCTGAATACTTCAAATGGAGTGGTGAATAAAATATATATGAAATTTAATAATTTATGCAAATATTTTCTGAAAAATAGTTTCACCATAGACATGATAAAAACACCTTATGTCAGATGGATTCAGATATTTTCCCCCTCATAAGAAAACGTAAGAAACCAAAGCCCCCTATCCCCCAGAACAAAACCCTTAAGTAATTCAAGGACAGCCCTCAGGGGAAATATAAAACTTGGCCCATGCTTTGGTCTTAAAAAGTATTAATCTTTTTATGATGGTGATCAAATCTCTTCGCGAGAATATGGTTCGTCTTGTTCTTCAATTAAAACATCAAAGCGCTAGTGGTGTTTGTAGAATCAGCTAATTTCTAAATCATGCTCAGAAACTTTCAGCATATTTATAAAACATATGCCAATTATAACAATAAAATGTTAAACAAATGTTACATAAAAGTATAATATAACTATTTTATTATTAATTTTAAGTAAAAGCTCGTATCAGTGGTCGCATGGAATAAGATGTCATCTGACAATAGACTGAAATGCTGGGGATATTGTAGATAAAGTTTTTTTCTTAAAAGTTTCTCACGAGAGTACTGAAAAATCTCATCTAAATTCTACCATACCCATTCAGAATTAATTAGTGTAAATATATGGATAGCCTGTTTGGAAAGTAAATTGCCCGTCTAAAAAAAACTCAATATTTTGTATATTAAAAATTCTAAATTGTTGATATATAAATAGGTAGGTTTCCTAAACATAATTTAATATCTATATTGTATCATTAACAATACTAGCTAATGCTACATTAGTTCTACCTGCCCCAAATAATCCAATACTCATAGACATCCTGCAATTCTATATATTTACAAAATTTACTATGTCAAGAATATGTGTTTTACTCACTCATTATATCATCTGGCTTAACACGAGTTCCATGACCAATCTGTTCACTCCAATGTCTATAGTAAAAGGAAGTACTAACAAGCTATTAGGGATGTAGAAACAAGATATTTCAATAAGGGGATCCAGAAATGCGCCAATCAGAATCTCAAACGGTCAACTCACCAGGTGTCCGGCCTACATGGCTTTATGGCGCGCCAAGTTTTTACTGCCAACTCTCAATATGTTCAGTCTACGTGACTTATTGGACGTACCACCATTTAACGGTCAACTCACCAGGTGTCTGGCTTACGCGACTTGAGAACGTGCCAAGTTTTAACTGCAACTAACTAGGTGTCTAGCCTACGTGACTTGATGTCATGCGAATTTTTGGCAGCTGCTAACAAGAGTCGCATTCTGTTGGTGCGTATACACATCTTGGCATTGTATTTTTAATATAAAAATCTCCAAACTTCTTTATCCATCAACTAGAGCTATATATATCTGGCGTTCAGCTAGCAAAGTTGACTATCACACCCGTCACTTCCGTGATAAGTCCTGGTTTGTACTTGGACATAAGCTGCTCGAGGATGACAACATATAAAATATATATATATTTTATTAAACATTTATAATTTAAACGACCTTCAGTGGGTTTGAGTGTTTGAACACTTTAATTATGTGATTACAATCGTTCAGTTTAGGCGTCAGTAATTTCTCACTAGAAGATTTAATTTTTGAAAGTAAATTTTGTTTTATAAAACACTTAATATTTTCTTTTGACGCTTGGGCTCTAGTCTCTTTGTAATTTTTGTAATGTTAACTGGTAGCCACCTTTTTGATCCTTTTTATAGCTTGGATTATAAATTGTGGTTGCCATTGTGGCTACCAATAAATGTTTGAACTTTAAAGTTTGATATTTCATTTATTGGTAAAATTTTGAAGACGTATTTTCCTTATAGAAATTATTAAAATAATTTTTTTGTTTATTTATAAGTTAAAACCTTAACACTAACCAATTCGTTTAGTGAGAAATTATAAGTTTTCTATTGTAGTGTAGCATTTATTTGGAATATATGCTCCAAAAAAAACTTTAAACTCAAGAAAACTCACCAAAGTCCCCCACGGTTGCTGCGCCAACTTACTGTTTCCCGCACACACAAAAAAAGGACAACTTGCCTCTACCAAAATATTGATCAACTGAACGAGGAGAAATATTGGACCAGTAAAATGTTCTATCCCTCAAGGCGGGGTGTGGAAAAGTGTGTGGCACGCCTGCGCAAAAAGATTGTTATTGTTCTAGAAAGTTCGTCCAGCTCCGCTTGTGTATATTCTAACCCCTCCCTTCCGTCGCTATGTCATGTTGACCTATGTTTGTATTCACCCCTCTTCCCCCTCTTTGAGCTTGTATAGTCATATAAATACTCATGTTTTTCAACATAGACGGTACTTCTTAACAGGGCTGTGTCCAGGAAATATTCGCAAGGTACGAAATCCCTTTTCGGCAGTTGTATGTTAGAAATTCTTTTCACGGCGTACTAGACTTGTAAATATATCAATAATTTTGGACTTAGTAAATATTCCAAAAATATTGAACTTAGAATCTTTTCGCCATATTTAACTTGTAAATATGTCAGATCATTTTGGACTTAATAAATATTCCAAAAATATTGAACTTAGAATCTTTTCGCCGTATTTAACTTGTAAATATGTCAGATCATTTTGGACTTAGTAAATATGTCTAACATATTGGACCTAGAATATTTTTACTTTATATTGGAAATTCTTTTGGCGTCGTATTCGACTTGTAAATATATCTATCATTTTGGACTTAGTAAATATATTCAAACATATTGGACTTAGAATTTTATCGTCATATTTAACTTGTGAATATGTCTGATATTTTGGGCTTAAATTTTCTAGCGTCACTGTGAATGTTGTAGTCAATTATAGACTTGGAATATTTTTACTTTACCTGGAGTCATATTTAACAGACAAATGTTTATTTTGTATATCAAAAATGCCCATCAGGCAGTGGGAAGTTTCGTGTTGTAAACATAAAGTTATAAGTAGTTTGTTATGAACCCCTTTTAACTGAATGGCCCATACGGCAAAAGTCTTGTATTATCATTCGTATGGAGTATTTTTGTCTGCATGGCCAGATTTTGTATTGGAATATTGTCGTCAGTTAACTCATGGGCCTTGCGGGCTTATAGAGTTCGTTGTTCATTGTATGCTAATAGCTTCATGAATTGTAAGCTATTACAAATTGTACAACTTAATCGCCCTTTTTTATATACTCTGTTCAAGTTTATTCTCACTATCAATAAAACTACAAAATTGATACCATTGACATATATTCTTCTTAATCCAGGTTTCCTGCTTTCGCCATCCCCTTTTTTAATTAAGAACATCAATATAATTGAGGTATGAGTTCGCGGAGAAAATAAGTAAACTGGTTTGTTTACTTTTGTTTATATTTCTCACAGCCCTCTGCAATTGTTATTTTTTATTTTTTACTTTGTTGTTTGTTGTGCGTCAGACTTATTCTTCGGGGAAGAGTAAGGGCGGTGGTACAGTAGTATTACTTTGTTTTATATTATAATGTTAAATATTAACATGTCGGAATCTTCTCGATTACTTCAAAGGTAGTGGACATAATAGTCCCACAGAAGTTTGAGTTATGTTAGGAAGTCAAACATTTGTGTAATTTATAAATATCAGAAATGATATTTAAACATTTGTGTAATTTATAAATATCAGAAATGATATTTAAATTTAAATGTAATCTTAAAATTTAAATTTGTTTAGTATGAATTTACATTAGTGATCCAGACGCATTGTTAACCGTTTAAAAGAACCTCCTTAAGCTCCTTATTACTATAATAAGAATTCAATAGTTTAATAGTTCTAACTATTTGTTTGGTCATAATTTACAATGGTGATTCAAGATTTTTAGTGACTGTTTAAAAGAACCTCTTAAAGCTCTTTATTACTATTCTAACGATATTTGATTGTTATTTGGTCTCTTCCAGACTAACTCATATAAATGAATAATTTGCTTTGGTATTGTGAAATATATTCTCAAATGTACCGTGCAAGGGCAGTCTCTGCCATATTTATATGTTTTTCAACACTTTTCAGTTTACCATATTAGGCCATGCGTTTTTTATTTACCTTTGTTTTTTGCCTTGAATAAATAATTCAAATTTTTCTTAAGCTTGCCATTGTTCCTATTTTCTGTTATATTAATTTCCTTATAATTTCTGTACACTTTCTTTTAGGCTATTGTGGACTCTAGCTATTATTAGTGGAGGTGGAGAACGGTATAATACATTAATTAATATTATAAGATATATTTTTACGATCTAGCCACATTATACGTAAGAAAAATGTTAATTTAAAATAAAAATTCAATTAACTTTTCACCTTAATAATATTGTATCTACAGTGAAATATTGATCTTGACGATTAACGGCCTCACTTATAATTCCTCCTGCAAATTTATAAATCACTCAAAATATAAGTCCTAAATAACGTGTAAGCCGCTTATGCTTTTGATAAATGGATTCTTTTGAAGAGCGATGTAAAACGCGTACTTTTTATTTAGAAAAGTAAATATAATTTGGAATTGTTTTGTGTCTTTTATCTTTATATAAATACAAACATAAATATTATTTTATTTCCCAATTTCCGTTAGATATAAATATATTTCCATACCAATATTTGTTTTCGAATAATTTTGAGTAATATTTTATTTCCTAATACCCTTAGCAAAAGATAGAGTCAGATGGTTGGATTTAGCGTTTTAATAATAATGATTTTTAAATGAATGGATTAAAATTAGTTCTCCCAAATACTAAAGCCAATTAATTAAGTGCGTGTAGCCCAAATAGTTACACCGTAACTTTTAAAAACAATACTGAACACAATATTTTTAACTACGGTTACAAAATATTATCTTAATTTTAATATTCCATCAAATAAATTACAATAGCTCAAGTTTAAATTGTGTCCCCTCTATAAATTATCTAAACAATTTGGACATACATTTGTAGTCTATTTAACGGTCACTTTATTGAACAGAGCAAACAAAACTGGTTTCTAGAATAGATTCCCCAAGATTTTAATTTGAAATCCTTGTTGGCTTTTCGCCTACTATCCTAAGTTTTTAAACATTATTTTTCACTCCATGTAGAAAAATGTTATTAGTTACATAGTGTCTGATATCTTAAATTAATTGGCATATTGTCAGCCTACTAAGTTACGGCTTCTTTGTTTGATTCCATAGATGGCCGAAAACATGATATTAGTTAAATTATGGTGTCTCCTTTCTAAGTTATGAACTAATGGCCGGATAGCATATCTGCTATAGGTTTAAATAAATTTACCATCCGTATTCTGATATAATCAGTCAGTTTATAAAGATGAAATTAGATATCTCAAATAATAATAATAACAGTAGTTACGATCTGCTTTTGTGAGTTATAAATTTAATGTTTTACTTAATACACTAATTTGGAGCTCACCTTACCTAGGACAACACAGGGTAATAATAAGTACCCATATCTACCGCCATTATGTAATATTTGGATAAAATAAAGCTATTATTAATTACAAAAATAGTTATAAAATTCACGGATTTAAATCCAGGATAACTTGAATATTTTCCTCTCACCCTTACCTTCATTTTGGGTGGTCTAGGTGAGCGAAACCAATATATTATAAAGTATTGCTGGATAAATTTTTATACAAACTAACCTATAAAGAATTTCAAGAAAAGCTTTTTAATCAATACATTAAACATCATAGTAGATAAAGACTTACCCGATTCGGTGGTCAAACTGGCTAAGGCATCACTCTCACAATATACATGAGTATCAATGACGGTGAGGTCTAGGTTTGAATCTATATTGGATGTACTAAGGAAAATTCTCCTAAATGTTTTCCCAATCTCTTTCCACTAAAATTTAGGTACACCATCTTCTTATAAATTCAGCTTTCCTCATTTATGATAAGTTAGTGAAATTAGTGCATGTGCGTATAATCCAAATGCGTAAAGAGACGCGGTACTAAAAAATTAAACTTAAGGCTTAAACGTGAGAAGTGTGAATAAGAAAGTTTATTTGAAGAAAATGAACACAAATTGCCATGATAAAATTTGGGATAGCAACGGTGATAATTCCCCTGTGGGTAGAAACCATCTCCCCCAATGCAACCACCCGAGATTCTAACCTAAACCTCCCCAACACCTGTAATTCATTATATTCCAAGACTGATGCCTTAAACAATGTGGCCACTGGTGCGGGTCTGTGTGTGAGAGTCACATGTGCCTTTGTTTGTTTATAAGATATTGACCGACTTCCCCTAAAACAAACTTTGTTAGAAAGCACCATGTGCTCTGAATCCCTCATAAAACATTGCTTTCAAAAACAACCCCCTCTCTCGTAAGCCTACTTTCCTTATGAAGTGTGTACCTTAGAAAGAACACCAAGTAACAAGACATTGGGTAAACTTATAAGTACATCCTTAATTTGCTGTCAAAACATGATATGATTATTTTAAAAACATTTGTGAAATAAATTTTCTATTTATTTCGAAAATAACATCGCTTTTTATTAGTGTGTAAAACTATATACTGTATTGACATTTTTGTAAAATAACGAAAATTTAAAAATGAATTTATTCTATTGCATTTATCCACAATTAAATCAATCAGTCCCATGGTGTAGTGTTCAGTGCACCTGGCTACGAACCTTGGGGTCTAGGGTTCGATTTACAGTAGATACCTTAGGTAGTTTAACTCAATGGCAATTACTCCAACAGATGCCAGGGTTTAAATAATTAGGCTTAAGTTTAAGTCAGGTATGTTCAATATCACCATCACCTAATTTTATCGGGACATGGAAATCCTTCATGGCAGGCTGTACGATTAGTACATTAGGACGTCCCCTGGGCATCCGTACATTAGTACTGACCAATCTTTCCGTACACTTGACTATGAATGATGTACTCAAAACATGCAATACAACAATTAAAGTCCCGAATAGGATGCTTTAAGATTTAAAAAAAAATTGCCATCATTTTTTGAAACTTAATTGTTGGCTTTATAGGTATTTAACAAATAAACATCCTAAGGGTTTGAGTGGTAGAGCATTGAGACGTTTTGCAGACATTTATACCGTTTTATTAAGAAGTTGCTTAACATTGTTTTTAACAAAATGTGGACGAAAATAACAGGCAGGTTTCTGACCAATTATAAAGATTAAATTTTAAGCTATAATAAAAAAAATCAACTAATATTTATTAGAAATGTGTACTTCTAAGATAAAAGAAAAATGTTAGAGCCTTAGATCCAGCATAACTCTATCAAATAAAGGTATGTATTAATAGAGTTACAATATACAATTTTAAGATAATGTAGTATTGTTTTATAAGGTTTTATGTAAGCTATAACACATTTAAAAAAAATTAAGTTTAAAATGTAACTTTTTACTGCTTAAAACTCTTATATACATTTTGGGGAAAGCCACATATGAAAATATCAAACAACATAAATATTTCAGGATTTCTAAACGTCTGTAACACCTCTTAAGGGCACTCATAGTATACTATTTTATTAAATAACTTAGAATGATGTTACTCCCATTTAGTAAAACAATAAAATATGAAATTGATTTAATATATCTATAAAAACAATTATGGTTTTACTTATTATCTTTATCTTAAACCACCTTATCTTTTTGTTATTTTTACTTTCTTGCTATTATACAGGTAGAGAAACTATTGTGATCATTAAAAAATGCAGTGACCTGGTGGTCTAGGAGTAAGGTGTCGGACTTCTGTGCTGGGGGTCCGGGGTTCAATCCTCGGTCTCGACACAGATTTATCTGATTCCCAAACCCTTCCTTCACCTCTGACAAGATATCTTGTAAATGTGGAGAATGTCAGGCCTCCACCGTGGTTCGGATTCCACGTTAAACTGTAGGTCCTCCATTTCATCTCACAATCACCCTACCAATTACACATTAGCGTAAGTGCGTATAACCCGAATGGGTAGTAAGACGCATTGCGAATAGTAATAATAATAATAATAATAATAATAATAAATTGCGCTCGAGATTTTAATGAATGTCAACGTTTCATGACCCCCCAGAATCTGAAAAAGTGTTTTTTGAGTTTCCGTCTGTCTGTCTGTACCTCCAACTAGATCCTAAACTATTTTGCCGATCAGGCTAAAACTTGGTATCTAGGGCTTTCATAGAGTTGCTACAAGGGGTTTTTGGAATTGGATATCTAACTCTAAAATTAAGGGTAGTTTACTGATGGGTAAAAATAGAGAAAGTCGAATTTATCGAAATCAGCTATAACGATATTGATTAAATATCATTCCGAAACATTTATAAATATCCTAAGAAAAATTGACATTCTCAATATTTCGGTAAAATGTCTTTAAACGCTCCGGTCTGATGCGTAAATTATAGTTTTTTTTATAATATCTCCCTTACTATTTGAAATATGAAATTACTTATCGTTACAAATATGTAGGTATATTTATAATACAAACATTTTATTTGAAGCATATTTTTATAAAACCAATAACATTCAAGCTATACGCATATATATATATAATTTTTCGAACACAAAAGGTAAAGTATTGCGACCGTAAAAAAAAACTAACCTGAAATGTTGATGGATGTGGACGTCTTATGACCCACTGAACCATAAAAAGTGATCTTTGCTATTCCGTGTGGCTGTGTGTCGTTTAAACTTAAAACTAAGAGTAGTTTAATAAAGGGCGAAAAGAGAAAAATAGATTTTCTCAAAATCGGCTTAATAATTTTCATTAAAAATCGTATCTAGGCGTTGATTAATATTATAAATATACTGGCTATTATCATTTTACCATGAAAATTAACTTTAGGGTACTTTACAGAAGCAGAAACTTTCGTATCCCCGCAAATATTTGAGATACTAAATAACTTATCATCGCAAAATTGTAGTACTATTATAAATTAAAAAACCTTTATATGAAATATATTTTTGTAAAACCAATAGTTCCTGAGATATTGGCAAATATATTAATAACATTTTGTGATCTTTAGTTGAAAAGAGATACTTAAGTTTTAACGCAATAATTTTCCAATGTCATAGAGTATTTAAATATAAGTAATTCTCTCAAAATTTTGTTATTTTTCCTTAAACCTCTTAGGATAAATGTTTGTACAACAATGATCTATCTTCATTTTAAGCTCAATAGTCAATATTTAAATTTTTTATAGTCAAAATTTATAAATGAGGAATTTAATAAAAACAATTGATGGCATGAAGAGCAACACCTAATAAAATGTCGAAAATTTAAAATGTAAGTTGAAATTTTAATACCATGGGTTGACCCTCGTGATCCAATATTGATCTTTTTTATCGGTCCAAACATATAAATGAAGACATTAATTCTTTAAAAATAAAATTATAAAATTTAAAATTGAGAATAAAATAAAAATGTTTTACATAAGTATAGTGCAATTTATGCTTGGGGTTGCTAGTGTATATTATTTCGTTTCACATATATTACCAGTTTGGGGTAAATATCTCCATTTTTAAAGAAGATAGCACGAAAGTCCATGTGGAGTTAGGTACCATTAATTTTTTTAAAGGTGTAACACCATTCCAACTGTTTATTTATAGTCTTTTTTAACTAGGTTTTATTATAATTAAATATTATGTGATTGTAGCAACAAGGTCTTATTGCAAACATGCTGGAAGGATGGAATGTAGCCCTTACAGTTATAACAGGACAACACTCCCTCCCCTATCTTTCATCAATAATGAAGGGTTGTTGGCACATTACAGTAGCTAAGTAGTGTGAGCTCTGGCCTTGGAGCGGCGACTAGCTAGGATGGTACTGGATGTATTGTACGTGAATGTGGATTAAGGTAATATTACATCATCTATTTTTGAAATTTATCAACTTATGTATAAATATCTTCCTTAAACCTGACAGAATTGTCCTCATGTTACGCACAAACCCAGTGTTAATGATTTTTGGACCCATGTTGTGGCAAGTGGTTGTCAATTTCCTTTAAATGTATTCCTTAATCTCTTTAAATCTATTTGTTTTAGTCATTAATTGCTACTCATGCTGAAAGAGTGTGCAAGTGTCCCTGTTTGTGAGGACCAATGTGTTGATTAAATCCATCCAACCAAAATTTTTCAAAATAAATAAAGATATTCAATCATTGTCGTAGATAAGTTTTTTCAATGCATGCATAAGAAATTATTAGACTAACCAATCTAAGACCACATACCTTTAATATTTTTATCATGTTATATTTCATACTCATATAATTTTAAGTACCTATGGTAGATATTCAAAGTGTCAAGTGAATCCTTTCGAGAATTATTCCCATCAGATTAAAACAATAAAATAAATAACAACATATTAACCGAGAATGTGTCAAAACATTAGTCCCTAAAACACCCAAGGACCAAAATTTTAATTTAGAATTAAATTTAGATTAGGAATATATATTATAAATAAATTGATTTTATTGCCAGTTTACAAATAATTATTATCTAAAGAAAAACTTATCAATATTCTTATGTTCATATTTTGGGTACACGTTAATGCAGTTTCACTTTTCCTAAGCTACCTGTTCGTAACTTATCCCTAATCAATTTTACTAGGTCATTAATATTGTTTTCCATAGTAAGTAAACTATATATATATATATATATTGTAAAGTTTCATTGTAATCTATGTTCTATCAGAAGACTTTTAAAACGTGTGAACAAAAACAGGCAAGGCGTAAAATAAACTTAAATCTAAACATAAAATTCTAGTTTACTATCAACAATATCGAAAAGCTCATTGATGTAATCTTTATTTAACATGTCAGACAACCATATCAAGGTTTTGATAGCATCATTAAATATTTCTACAGAAAAATTGAAGGCACCGTTTATTTTAACGATAATATTTGTTATAACATGTGGCTACGTGTTTAGTAAACATTATTTTAGGTTGTATTACAGAATTAAAAAAGAAAATTGTGATCCTATACTAAATTAAAACCTATTAAAAGTATTTAAAAATTGTTAAATAATTACCCAACAACTGAGATAATATATTTTTGTCCGGCCCACATAGGTAGTCGAAAGCTTTAACGCGTCATTCTCATGTTAGACTGTATTGCTGGTGACAGGGATACTGGAGTTCAAATCTCTATCGGGTGTTCTGAGAGTGGTTTGTAATAAATTATTTACTACTCTCCCTTCACGAAAATATGGATACATTCCATTATCGTAATTAATTTACGCGTATTTATTAGAACGCAGCAAGAAAATAAATGGTACGGTGCACTTAAAAGAATTTTTCTTTCTCTTTAATCTTAATAATAGAGACATTTACTCAAAACTAATAGGTTTTGTGATACTAAATAATATAAATTGTTGATAAAACACTCCACCAAAAAGCATAAATGAAATAATATGCAATGTTACATGAACATTTAGAAAAAAGGAGCATCTTTGTCCACCAAAGAGCATAACAATCAATAGCATATTCTATAGTACTATAGGTGACCTGGTGGCCTAGGGGTAAGGTGTCAGACTTCTATGCTGGCGGCCGGGGTTCGATCCCCGGTCCCGGCAAAGATTTATCTGATTACCAAACCCTTCCTTCACCCCTGACAAGAAATCTTGTGAATGTGAGGAATGCCAGGTCTCCACCGTGGTTCGGATTCCACGTTAAATTGTAGGTCCTCCATTTCATCTCACAATCACCCTACCATTACACATTAGCGTAAGTGCGTATAACCCGAACGGGTAGTAAGACGCGATGCTAATAATAATAATAATAATATAGTACTCTATAAAAATTATATAGGTTTTATAATAGCACAAAACTATTGGTTTTATAAACATACATCTCAAATAAAAATATTTTTATTTTCAAAAGTACTTACAATGGAAAATTATTTCACGTATCAAATAGTTGCGGAGACATGATCAATGAAGATGTGATTAAATGGAAGACCTACAGTTTAACGTGGAATTCGAACCACGGTGGAGGCCTGGTATTCCACATATTTACAATTTGTGATTAATACACGTCTTGTCAGAGGTGAAGGAAGGGTTTTGGCAATCATATAAATCTGTGCCGTGACCGAGGATTGAACCCCCCAACCCCAACACACAAGTCTGTGACACATTACCCTTAGACCACCAGTGGGCCTATCCCGGAGATGTTGCGAGTTTATCTTACTACGGTGAATCTCGCCATGTTCAACTCGAACTCGTAATTTCATATCCGTAAAGTAGCCATTCCTGAGTTAATAATCTCGCTATTCGTATTTAGTCTTCTAATTTCGTATTAAGCGAAAAATTCCGAACTTCCGGTGTCAAAAATTGTGATTTGAGATCTACTTTATAGCTGTGTGAACGCACCCTTCAGCCATTTAAACAATAGAATAACAAAAATGTTGTCTTCGACATCTTCGTTTTTTCTCGGTTTTATTATTTGTTGGTTAAGGTTAGCTCGATAAAGTCTAAATAAAATTGGATTGGAAGAGAATAAGCAAAGAGCAAAAGCAGATTACACTTTATGTATGTTTCTTTGTTTCGCTAAATGATTAAATAAAAAGCTATTACTAGTATAACTTATTACATCATGTATGATATATCTTAATAACTTTAATAGGTACATAAAAAGCCAAAATTAAATAACATACAGCATATGGATGGAATGCCTTTCTATTTGAATAAAACCGTTTATTAAGCCTGAACAAATTAATAAATTTCTTATCACTCAGCTCAAAAGCGTCTTCGCGTTCACGAAATATACGTGGCATTCTATTAAATTCATTTTCAAATTCTTCAAGTTCTCTTATTATCAAATAGTAAGGCTATGTTTACGCCATTTTACATTTTGTCCAACAACAAATATTTTCGAACTATCTGTTGCGATATTGACGATTCCGAGAGGTAGAACCGCAGTGAGATCTATCCGAATGAAAAAATCTCAATCCGTAACGAAATTTTTTTCAAGAATAGCTAAATAGAAAAAGTTTCGAGATTGTGTCACGTGAACGACCAATCTCGCAATGGAATCAACTCGAAACATCTCGGGGATAGGCCCACAGGTGTCTAATATAATAACATAAAAATAACTTTTTACCTAGTACAAATATACTTAGTATAAATATTTCAAACTACACTAAAAGCCCGTCTACTCTGCTAACGACTAACCAAATGTTTCTTAACAAGGAAGATATATCGCGCAACTTAAGGAAAGTTCATTTATAGACCTATATAGTAGATCCAGCCAAACCCATTCCCAAACAAGTACAAATCATTGTAGTAAGTTTAGTGTAGTCAAACCGCTCATCAATATAATGTGAAACTCTTGTCACGTCGCCTCGGGAGAGCGGCTGTTCGTTTGAAATGATATATTTAATGGAATCAATTAATTGCAAGCTTCTACCCAACGAATTATTTTATCAGCAGGTTTGCGTTGAACATGTTTAGCAGTGTTTGTTATTAAGATTTTCAGTACATATTTAATTTTTTTTTAAAGTGTTCGTTGACATACTTTACTTTCTATTGGAAAACCTGGGTTCAATCTTTTAACAAAAATTTCGAAGGTCTATACCTAAGGTTAAATGTAGGTTTGAGTTCTTATAAACAAATAATTTAATCACTTGGCTATTATATATTTTTTTAAATGTGTCAAATCCTGTTTTTTCGAACAAAATCTTAAAATTTATTTCGAATATAGACTTGAATACAAACATACAGCCTAATAGAAATAAAAATGTAGATACATACAATAAAACTTGATTTGTTTTTAGAGAATCACTATAAAGATAGATTTCTAGACAAAAATTTAACAATTACGAGATTAACTGCCGATGACGAGGAATTCAGGGTTAGAATCCCGGTTGAGTGTACTGATGTTATTATTTCCTAAATGTTTTCCACTCCTCCCTCACGCCAATTTGGGTACTGCAACTTTAAATTCCACCTTTCTCATCCTTAAAACATGAGTACAACTATCAAATATGAACATAACCCAAATATGTATTAAGTAATGCGTGAGTTTTATTTGATTGAATATAGATTTATTTGCTTATTTCCCTAATAAATAAGATTTAAAGATCAAAGAAGACACCGTTTGAGTGAATCAATTCATATATATATATATATATATGTATATAATTTTGAAAAAAATCTTAGTTCTTTAAATGTAAGCCAAACAAAAATGAAATCAGTTTAACCTATATTATATGTCTACACACGCCAATTGCATAAAATTGCGATTTCAAGTAAAAGGTATAAGGTAAAAAATATCATGAGTCTTGAATAAAATTGATATTTAATGAAATTAAAATAATTATACCTTGTATAACTGAATTAAAGGTTTAGTAAGCAAATTATTTATGTTAATATCTATATTTATGAAGGGTAGTAAGATGCTGTGCTTAGTTAAATTCAAACAAGTTGGTTTTTCTCATGCCCCACTGTAATATATTTCTAGCGGCATGGATTTTTTTGGTCCACATGTTCCATTTAACTGATACAACAGAGCAGCTGTCTACAAACGCGGATTCTTACCCCTTGGCAACGATAAAAAAAAAGTGGAAACTTTCTATAAGGGGAATTAATTGGTTTGCCTCACTTTACTCTAGCTTTCCGACGCAACTTGTTACATAAAACCACGCCCATAATAAATACACTCTTTTAGTTTACCTAGTTCCTTTTTTTTTTTAAATACCACCGCAAATAGGGAAAAATAAAAAGATTTATATTTTTTGATGTGTTGAAGGCTTAAGAATGAAACACGATTAGGAAATATTTTACATTAATTTGAGTTTGGTAGTAGAGCACTAAATAGTTTTAAAATAAAATAAGTTTAATCTTTAAATATCATTTCTTTTAAGTTTTTTACCAAAATTAATGCCTATTTATAGAGTATCAATAGTATATTTTAGTACCACTTTTTGAAAAAATAAGTTTTATTGAACATTTTTAAAATTCTTGAGAACATTATTTAAATTTCTATCAGGGAGAATTAAATTTGTAAAAAGATGGCGCTGCATGATTTGTTCTAATATGCATTCAAACATCTTAGTTATCTATTTCAAATTAACATTTTTATTTAATAAGAGATTTTGCCCGCAGCTTCGCTCGCGTTATGGTTAATTTTAAAAACACGCCCATAAGATGTATCGTCAGAGTAAAAAAAATCCAATATAGTGCCATGATTTCTGTTTAAGACTATTCATACCAAATATTTGTATTAATTGCAGGAAATAAATTATCAACACTTCTTTTTAAACAAAGTTAGTTGTTTTATTATCAGGCACGAGCAGTTACAAGTTGCTCACAAAACTCACAGGAATATACCACATATAGTTGGTTGTTAATGGGAGATTTTAGTCCCATTACTAGAAGAAATAATATATTTAGGTAATTAACTGAGATACTTCAAGAGTGCCTTGAAAGTAGACAGTCCATACAATTAAAAAACACAGATGTTGTTATAATAATAGTGAATGGGTTAAAAAAAAAAGTAGCAATTTATCGAAACAATAAAAGAATGTCAATGTTAAAATCGTAAAAACTAAACTTGCCCTATTATATTGGCTGGTTTTTCGTCCCTCCCAAATAGTATATTTAGAAATACGTGAAAGAAGAACAATAGAGTCCTTTATGGTCTTGTCCGAGAAATACTTACCAATTTGTTTGAGTTTACTCTAACTAGCATTATATACGCATTCATTGAAGTCAAAATAGACTAGTGCTTGATTTGTTCCGAATCCATTTTCAATACCTTCAGACATCCTTTCTTTGTTTGTGACCCAAAATGTGAGTAAATCCACCACGTGAAAAAAAAAATTGTTTTTACCACCACCTCTTACTGTCCGTTCGATTTATTCGCTTTTGTACTCATTACGATAATGGTTTTTATGAATTAGGTGTAAAGTGGAAAACTATTTTTTTTTTTAAAAACACCCTCAATACACACTACTGAGATTCGAACCTTGAGCTACCCGTAATTGAAAGTTTAGCTTACTGCTAGAGTAGTGCGTTAGACCATGTGACCAACGAGGTGGGTGTGAAAAATATTAATATGGAGAGCAAATATCTTATTGAGGAAGAAGCGCGACACCTAGGCTTTTGTTGAAATACTGCTCCATTGTGAGTAATCCTCCAAGAGTCCCAGTGCTTTGCAAACTAATTGGTAGTAGGAATGGCTTTTTTTACACCACATCTTACTACCTATTCAGATTATAGGCCTACGCATTCATGATAATTACTATAATGGGGTCGGAATGATGAAGGAATCCTTTTTTTAGAATTAATCTACCCACATCTCTGTGGAAGGAGAGTGGGTAACCATTTAGGAAATACCACCCTCAGTATACCCGACTGGGGTTCAAAACCCGATCCACACAGTCATAATCAGCAAGCCAGTCTAACACTTGAGTGATGCCTTAAGACATTCAACCACTAAGTGGGTGCTTACGTCTTTCACTGTACGTAAGTTTCCAAATAATTTGAACATTTGATAACATGGAGCCGTAATATCAATAAATAACAAACTGTGTTATTCGGGTTTATGGAATATAACCAGCTGAGGGAATCCCCCTTCATTATTCAGGGGGGGTGTTAATTTATTTTTTATATTGTAAGATTAAACAATGTATACAGCTTTAAATAATAGAATAATAATAGAGAATAGCTTTTGTGGTGTTTCTTAGCATAAGGTATGTGAAGTGAAAATATTTTTAACTTGCAGGGAGCCTAGTTTTAAAGTTATTTTTGTGGACTAAAATATTATCAAACTTATTTTTGACTAATTCTCAATTGGATCTTTCCGCGTTTCATCAGCAATATCCCAATCGGTAAAGTTTTTGTACACTTTTAGAACGTTTGTATTTTACTATTAGCCCTTATGAAGTATTAGGGTGATTATATATACTCAAAGATCTGCCTGTATAAAATAATATCCTATGAAATAAAATAAACTGCTTCGAATTAGATTAAGTGGTTCCAGTGATAGACGTACAAACAAACATACCAACACTTTGTTTAAGAGTATGTATTGATAGTAGATATCTATCTTCTATCTTATATTATATTAATAAAATAGTTTGTCTGTGTTTGTCTACTATATGAGTTGCGTAATATCTGCTGTATCAAATAAATCTGAAATTTTAAAATCAGTAGTTCATGTGCATGAACATGTGCACATCAAAATTTTAAATTGATGATACATTTTATTAATTAATTTAAAAAAAAAGATATATAACTACTACGAGATAGATTTAGTACTAGCGGTGTATTTAACACTGTTGTGCAATGCGGGTTATGGTAGAACTTGTGTGGGAACATGTGCCACCTGAAAGAAGGAATTTTAATATTTGAATTAAACTTACTTTTAGAAAAAAATATGATTCCACTTTTACGCTTTATTCAACATTTAACCTTTTACCCTTTTATTATTTTGGCACTTTCGGAATATTTTTGTAATTTTTACTATTAGTACTTTTTAGGCTTTTTGCGCTATTATTTTCGCCCATTGGACCCTTTAGGTATCTTAGAACATTTTTCACCTTTTGGCTTTTTTAACATGTTTATCTTTTGCTTTGACCCTTTTTTTATTATATACACATTTGCATCTTTTTAACCTTTTACCATATTTTCCTCTTTTACCACGTTTATATTTTAACCCTTTATTCCCTTTTTTACACCTTTTACCCCTTTTAAACTGTTTACGCTTTTACTCGCTTTTATATTTTTAAACCTTTTACTCTATTTTTTTTAATCAAATTGACTTTTTTGAGATTTTAAAGCTTTTAGCTTATTTTTACAATTTTTGCTCTATTTGCCTTTCACCCTTTATACACTATTTATCATTTTGACACTTTTTGCACCTTTTTAACCTTAATTGACATTTTGCCTTGACACATTTTCCAGCTTCTTTTTTTAACCCTTTATGCACTTTTTGCCCTTTTTACACATTTTGTATGGTTCTACCTTTTTATCCCTTTCACGATAATTTTTGAACCATTTTATTTTCAACCCTTATTTTTATTCATTTCTCTTTTTTCTTTTTGAAACATTTTTATGGTTTTTTACACTTTTATATTTTTTCCCCGTTTTCCCTTTAATAATTTTAATCTTTTTTATTTTTATTAGATTAGCAAACAGAGTAAAATGTTTCCGTTTTTACCTTTTTGTTTTTATACAATATATACCCTTTTACTTGCCCTATTTATACTTTTTTGCTCTTTTTACACCTATTTACATCTTTTTAACTTTGATATCCCTTGTATCCCTAAATATTTGTCCCGGGTAATGCCGATTGAATCATGCTAAACAATATAAATAAGACATGTGTCAAAAGTAGTCCCTGAGTTTGCCAAGCTAATTTTGGTAGCGATAATGTATATATTTAGCATTATAAAAAAACTCATATTTTTATCATAATGAGTAAACAATAATTACGGTTGTAGTCTATCTTTATTTTACTTAAGTTCATCAATTTTGTTGTACATTAATCAATTTATCTTATCATATATTACCTAAATTATATAATGAAACATAGGTTGGTCAAATATAACTTCAATATTTAAATGTGGTGCGTGATTATATGAGGTGATACTAGCGCTTCTTGGCTTCAATGTCTGATCACTCGTACTAAAGAATATCACGTTCAGCATATATTAAACTGTGGTTTGAATGCATTTAACTAACAGATTTTTCTCCCCTTTTAAACTCAAAATAATATTACAATTTTATTGTCTGACACTCCCGAGAAATGGAAATTATGTGAAGAGATGATTTAATACTGAGAACAATTTATATTATTGAAGGACAGCGTCGTTATTATTATAATTTATTAATACAGTAAGCACCATGGCTTCTTTGGTGCTGACTGACAGCTCACAGCCTACTTCTGACAGTCAACCTTTAGGTATATACCTAAATTTTGACTGTCAGAAGTGATATCTGCTAAACACATGTTTTTTCAGATCATATGGTTCGGCGTAGGGATACATAATTTGGTCTGGTATCTCTTCAAAGCCGTCAGCTGTCAGTCAGCACCAAAGAAGCCATGGGGCTACTGTAGTTATGATGATAAGTGACTATTATTTTTAAAGTGAAAAAGGTGTAAATATTATAAAATAAATAGTCGTTTGGAGGTTACAGCCATTTGCTTTAGCGCAACTAGACTACTGGTATTATTGGTCGCTGTGTTGAAGTTTTTGTCGCTCATGGACTTCCGTCCATCTTGATGTTATATTAAATTACAACAAATGTTACGTACGTACTTCAGTGGCCTCATGGTCTAGGTCACTACTCTTGAAGTAAAGACTGTCGATTACGGGGAGATCGAGATTCGAATCTCAGTCGGCTGTACTGAGGATGGCTTTTACAAAATAAATTTGCACTCTTCCTCCATGTAAATGTGTGACACTTGCCTTAATTTTAACCTTGCTAATCCCTAAAACCATTTTCGTAATTAGTACAGAAGCGTATAGCCAAACCGGGTAGTAAGACGCGATTCAAAGGGAAAAAATGTTAATGTTTAATTACTATTTATATTTCATTTAAGATTCACAATTTTTTACAAGAATCAGATTCGAATGAGAGATTAGTAATATCTAGATAAGATGAACATTAGGATTCGTAAAATAGTAATATATACCCTACTCTGCATTGTTTATAATTTCCAGCGTCTAACAAACCATAGTTTGATCACAACCTTGAAATATCTCGGAGCCTGCATACATTGTCAGATAAACTATGAACATTACGTCGATATTTAGAGGAATGATGAGAAAGGTATATCAGTGCTGAAGACAGTGAAGGCTAAATAGGCAGATTCTCCCTTGGAGCATTATACTAAACAGGGTCTTGTGGTATCAGAAGGCTGTCTGGTATGTCAAGTTGAAGGGCTCATACCATAACTTGATAGAATGTAGCTAGAGCTAAGCTTGTATAGTCCATACTGTTTATTATATAAACTATCTATGGAATTAACTGGATCTTGAATATAAACATTTATTTTAAAATGTACTTTTGTGTTAATCACAACTAAAACAGCTTCAAATATGTATGTGATAGAGAAGAGCATTATAAAAAATATTATTGAATAATTGTAACGGCTGAAAAAAAGAGAATAACGTACCAAATTCTCTTTGGATAAACATCCACGGACTTGGAGCTTTACAGAATTAAAAATAAATAAAAATACTAATCAAAGAGAATTATTGGGGCTTATTCTTGGAAAACACATATTGGACCATAATTAATGGCAACTGAAGTGTTTCCACTTAAAATATATCACAGCAAAATTAACACCAGAAAAATCTCCGTGCAACTATCTTCAAAATGCATATTATTTTCAAAAACTTTGTGAGATTTTCCAAAAAGATTAACTAGAAATTAAAATTATAGAATTTACTCTTCTTAGTGGTCTATCTAACAGGAATATGGGGTCTTGAATCTTGACCGGATGTAATTGTTTATGTTCGTCCTGGATAGTTTACTAGTCACCCTCAACGTAAGTGAATGTACATTTCCTCTAAATTATACCTTTCTCGCCCAGATATGCTATTGTTTGCCTAGTATTTGTTATTTATGTTTTTTTTTGTTTTTCTAGAAAGAATGCTAATTTTTGTAGTCACTTTAGAGTTTTTTACTATAGTATTTAACACTTCGTTTTAATACTCGTTCAGGCTATACGTTTATATACTAATTAGGCTCATGGTTTTAGAAATTAGGAAGATTTAATTTATATGAGGTGTACCCACATTTGCCTAGAGGGATAGTAGAAAATCATTTTGGAAGAATCATCCACAGTACACCCGAACGTGATTCGAACTTCAATCTCTCTATCACCGGCAACCTAGTCTTCCGCAAGACGGCTAACGAAGAGGGTTGATAATAAAAGTTAAATTTTTGTCAGATTGTTTTAGGGCTTGGGATAAGAAGTATCTCCGAGTCAGCGAGGTTAGTTCTACAAGCAGTTTTTTATTCTTTTATGATAAGGCCTACTATTTTTAACTAGTACTTTAAGCGTTCCAAAAACATAAATATTTCAATATTCTTTTAATTATTCTTATTAGTATAATGATTTTAACTATTTTATTGTTATTTTTTCTCGGTTATCCATGTGCGTGGGAATCTTATCATCCCTACTCAATTTTGTGTATATATGAGAATAAAAGATACTTTTAGTAATACGGATAGTCTTTAAAAGTTTATTTTAGCTTTCCACTTGGGAGCGCGTCTGCTGGAATTGAATTTATAACCGAGACATAGTTACCGACAGAGTGTTTCCACAACCCAAGGCAATGGGAGAAATTCACGTTGAGTGTTTTGTTGAAGAAAGTTTATTACATTCATATTTAAAAACATTTGGACATCAGTAATAAACTTGTTTTAATTATTTGAAGTAATCGTGCATGTTATATAGCAGTGTTTCTGAAACCATTCTCACCACTTGATAAGCGTTATATGCACATGTTGACCAACCAAATTGTCACTTGTCGATGCAGGACATTTTCTAATTAAAGTGTTTATAAAGCACTAAAGACAAAACTTTTATCATTTTGTTTCATATAAACATTTATAGTCCAATTTTCAGAGGAAGGGTCTTATCTGACAACTTGATACGATACTAAATCTGTCATTTCATAATATCTGTCGTTTGTTGTGTGAATTTATTTGAGGTATTTAACGTGCATTTTCTGAAGTGAACTGATCATATCAGCACACGACTTATGAACTATCTTCAATCTAGAACAGACACAAGACCCATAACCCCTTGCCGTTAAATTATCACTGTGAAAGGGGAAATCCACAGTTCATCAATTATACATTTTTCTGCCATGTCAGGAATTGAGCCCGGGACACTTATTTTAGAAGACAGGGTCCCTACCAATTTAGATAAGAAATCGGATGATATGATGTCACTTTTAATTTATATTACTAATTATAAGACACGAATACTTTAGCAATTTTTTTATGAACGTCGGATCATCTTATGAAAATTGGACTGTACTTGTGGAACAATGTATAGTTGACTTAGCCTATCATTGTTATACACTTTTGATTCGTTTTCTTTTTTTCTTTTTAATAAAAAAAATAATATTGTGGCTGACAAAACTTCGACCGCGAAATTATAATGAATCTTTACGTTTCATGTGTCTCATAGCCGAAAAAAATTTCTGTCTTTCCTCGGCGTGTTGTTTTTATTTTGATTGAAGCCTCCAAATAAAGAATAGTTTAATGTAGGTAAATTTTCGAAGATTGGCATAGCAATTTTGTTCATAATGAATATCTAGGAAGCCTTCACATGGTAGTATTATAATACATATAATTTGAGGTTAGATTACCGATTACTTAGTGTCAAACTTTAATAGACTAGATTAGAAAGTAGATACGATTGTGTCATACCATTCATTTTCCTGTAGTCCAATTTGGACCACAGTTTGAGAAACCCTAATCTAGCGAATTGAGTCGTTGAGGACAGGGCCATACTAATACATTTATTTAGGGGAAGAGGATCACACCATCATTGTTTTCCTCATTTAAATTCTAAAATTCTATTAAGAAGCATTAGTTAAATAAAACACTATTAATTGCTTAGATTTTTTTGTGTTTCAAGTTAATAATATAAATATAAAAAAAATTATTCCTACCAATAATACTTAAAAAACTAACTTCTTGTATGGGCAAGTATTTAAATATTTGTATTATTAATATTGTTCAGTGAATTTTGTGGAATCTCATCTAGAAGTGTTCTAAAATATTTATTCTTTCACAAAATATGCAAAATGTCCATACATGTTTGAATTATAGAATTTTTTAATTGTAGATGTCCAATCTAACTTATTGACATGCTACATGATTAAAATAAATATCTGGGGATGAAATGTTGCCTAAAGTTTACCAATGTTGAATGTTAAAAACCATAAAGAAAAGTAAGGCTCAGCTAAGAAAAACAAAATTCTGGCTTTCATTTAATAAATATTTCTACAAAAGTTATATATAGGAGTGTGTATGTGTGAGGGGGGTGGAGGGGGGTGAGGGGTGTCACTTGAGGATAAGGCCACCCATTTATAATCCATTGAAATGGTTAAACATTGAAAATACTATAGTAATATGTTTTTTTAAAGATAAGTAATGTAATAGGATTCTTTCCTATCCATTTTCAGAAGCAAGATAAAAGACAAAATTTTATTTAAAAAGTGTTCCAAATCCATTAATTCTAGAACCTATTATTTGGAAGCAAAGAGTAAAAGAAATCTAATTGGATCTTTAAAATAAATTTTATATTTATAGGCAGCCAGTTAAACAAATAATATTAACAATAATATATAGAATAAGAACTAAAACTGTGAAAGAGAAATTTACTGTTATTAACACAGTAGTTTCCTGGATAGAAATACTTAAAATTAAATACTTCACATTTTAAATCTCCACGAGGTAAACAGTTATTTCTTCCAAATAAAACAAACTCTTCACACATCCATTATGTATGTAATAGTTAAATAATTAATGTGTAATTATTATTACAAATTAATTATTGAAGCTGATATATCATTATATTTTTAGGGTATTTGGTTTTTTGAGACATAAATTTAATTCAGTAAATTAAAAATTGTAGTAATTTTATTGTGAAAAATATTGTTTATGTTTAATAATACTATATAAAAGGTTTAGATGTTATATATTTCTTTAAATGTTAACATTATTTTTCTTTTCATTACTTAAGCCATTGTATGGTTGTTTATCCTACTTTATAAAGAATTTATGATTAAATGTCAAGTATTTGTATATGTTTCAGTGTTGGCCTGCTATAGGTCTTATGACTATTGGTCAGCACTATAATAAAGGAAATCAAAATGTTATCCAAGTATGCACGTATGTGTCTTTGTATATATGTTCGTATGTATGTGCAGCTTCATATAATATGAATGTTACGCCAAATTGTTTAAAATGAATGTAGTAAGTAATATACCCAAGTAATATCAACGCATTAGGAATTAAAGTTCACATACGTCTACATACAGTAGTACTTCATGACACTAACATACAAAAAAATTTGCTGCAATATATTAGCCAACATAAAACGTATATTTTTGTCAAAATCTCATGATGAATATTTTCTATATAAAGTTAGTTTCTTTCTACTTCACATACATGTTAATATAGAAATTTAACTAATAGCCTAATTTAGTGTTTCAAGGATTGTTTTAAAACCATACTTATCACACGATATAGTAGTAACTCCACTTTCCTCCTCACTTAACATTATTTTCAGTAGTTATTGCTGTGCGGATAATTTTAAAACTCTGCTAATTATAAATGAAAATATATTTAAAAACCATTAATACTATTATGAATCTTACTTCTGTTGCGCACTTGTTTTAAGCCTTCCTCTTAAGGTTTTAAGTAAATAGAGGAAAAACAAAAGTCGATAAATAAAATACTGCAATCCCAGGAAAAAGAGGATGGATAGTTTACACAAGAAAGAATATACAATGAGTGAACAAAAAAATAAAAAATAAAGAGAAGTGTATAAGGAGAATTTGTTTTTCATTTTTGTGTGTCTGACGGGCAAAGTAGAGATTTATGGAGTGCAAAATATCGGCAGCGTTGTTAAAAGCAGGCTGAAAAGTAGGTTGATTCTAAAGCACAGTAAAAAACAGTTGGGAGAGCCTTTTATAAAACATGAACATATAATATTGAGTCCAAAACTCATAAAAATGTAACTATTTTATTGATAATATTTATTTCTATAAATACTCTCTATTAAAAGTGACAACTGCAGATCAGATTACTTGATGTATTTGTTTTATATGAGAGTAGTTTGTAATTTTCTGATAACTGTCCTACCTACCGTGTCTTTACTATAAGAGAGCGTCGATAATTCGGACGTCAAAAATTTGGATTGTTTATAATCTGGATCACCAATAAAATGTATTATTGGTAAAATAAATACCACAGTGGTATTAATATCAGAAACATGGCTGCGGAAAAACGCACCTCAATCCTAGTTTAAAAAAACTAAAGGCCTTTAGCTTTGTTGGATATTTGCTTTATTATATTCCTTAAAGATTTGTGATATTCAGCAACCAAAACAATGAGTCATCTCATTATTTAGATAAAGTAACACTGAGTTTTCGTCAGTATCCCGTTTTAACTTAATTATTTTTAGCATAGATAAAATATTTTCGAAAATCCAGACAAATCGTAGTCTGGAATGGGTTGATCCTCAATTAGTCCAAATTATCGACACTTTAATTTTTTTATTTTGGTTCTTGGTTTGAATAAAATGTTTACATTATTATACTAAAGATTCACAGAAATAATATATTGCAATTTAAAGAAATGTATAATCGAGTAAATTCTAAATAAAACTCAAATCCTTTAAAGACTTGCCCATGCGATGTACAGCAATAGTTGTCCGATTCCATATTGATTTTTTTATCTATTTAAAACTTTCAACGTAAATCAGATATTTTATATATAAGCTGTAAGGTACTAGATAGTAAAATAATGTTTGATCCTAACAATTCCTTGTTGCTTTATAGATATAAGTAGATAACCATTCAAAGTTTATAAACAAATATATCTGTCCACAGTAATGGCTGAGAAGTCTAAGATCTAATATTCAAAATTAATTTGATTGACAATGAAATAAAAGTCTAGGATCAAATAATATCCAGATGCAAAAAAGGTAGATTTTTAATTCACTCCCAACTCTAATGTGGCTACATTTTTCCTAACTAAATACCTTCTACTCCTATGTATAATAATCAATAATTGAGGATTATCTGGCTACTCTTCAAATAATTACTATGCTTCAAATGACGTAGATTTCAATACTGGGGACAAGAGAATTAGCTAGTTTAGCCTCTACACAAGGTACAATCAAATTATATCTCAGTTACTATCGTCATCATAATCTAGTTAGGCCCCAATCAATTCCTTATGACAAATTATTGTTGTTCTATAATTTACAAACATTCTATTAATTTAATTTCCTTAACCATAATGACACCCTGCCATTAAATATAGAAGATTTATTTTCAAACCATTTAAATGAAAGAACACCCGAAACGGTGGTCACACAGTCTAAAGCGTCAGTCTCTAATTAATTTAATATTTCTAATTACAGAGAGGTCTCTGTTACAATCTGTTCTGGGTGCACGTATGTTAACTATCTTTCTGTCGTTTATAAACCAAGCCGCTAATAATCATGGTACTAAACGCCATATTATAAGAAATATAAGATGGCTGAAAGTTATTTAATAGATGTTTTGAATAAAAAAATTATTCCATGATTAACTTAAAGATTTACTTATAAATTACACTTAAGGGTTTATTTGATAAATTTTATATAGTAATAATAAAATAATTAAATGATTGATTTTTTTAGTTAGTTGGTGACCTGGTTGTAAAGGGGTAAGGTGTCGGACTTCTATGCTGAGGGTCCGGGGTTCAATCCCCGGTCCCAGCACAGATTTATCTGATAAACAAACCCTTCCTTCACCTCTGACAAGACATTTTGTGAATGTAGGGAATGCCAGGCCTCCACCGTAGTTCGGATTCCACGTTAAACTGTAGGTCCTCCATTTCATCTCACAATCACCCATACCATTACACAATAACGTAAGTGCGTACAAACCGAACGGGTAGTAAGACGCGGTGCTAATAATAATTTAGTTAGTTAAGTTTTATCATAAGAGTTGAATGATGGAGCGTGTAGGGGTGGGGAAGATATGTCGAGATCAGTAACATTTTTTTACATAATGTAATGGAACATATGATAAAATATGTACTAACTCATCATAACATTTATTTTTTCGCTTTACTGGTGTAACTAAACAATGAGTTCTAATTTTTCTTGCTCATTGTCCTTAACAACGTTATAGTTCCTTTATTTTAATCATTTATTTGACGTATGTAACCGACACATTCTGATCCGAATGATTATAGCAGAACACGAGAATTTATTTGAGTGAGAGCAAAAGAGTCAACCAATTTTGTCGGTAAAGGTATTTTCACATACCTTCCAGGGTTCTTTTACATTCCACACTCAACATAGGACCGACGGCTTTATTTCCCCTCCAAAATAAGTTGAACTACTGATTTTTATCACTCAAGAAAAATATGTCAACCCCGGATGTGTTTTAATCCAACAGAGGGTCCTGAGGCGAGCACTTTAATACAAGACCACCGTGGTCAACTTGTAGGTATTATGTACTCGATTAGGTATTTATTTACAGCATAATCAAAGTATTATGCATTGAATTATTTGATGGTGAGGGAATTTAGCTTTGGTGTGAATACTTGTTTCTAAAAAAAAATGTGTTATTGTGCCAGGCATGTAATTTCTAATGTTAAGTTCAAAATTTACAAATAATCTTAGCATTTTTATTGATCTCCATCTTACTATCTGACCATTTCAACATTATTTAATTACATTAATGGGGTATGAACGAGACAGCTTTGCCTTTGGGGGAAATTTATCATTAATCGCTTGTAAGAATAGAATAAAACTGCCGACAGTATATATACCAACTTATGTATATCATATTAAATTACTTTTTTCATGACCTATATATTAATATTCATGACCAAAATGTGCTAAAAAAAATTATAAACTCTTCCTTCGTAATGAGATTTTCATTCAAAATTCCAGAAACTCTGATTTCAAAGATTCTATCATTTCTGATCTATGTCATCATGTAAATTTAAAATAATTTGGAAGATTGTAAGAAAAAATACTATTCCTACTAGGTTAATGAACTTGTACCACAACAATTCATGACCTGCATTTCATCACTTTATTACTTTAATGACCAAAATCATAATCCATGAATTTTTAATCACTTTCATGACTAGGTCTAGGATAAACAGTTTCAGTACACCAATCCGAGATTTGAAACATGTCCTCATCGTCACCGTAAGACCAAGCCAGGTGATTTTGAGACTCTAGGTCGTGCGCCCATTAAAGTTGATAATATACTATCAACTCACAGAATCATCCAAATGTATGATATTATTTTGAATGTTTGTCGTAACTTAAATAATCTATACAAGCACTTCAGTGGCCGTATAGTCTAGGGCGCTACTCTGGCAATATACTAGGCTGTCAATGATGGGGAGACTGGGTGTACTGAGGATAGATTTTACTAAATGGTTACCCGCCTCGGTGGCGTGGTTGGCTAACGCGCTTGTCGTGTTGAGCTCGACTGCTGAGGACGGGGAGATCAAGGTTTGAATCTCGGTCCGGTGAACTGGGGGTGGTTTTTCCTAAATGGTTTTTCTCTCTCCCTCCACGCTAATGCGGGTTCACTTCCTCTAATTCAACCTTCCAAATTCCTAATCCAATAACGTAATTAGTACTTAAAGCGTATAACCCGAACGGGTAGTAAGACGCGGTGCTAAATAGTATTATTATTACTAAATGGTTTTCCACTTCTTTTAATTTAACCTGCCAAATTACTTATACATTACTGTAATTAGTACATAGGCAGAGTTTGGATGTGTGCCTTGGCATGTTTGAATCCAACTTAAAGAGTCTTTGATTCAATAACAATACAAATGTGCTAGTGCTTCCCTCAAGTTGAATTACAAATCTTTTAATGGATAATAATAATAATAATAATAATAATAATAATAATAATAATAATAATTCTCTAATAAAGTACTTTTATTATGGTTGGATGGAAGAGGACGCTTGAAAAAGCCATTGTTTTTGCAATTTTATGACAAAACATTATTTTGATCAAAATAAATAAAATATTTCTCCAGTACAAATATAGAGTATAATTTTCTTCACGTGGTGATTTCAATATTTCTTGAATATCTGTCAAGGGTGTTCTGGAATTAAATTATAGCTTTCTATCTAAGTTTGTTAGATAATGCCACCATGCTCATGACAGATATTCAAGAATTGTGACCACCCAGGTGGGTGAGAAATAACTTATAATTTTAGGGTTCAAGTACTATTCAAATAATTTAAAGTCTTTAGTTTGAAATATATAATTAATGAAACCAATAATTTCTGAGTTATACGCAACTAATTTATAAACTCATTTATAAACTCATTTATAAATTGAAATTGATTGCTATCCTTTTTTGGTGAATAGAGATGTTCCTATTTTCTCAATGTTTCCGTAACATTGTATATTATTTCACTTATATTCTTTGGTGGAGTGTTTCTACAAGATTTGTAAATTATTTCGTTTCAGAAATCTCATGAGTTTGTAGTTTAATATGGCTTTATTTGAAGACAAAAGTAAGAGAAGGTTTGTGCGGTGCATCGTACCATTTATTTGTATTTTCCTATGTGGATATATTGTTCCATAACCAGTCTCTCATTCACCTTCAACATAAATGCTTGTATATTTATCATATATTTTAACTTTATCATATCTATATCATTTGTTAAATATACGGATATTCTTAATGAGCATTAAGATGGGTAAAATTGACCATCTTTATTCTATATCTTTTATTTTATATTTTGGGGTGCTAATAGCAGGCAGGCAGGTGACCTGGTGATTTAGGGATAAGGTGTCAGATCTCTGTGCTGGGGGTTTGGGGTTCAATCCTCGGTCCCGGCACAGATTTATCTGATTACCAAACCCTTCCTTCACCTCTGACAATACATCTTGTGAATGTGGGGAATGCCAGGCCTCCACCGTGGTTCGGATTCCACGTTAAACTGTAGGTCCTCCATTTCATCTCACAATCACCCTACCATTACACATTAGCGTAAGTGCGTATAATCCAAACGGGTAGTAAGACGTGGTGCTGATAATAAAAACAATAATAATAATAATAAAATAACGCAGGCAGGTACACTTGCACTGAGACTTAAATATAAAAAAAGGAAGGAAAATGTGAAACTAAGGCCTAAATCCTCATACGGCTAAGAGATATTAATCGAAAAGATGAGTAGTGTACCTAAAATACTATTCTTGGGGCTGTACACATCGACGTCACACAACAGTTCATTGAGTCCCAGTATTGCCAACATAAAATATAATAACTGCTGATAACGTTCATAAATATCCCATTCCATCCATTTATTCTACACGTATAACGTGAATTCCAGGTGTGTCTTAATATAAATTTTTTATGAAAGAAAGGTTTTTAAAGACACTTAATAGTAATAGCTATACTCGCACTGATGGTTACACATTCTAAAACTCAAGTCTCGCAAATTAAATGGTTGGAAAGGTCAAGATTAAAATATCTCCCAAGTGTGCTGGAGGGGTTTTTACAAGAGTTTTTTTTCCATTGTGGTGTTAACATCCTTTCTCTAAGCTAATTCAAGCACATTTATTCTGTAAACAACCTATTTCAGGCCCTACTCCTTAAATTAAGGCATTAAGGGGCTGTCTCGGTACGCAAGAAATTGCTGAGCAGACGTTCAGCTTTAACGAACTATTTAATTATACGGTTCATTAATTTGGCATTATCCATATTTTGAAATAAAGTCAAAATATCCCAACAGGGCTTCTTTTCTTTAAAAACTCTGTATTTTGAGGTATATTATTAGAAAAAAGTGTAAAAATGTAAAAATAACTCATCTTTAACAAATTTTAAGCATTTTCGTGGAGCTATGAGACAAGGCTTGGTGAAAAAGACCTCCTGATTCAGCCTCCCTATAAAAAATATGATTTTTTAAGGGCCCACTACTGAAAGTATTAGGTATTTCATAACTAGAATAGAGCCTTCTTTTTTACCTTGAGGAGTGACCTGGTGGTCTAGGGGTAAGGTGTCAGACTTCTATGCTGGCGGCCGGGGTTCGATCCTCGGTCCCGGCAAAGATTTATCTGATTACCAAACCCTTCCTTCACCTCTGACAAGACATCTTGTGAATGTGAGGAATGCCAGGTCTCCACCGTGGTTCGGATCCCACGTTAAACTGTAGGTCCTTCATTTCATCTCACAATCACCCTACCATTGCACATTAGCGTAAGTGCGTATAACCCGAACGGGTAGTAAGACGCGGTGCTAATAATAATAATTTACCTTGAGAAAAGATGTTTCGTAGTTTTCTTTGCTTTCTTTTTTATTTACATGTCATATGGTTGTTGCAGGTGAAGAACGAAAGGGGGTATAGGATTGGAGATATTATAGATGTAGTTCTATAAAATGACATATACCATTGTAATTGCGTGTGGCCTGGTAGTTATTGATACTTCCTCGCTGACCGGGGCAGCTGCCTAAACAAACAAGGTTTTAAACGTTATATTTAAAAAAAAATTAATTCTGTCCCTCAGAGGGAACTTTTATCAACCTGAGCATAGCTTGTTTCCACCTTTAGTGATAAATATTTCCTAGATTTTCATCCAGATTCAAACTAAATGAATTTATAATTTGTCTTCTGAAGCAAAATGCTCCAATCTTATTAATCTTGACCGTGCTAAGGCCATTATAGCTTTCTACTACATGCTATTATATTAAACTATCTATTTTAACATGGTCAATTCTTAATTCAAAGTATTTTAGTTACCACGATTGTGCTTGAACGATCTGGAACTTTAAAGTGCACCTATGAAATACGAATTAAAAATAATCGTATCTTATTCAACCAAAAAGATATATAGATTTGAAACCAATATTATTTTATCATTCACTCGATATATAACTTGAGAAGTTTTGAACTGTAAAATATCGAATTATATTTTGAGCCACAAAAATAACTAAAAAACACTATAACATGCATTTGAGAATAATACATAAATGGTAAGACACAAACGCATACATTTTATTATTTTGTGTATTATAGCTTGGAAGGAAATTTTCAAAAATGTGTGTTCAGTAATGTACCCTTAAGTAAGTTTTCCTAATGATAACCAATATATTATCCTGTTATACACAATAAACCATTTTTTATATATAAAAAATTCAACCACATTTTTCAAATATTATTAAAAAAAGTCCAACTTTCTAAAATATTTAAGCCATAAAACCCTACAAAATAACTTAATTTGTAAAAATAAAATAATCCTTATTTACAATGAAAAACTATTCCTAGGTACTCATTTTTATCTCAATCCTCAAGGAAAATCTCGATATATTTCAGAATTTCCATAATATTTCGTAAGTAACCTAACCTTATATTAATTTATTATATATATTCATATATTAATATTGATCACTAAAAGTAGTCCTTGTTACTTACAATTTTAATAAGATCATAAAATATTTACAAAAAATTTCACATTTTACCAAAATATTTCATCAGTGGACACCAGATAACCATTTTGAAGCAAATCGCTACAGCAATTATTTTTTTAGTATTAATATTAAAATAACAGTCGTAAGTAAATTACCCACATACGAATTTCCCCCAAAACACAAGTATATTTATTTAATTTTTTTTATTTTGCACTGCGTTTTACTATCTGTTTGGGCTCTACGCTAACAAATATACAGTTTTGTTTTATTTACAATACCAAACCCCCCTTGATTTACATTTTATTTAAAATAGTTAACACCATTTAAAAAAAATAGAATTTTCAAAAATATCTCATCAGGAAACCAATCTTTACCGAATTTATACCCAAAAAACAAGTATACAGTGCTATGTGGATGGTCGAACACTCCATTAATATCCGTTTTAAATAAAACATTAGAAACATTAACGAAAAAATTTGAATTTAACAAATAATTTTTCAATAAACCACCCTTAATTTGTAGGATAGGGTCAAAAAATTAAAAAAAAAACCTAAATATTGCCTTATAGAATCTAGATATCAAGTTTGAACAAAACCCTTTCAAACCAGGGCCAGGGACAAAAAGACAGACAGACATTGTAAAATCCACTTTTTCGGGCTAGGACACACATAATAGGTAAAAAATCTTTATAATCTTGAAATCGAGTATTTTAAAGAATATAATACTTTCTCTTGATATGAGAACATAAAAACAAACTGTTTAATTGTTTAAAATTCACAAACGATACATTTATATATTCATATGTTTTGAATATGTCACCTTTAAGAAAGAAATTAAGTGACAATAATATAACAATTACATTAATTGATCAAGAATGAGAATAAATGTTTTTTTAATAAAGCATAAAAATACTTTCGTTTTACGATTCCACTATAGCTAAAAGTAATTTTACCTAGTTACCAATTAATTATGTTAACATATTTTTCAAGTCAATTAATAATGGTGTAGTATCCAATTAAAAACGCAGATCAGCGTGTTTTGTGAATGAAACTATAGATGAATACGGGTTTACTCTTTAATATTGGTTTATTAAGGATGCGGCTTCATTATAAGATCTAATTTTAAGAAACCAATTACTTTTCAAAATTGATTTTAAAAACTAAGCCGCACATCAGTACAAATACATTATGCATAAGATTACACTGACCTATTATATTATTACAGTTGATAAAGTAAGACGTTATGATGGAGACCAAATATTTTCTTTAGTAACTTATTTATTGGTATTGTCCTTGAATTATAAAACATTTGTTGCATTGTACAGCCAAACAATTAGCTATAGCTAATTTTTTTTAGTTTTATTATAAATAACACATTTTCAATAATTATCTAAAATAGACTCCTAGCATTGAAACCGATAATTAGAGTTTGTTTAAATATTGGATTAATAAATATTAAAATATGTAGAGAAATCGTGTGGAAACAAATATTATTTAAGTGAAAACCCCTCATCATATTATGAATGGATTCAAACCTCAAGGTTTTCATTATCGCTCAAATAGACCGCTTTCTCAACTATGTGGATTTGATTCAGACCGTAGTTCGGATGGTTGGGACATCTCATTTCTTAGATTCAATTTTCAAAATAAACTCTTTACTCTCTATTCTAAACCATCTATTATAAATTAACTAACATGTCAAGATTTAATAATGCGTATATTTTGAATAAAACCTTCATAACAAATGGATGTTTATGTATTTTTTCTAAAATAAATAACTAGATGGAACAAAAATGACACATGTACAAATGACACAATAACAATTAAAACATTATTACAAGACTAAATTCATTAGGGTTAATTCAATTTTGCTCTAATTTAGAGGATCATATGTTATACAAATATACAATATTATTATTTTATACTTTCATTGGCCTAAATGTAATTGCCCCCCGTTTAGGTCGTCAAACAAAAAAATTGATTGATCCTCTGCTCTTTTCATTTATTTGAGTGAAACTATTTTAGGAAGAAATTATCACGAACATTGATAAGATTAATTGTAACGAACATTTTTGATTGTCTTTTCCCTAACATACATAACGTGAACTTTTCAATGCACACACACGCACCCACTAGTGCTATTGATGACGTCACACAGCAATGAAGAGGTGGAAAAAATGGAAAGGGTGGGGGCTGGTTTTAGTGGAGGTGGGTGGGGGTGAGTGGCATCTGTTGGTTGTGGTTTGGGGGGTTGAGAGGGGGAAATAAGGGAGGGGATCGCCCGCCATGAAGGAGAGAGAAAGATAGAGGCTATATAACCTCGTGCCTGCGACCGTGTCAGTCCTACGCTACACGACGACAAACCCAAAAGCGCGCCGGCCAAGATCGAACTTTCCACTTCCTCTACACAACTCGACGACGACGCTCGGCGTCCATACCACCACCATCTCTCAGAAACTTCGTGCCACTACAAGTAAACGTCGCGGCGTCGTAACTTTCCTCTCCGCAGCTTGAAGGAAGACAAGGTAGGTGGGGACTTGGTTTGATTCGTGGCCCGGTCAGCTAAACTATTTGTCTTCAAGATGAAAGGAAAAGAACGCGAGTTATTGTCCTTATTTTCTACAGCTTTTATAACAAAAATCCTTTTTGATCAAAATGAGTCAAATTTTGCTTCAGTAGATATATATTTTTTTATTTTAGTTTTCTACGCATAGTAGTCTCAACAGTTCTTTAATATTTTATCATCGTCATTACGAAAATTGACTAGGACATCTCAAATAAAAACGTTTCCATTAAAGTTCCAATGTGCCATGACAAATATTAAATAGATTTTTTTATTACTATAAATATAAAACTAAACTAAACGTATGCTGATTAAGTATATTTTTTATTTTTTTGCCAAAAATGTGTTTTGATACAAAAAGGGAAAATTACTAACACTTAATGGCGTACCATTTCAGCTTATATTTAATCATTTTATACATTGAATTTATAGTGTTACCCTTATATCTAAAATTTATTTAATTTGCGTCTTCCTAAGGTAATTTGCTAACCTAATAAAAACTATATTAATTTTTTTTAGTGTCTTTCCAATATTTCTGATTAGTTGAGTAAATTTAATAAGTTTTCTTTTCTACAAAGATGAATGCTACTATATTCTCAAATATAAGTCATACAGCTTTGTCCTTTAGTAAAATTTCAAAAGTATCTAGCTATATCTCCTGATTCCTCCTTCCGACCTGGAGGATTTATCTTATTTTTTTCAACACCAATTTATTTTCACCAGTTTTGTCGAAGTATCAAAATATATTAACAATCTTGATGGATGTAAACGAGTTTTTAAATAATATTCTTAATATCAGAATAGATAAATTTGATCGATAATCAACTATATAGGTTTAACACTTATCACTGTTATTAGAAAAAGTAGGGCTTAGGAAAAATCAACTATATATAGACAAACTTCAACAAAAATGTAGCTTATATAACTACAATATATATACTCCAACAATTTTTTTTAATATTGAATGTTTTTTACTTAATATTTGATTTAAATTAAATAATGTTTTGCTATATAATATTTAAAAATTAATATGAAATCATATATTTAGCAAAACGTTCAAGGAATACATATTAAGACTCTCTGGTCGATTTAAATAAATAAACTCACACTATTACTTATAATATTCTATATGTTTATTTTAAATAGGACATATTTCAACTCAAGGAAAGATCCTAATCACGAGATTATCTATAAAAATTATCTATGATATTGTTAAATACATATATTTGGGTTTAGTTATTAGACCCAAAGATTAATTGTTTAGAGATGTTTTGAACAACCTAATATTAATTTTGATACTGGGGCTGTTTTACATTGTATACATAACTATTATGTTTTCTAACGTATCTAACGAATTTATTTGATATAATATACTAACCGACCCGGAACCAAAATACAGAAATAAAAATATATACTTTTTTTTAGTATTTGTAAAAAAAATAACATGATAGGGTATATTATAGTTTGGGTGTATATTATTTTATTAATCTAGGTTAGTGCTATTAATGTATTTAAGATTCAATTCTGATATTTATTTAGAACTTGAATTTCAAACTGTATTAGAGTATTTAAAACACAGGTAGGAATTATTGACGACTGGGTGCTTTTATTAATGATTAATTATGACGTTGGTGGGTTTTTTATACACAAAAATGATATTTTGCTTATATTATCAAATATATAGTGCCCTGTAAAATCAGGATAAGACAAACTGTAAGTTAAATGATTACTTTAAATAGTCTATTCTAAATAATTATACTCCATTCACAGTAGGAATTACTCTCTGAAAGGTCTTTTTTCCTACCAATATGCTACTATATAATAAATTTCTTGTAGGGAAAAGGCCTTTCAGAAAACTATTCCTACACTGAAAAGACACTATGTAGCATACTATAATTTTTAGTCAAGCATAATTGATTTCTTTTTTTTTAATAACACCTAGTGTTGACAAATTCCATATATATGTTTTTATATTTGTATTGGTATTAAATAATTATATAAAGTATAATTTTTGCAGAGCGAATAAGACAGGGTAGCAAATATAAATCCCATACCCCGATACCATTTCTAGGGATAATTAAAGAAAATTATTATTGTATACAAATATTAACTAATCTAAAATATATATTAAATTAATATATAAGTTAGATAGGCTACAAACATAATATACTAGAGTTGTAGAGAAACTTTTACACAACTCATCGACGTAAAAAAAAAGGGTCAGGAACATATACGATTATTAATATTATAACATTTATAATCTGTAATAATAATACTTAGCAACGTGTCTTTCTTCCCGGTTGGGATATACGCTTAAGTACTAATTACGCTAATATGTAAGGAATTGGGAAGGGTAAATTTAAAGGTAGTGAACCCGCATTTGTGTGGGAGAGTTCAAAACCATTTAGGAAAAACCACTAACAGTTCACCCAAGCGAGATCCGAACCTCGATATCCTCCTCCTTGGAAGTCTATCTAACCACGAAATTAGCGTGTTAGCTAACTACACCAATCAAGTGGTTTATATCTGTAAAACAAGCCATTTAAATGCATATTATTAATTTTTGGGAGCAATATTTTTACCTCAAATATTGAGAGTAAAGTTTTTACTTATAACTACATATGTATTTATTTCCATATATATATATATATATATATGTGTGTGTGTGTGTGTGTGTGTGTGTATATATAATTTCTCCCCTCACACCCTCTCCTTTATGCGCCTAAAGTTTTGAGAGGGTTTGCGGGCAAAGATGGTAATGGCGGCAAAATAAAAGTGTGGGTTCGTAATTTATAGACGGCTTTGGTTTTTAAGGTTTAATAATAGCTCTACGCACTACTACCAAACGTGATGTTATAAATAAGTTACAAAAGGATGTAAATATTTTGACTTAGGCGATCGCGGTATGGTGATAAATGCTTAACCGATAGCATGACTGACACTCTTTGTGGTTCCTCATGGATTCGAACCCCGATACCGTGGGTACGACGGTTGCCCTCTAGCACAAGTACCTGATGATCAAACGTTCTAACACACGAAGACCCTTAATGGACAGAGTGACCCCTCTGAATCTATATTATTTTGTCAGCCTTGATAAATTTAAAACATAACCAACCATATGTATATTATGAATCGGCCCCATTTTAAGAACACTTACACATTGTTTAGAGTTATCATCTGTTCTAATGTTAACTAACTCATCAAAACAAGTGAACCTAGAGCAGTTCTTTCGTTAACTTATTTTTACATTATAATGTTAGTTTAGACAAACACCCCAATGTAGCACAGCGCCGTTTCTTATGTATTTATAAGGCTATGACAAGCTGGTAGCGGAAAATATATGGCTTGAATAAGAAACTAGACAGGAATATATTCTGGAAAGCGTAATGGATGTGTGTGTGCAAGTATATATATATATATATATACCGATGTAGTTTGTAATTAATTAAAACATGGTTCTTATTAAGATATTTGATCCAAGAAGTGATAAGGATACTGGGGAATTGTATTAGGTTACATAATCATGAGTTGTCTGGCAAACCCAATGGGAAAAGATTATTGAAAATACCTAAACACAGATGGAAGGATAAATTAGGATGGACCTGAAAGATATAGGATGTAGTTAGATGGACTGGTAGAACTAGCTCAAGATACGAATAGGGTGTAATGAGGTTAATTGGATGTAAAATTAGCTCATGTTAGGTATAAGTGACGTACTTTTGTAAGTACAGAAATGAATTTCTCAAGTTCCTAATACCATTGAGTAGGTAAGTAAGTAATATAAATGTGTTTAGTGCTTTCCGCTTGATTCTAAACAAGATATATTTGGTCCCGTCTTAAGGATATTATTTTGCAACCTTGTTCTAAAAAAATGGTGAATAAATGATTTAAAATGACAAAATTTCTCATTTAAAAATGAAAGGGCACAAAAATCTATTAACATTTATGGAATGGTACATGGTTAATTAGCACGAACAATTCCAAGCAATGATATCTAACTGTCTATGTTACATTAATATATAAAAAAATTAGAGTAGCTTAAGAAAGAAAATGTAAACAGATAATTTCATTTAATCTTAGGTAAAATTGTTTATATATTATAATATATTAACACCTAGTAAAGAAAATTAAAATTTTATCTAATACTTAATTTAAATAATATAAATGCTATAGTTTAAATAAACTAATTTCTATTAGAACTTAATACATTATAGTTTGAACTTTCCATTTCCCACCCCCGCTTTCTCTTGTATATTTATTTTGGAGGGAAATCGTAATGCCTATGATTTATTGGGCTGATTTATTGCTCACACTTTCTTTAATATTTAGACGTCAACAGACCTACAGCAAAATTATAAATGACCAAGCTCAATATTTGTAAGAGATTAACTTCACAAAATGATTTATTTTCCGATCTTTATTTATCCGGGCCAATGTTTTTTTTAAAGTTAGTTACATTTAGCTTAACCCATACATTGAAAAGTAAATTTGATAATAAAAAATAAAAAGGACGTGACTAAGTAAAGCTGATTCTTTTATTAATATTATTTTGATCTTATTATATAAAATGTTCTACATAGCTTATCTTTCAAAATGTAAAATAATGAATTTTAATTTTGATAGTGAATGTAGTGAATCAATAACATATTATTGGTGAGTTATCAGTAACATTTCTGGTCTAACCAAGGGCTACCTCCACTTTTCTTAATACCTAATTCCCTCTTTTTCAAGGTTTTATATAAGGGATTCCTATTTTTACAGGCAGCTAGATTGAAGAAAAGAGAAATAAAATTTCATTTTTCTTTTAACTGGCTAGTTTGAAGTTATGTAACTTATATTTAAAACACGATGATTTAAAAGTGATAGAGAAAAACATATTCTGTCGCTTAGGGGGTAGAAAGACATGTTTGCATCTGCGTGGTTAGTTTTCCAGTTTACTTTTACCATTTACATCTACCCGAATACCTACTATCTTAATCTTTCAGTTAATGTCCCAGATTATTTAGTAGTCTATTCTTTTTACCATAGTTTACAAAATTACCGATGCTATGTTTTTTCCAGACACAAAAAAATTACCTGTGTTTTCCCGGTTCTCCCGATTTCTTAAGATGCGCAACAGCCTTGTCACGGCTAATTACCCAAATAGCCTATCTATTTTTTTTAATCAGAGCCTTGTGATATTTTTTTCTAGGTTAGAGGTTTATTAATAACTCCACACTGTTGATAATGCTTACAAAATTACAGTTATTTTTGAATTAGTATTTTTGACACAAAATTATTGCCTAGTTATTCTTAGACGAATGGATTGAAAGGTTATCTTAGAGGAAATACACAAATATTAGCGTGGAGACTGGATGGGAAAACCAGAGCAACCACAAGTAGCTCACGGTAGACAACCAGGTTGTCCGAAGACTGGACCACAGAGGAAAAATACATATTATGTGAAAGTACTTAAGAGTACAAGAGTTATAGGCTAGGTCTGATAAATTAGTATTACTTCATACCAAAATCAATATTACATTAAAAATGTATATAAGAAACAAAGTCTAGCTAAACATTTGTTTTTAGTGCTTGATACTCAACCTCCAAGTTTAAATGATTGCGCTACTTTTGAAAGGTTGAGTCCTTCAACGCTAGGATCGCTGCAGTTAGTCATATAATCACCCAGCAGTGACAATAGCGAAGCCCAGTGTTGAAGAGCTCAAGCTGGCAAAAGGAGCGCAGCAAAACCCCCGTAAGGTTGATAGTCTGATTATTACTTTTCTGTGGCCAAGAGTTAGCAATATTTTATGCCACTATCGACTTATAAATTTATTAAAGATCCTTCAAAATTCCATCATTTCTCCCCTATAAAATTGCAATCATTTTGGTCTATACGTTATATATTTATTCTTTAGATTCAATCTTTCGAAAGATACAAGTACCTACCTTTATTGAAAGTAAAATTATAGAAAAAATAAACTCTTTTTTTCATATTAAATTATTTAAATTTCTCAAAACATTACCGATTATGACAAATTAAGGCTATTTTGTTCACCGTCAAATATTATCTAAATTTAATTGATATATTTGCGAGTTTGTGAAACTTATGGATATACTTTAATAATTATAATTATTAAAAGATCAATTGAAAATGATCGTAAGATTGACTGGTCGATCACGCCTGACCAGTTTCCTATATCCATTATAAGCTATACCATAGTGAAATAATGAAAGTTAATCTTGTCACCTAACAAGGTAGATGATGTGTACATTAATATAATTTACGGCATGGTCAAGAGGAAAGGTAGGTAGCATATACATGTTTTTAATCCACGTATGCATCGGAAACTTACCAAGTTGCCCTTTATTTGGAAAAGTTTGAGAAATACTGTCTTATACCATGTGACCACCTTGTGGTTCTAAAACACACATGTAAACATCAGAACCAGCCCTATTATTAAAAAAAAAATATTATACTTAATCTCTTTCAAATTTTAAATGTTTTCATAACAACTATTTGGATTTTCAATATTGGATTAAATACTTAAAGTGATTATAATAATGATAGTTTTCACTACATAGTGAAATGAAGTCCTTGTATTTGCCGGTATTTAACACTAGAATCTCATTGACGTCGAAACGATTTGGTAGCAATAAACATTATTTTATTGGGGGTATTAGATTATTCTGGAATATTGCTAACAATTTAAAATAAAGAAAAACAAGGCCAATTTGTATAGTAGATCGCTCTACTATTCATCAATAATTCTACTTAGTAAATAGGAATTTCAAATTAAAGGGCAAAGGGGCAATTGGGTTAATGTCACATGGTACACATTTTACAGGATTACGTTTATATCTCAATACCCACAAGTTTATAACATTAGTTCAAATATGACAGAAACCTTCTTTAACCATAAACTAAAGTACATAATAAAGGTCTCATTATTGTCTAATAGATGGCAGCATTAGCTCGATTTGCGTTAAAATATGACTATCCCCTTATTCCCCTTTTTCCTTAAATTAAGACCACAAAGTGCAAAATTTCAACAAATATACGATACAAATAATATGGCAATAAATATTTTAAAATAAACTTTATATTTATTATGGTGTTTAATTAATAATTAAATCAGGTAATTATTTCTTAATCAATACACAAAATAATATATAAGATTTTCAAGATTCCGTATTAAGAAATAATCGATCTTATAATTTAAACGTCTTAAAATAATTTTTGGTAACACAGTATTTGGTTTAGCTCTTTAAAAAAAATATAATATAAGGGCTATTACATTCTGGATTTAGAACAAGGAATAGAGGGAGTAGTTAGGGGTTAACTAACTAGTATTCTGAGTATGTAATGGAATTGTAAGGTATACCATTAATTTAACTTTATTAATTTAAGATAATCTAAATTTGGCTTTCACATAAATAATGTATTAAAAAGAGTTCCATCACCTTTGTCATATCCAAAAAAGTGGATTAGATTAACTTTCACATAACTATCCTATTTCTATGTTATTAAAAGGATGTGGTTTTTTTTATATCAGAACTAATAAAGTTTATTAATGAGTCAATATAATGGGTAGTGATGAGGAAGCTAGTAGAAAATACACCTTAACCCGGGATTACTTACCTTAATATAACGGCCATTACTATTTAGAGGATTTGTTATAGCCCCAGAGAAAAAAAACCTAAACCTAAAAGCTATTATAACTGATTTTACCTCTACTAGAGTATCGTTATATATTAGCAAAATAAAAAATTATATCTCTATAACTGAAATAATAATAGAATTTTGACACTAATATTTGGAAAAATATAATAGAAATATAAAATTCTAAGCCAAATATTTACTGTAAAATCTATTTGTAAACTAACATGAATTATTTAGTTTTTATCAATTATTCAATCAGTACTATACTAATCCCATTTCAAACAATTATTTTTCTTGTGTTCAGGGCAGGTAGGTCTTTTTGCACTTTGCCAAAAGTGTTTCGCTTTCCTTTTGTGTGAACGAGGTCAAAGCTACATCATTCTTGCTTTGCCATCGTTAATTCACCGGAAGTTGTTTCACTCTAATAAAACAGCTTTTCATTTAGTTTGTATATAGTTGTCCTTACCACCATCACTCACATCACAATTTTCACCTAACTCTTTGTCATATTCTGATTGTATATAGAGGTTGTCTACTTCAGAATACATCTCACTGTCTCTATTAGATCCTTTCAGTACCTTATTCAAGTAGCGCCTGATAAAACTTAAACTAGAAAGTTGGGCATGGAGGTATGACTGATGTTGGGGAGTTTACTTAGGAGTAAGGAAATTCTAGTAATAAAATAAAAATAAAACATAATAATTATATAAAATTATTTAAAAGAATATTAAAATGTGGCCAAAATCACAAATATTAAAACTTAACAGTATGGGTGAACTTTCCACTTTCCTTGTAACAGGACAACATTACACTCACCCGCTTTGGTGGCAACATGGTTTAATACTCTACACTCGGAGTACACTAGACTGTCGATGACGGGCAAATTGAGGTTTGAATCTTGGTCGGATGAACTGAGGGAGGTTTGTCAAAACGGGTTTTTCCACTCTTCCTCCGCACAAATTTGGATACAATTAATCTAAATACAATCTTACTAATACCTAACTCCACTAGCGTAATTAATACATAAAGCGTATGATCCTAACAGGGATTCAGCAACAATTAAGTAGAAGAAACTATTAGTAGAGAGTAGCAAGGTATTAGAAAGCGTCTACATATTGTAACAAGTTGCGTACGTAAAGTAAAACGTCATTGGGATGACTGCGTACCCCATAAGTCAATTTGGGTTAGCTGTGATTTTTTTTCTTTTCTTCCACAGACTTTTGATATATGTTTCCATTTTAATCTCCTCATAAACAAGAGAGTGGATAATCTGTCAAGGGTGTGATGTGTAATGGCCCGTCACCCCGGTATCAACATAAAATATTCATAACCCCGCCCAATGAGGAATTGTTCCCTCGCTTCAATTTTATCGTCGAAAACCGCTATTTGTTTGTGTATGCATTGAGCCCATAGCGTTCCTTCAATCTATTTTGAATGTGTATGTATTTGATGCATAATTTTAAAAATCTCTCCTTCACGTGATATCCATTAACCTTAAACATATGCTGATTGGTATATTGTATCCACACTCAATAGTATGTCCAATTGTCATTATATCTAGGTAATGCAATAAATAATACTCAATGTGCACCACTTTGAATTTCAAATTATATAAAAATTTTACTGTAGCTAAATAATAAATGAAAAAATTATCTCTTAATTATTGGAATTCCCTTTTTCTTATTTGATATTAGCCTTAATCTTCTATGACATGTTTCGATGTTATACATAAATGTTACCGCATCTTCAGATCATCTAAACCTAAAATAATGTTCTTTTAAATATATATTATCAGAAAGTTTGTGAAAAATTTGAGGTATTATATATAAAAACGTTATCAAAATTAAGGTATTAAGATGGTATATCTTCAATATATACCAACGTAACATCTCATCGTAGAAGATTAAGTCTAAAATCAAATAAGGAGAAGGGAATGTAAATAAATAAGTTCTAATTTTATCATATATTACTCCTTACAAAATAAAATATGAACATTATTAAAAAGTAGCTAAATATTTTTTTAACAAATAATTTTAACTGTTGAGTGTAAATACCTGAAAGCATATTTGAAACAAATTGCAGCCATATTCTTCACTGGATCTTTTTTTTATCTAAGTGTAGGCCTACTAAAATATTTATTAAGGATATTATTAAGGCCTTGGGCCCTTTCGGATGCAAGTCTAAAACCTATTTTTTGGAATGGTGAGAGTTAGTGTGAAAGGCTTGGCTTGGATTCCCAACTGACCAAAGTATCCTTCCACGCCAACAAGAACAGATGGATCACGGAAAACGTAGATGGCGCTAGCTACCAGACAGGTCTCTTTAAAAAAAATAACACTTTTGGAAATAACAGTTTTCTAGAGAACCAGTGAAATTTTAATTGTATTATTTACAACACTTCTTCTAAGATAATATATCAATATTTATTAGGTGTTACATTTTCTTATTTTCTACTATGAAGCTGACAGTTTTCTATTTCAAAATGTCAAAATTATTAATACTTGATCATTATTAAAATTATATGGGAGGTGTGTATATAAAAAAAATTACATAATCAACATAATTCTATTCTTGAACAAACCGTTTCCGAAAAGGAAATTGCAAAACAATAAAAATTCTCTAAGATAACTGTTTGTTATCATGGCTCCACATTTCCACGCCAAATGAAAAGGGCCAATTCCCTTAAGCATTTTTATTAAATTAAAATGTAATAATTAAAGTTATATTTTCAATAGTGATAAATCTGTACCTTCCATTTACCCTGAAAGGTGTCAATCTATCTTTAAAGGGATACACTATGGGGCAACTTATAAGATAGGTGTGGAACTTCACAGTATTCGATCAAGTTAAAACCTTAAGGAAAAATGGATGGCACTGTACATAGTTTTGAAGCAGTTACAAAGTGACTTGAATTTATCTAAGTAAGTACTTAAGATTTTTTGTAATATTAACTAACTAAGCTATCTATATAAATATATGTTTTAAACTATATATTTATTCTTTAGATAATGACTACCACCCCTTTCCTTCCCTCCTTCCAAATTAACTATAATAAGCATACTTAAATCAGTGATAATAGCCTCAAATTCTGGTTACATTGTACATTAATATTTAATGATTTCCAACAAAAAATTATCATTTAGTATAAATATATTTTTCGTTGCATAACTCATAATTCTTATGACTAAAACACACGTTAAAACACAAGTTATATTAAATGTTTATAAATTCAAACGATTAAACGTAGGTCTACTTTCAAAATTATAGAACCTGAATATTAGAATAATTTTAAGGTTTTTTCAGAAATGCTATTATTTTCTCAATGTTTTTGTAACAGTGTATATTAATACAGGCATGCCAAATATTGCACAAATTTTAGGAGATTTTAGTAACTGTCTCTATTTTAAATATTAAAATAGTTTGTGTGGTACACCATATTATTTATTTTGAGTTCGTGTTCACAAAAAAAGTAAAGATTCGTCATAATATCGAGAGAGATTTTTCACGATCCTCGTCCTTTCTCTTGATGTAATAGTAGGCTTACAAATAATGATAAATTGTATTTATTTCATACATTAAATTGGTAATTATGTCATTTTTACTTAGTTATAGCCTTTTTGGCCTAAATAAATAAGTATTGTGTTTTTGTTTCACAAATAACTTTGAACAAAAGCCTTTGTCGTAGATAGTTTGATCGTTTCGGAAATGTCCCCCACTTCTTACAGCGTAATGAGATTTTTGATGGAATTTAGAAATTAATAAAACATAACCTATTTATACTTTGTGCTCACTTCAAAGGAAAATTCTTTTTAATTGATACTGAAGATAATGTTATATTTATTACTTAAATAAAAAGCGTTAGATAAGTTTTGTACAATTTTATCCAAACGTTTCTTGAAACAGAATGTCTAAACGGGTTGACAGAAGCAAATTGAAGTTCAAAATTATGATTTAAAACACATTGTCTAATAGATTGTTTGAATAAAAATTTAAAACTTTTTTTTTGTTGACTTGAGTTACTGAGTAAGTCCTTGCGTGTCATTATTTTAGACTTGTCGCGTTATTACTCCGATACTTCGACCTCCACTGTATTGTTAAAACTCTTCAGTGCTCACCTCAAAAAACAGCCTTGTTGCACAGCTCACGAATCTCAAGAGCAGTGCTTCACATACCCATCACCATGGAAACTTTCTTTTACACCCCCAATTAGTTCCTAGCTCTTTGTAAATAAAGTCAGACTAGAAAATAGAGTCAAAGATACGACGAATAATGGAAACTTTTAGCTATTAAAAAGCGGGCAGAATCATTCGTTTCTATTTAAAAAAGTTTTTTTAATTTCGAAAGTAGTAATATTTTAATTTTCTGAGAATCTCTGGCACAAGATAAGTGGATTGCCACGTCTTATATAAATTAAAATGGACAGTCTTTTACAAATTATTGTTGATTTGAATGGACTCGTTTCTGCAGAGTGCAATCACACAATTATTCCGTTATTAGTAGATTTTAGTTAGTAGTGTAAATAAAAGTGTCAGGACCAATTATACAACTCTATTCATAGAGCCATAAGAGTTATTTCACTTCGATGGTCTTGGGGTAAAGTACTCAATACCCAATGTTAGTTTGTTCAAACCCAACCGGGGTTAATGGTTTTTTCCTGAGCGATAAAAATTTGTACCCCAACTTCCTTCGGAATAGAAGTAAAATCATTAGTTCTGTGTTAATTGTGGAATGTAAAAAAAACCTGGAAGATATGTGAAAATACCTTTCCGACAAAATTGATAGGCCATTTTGCTCTTGCTAACAGAAACTCTCCTGTGCTGATATAATAATGAATTTGTTCAAAATTTTCACGTTAAACACCTCTGATAAATATAAATATAGGAGTTATTTTATTTCGCACCGTGATTTTTACCAATATGGGCTATCCACTTATATATTCCAATTATGTGCACTGTTAAAATTTATTGAACGTTATAGGAAATTTCAAATTTTTTCAAAAATAACCTGGGAGAGTGATTTCAAAATGTGTTTCTGAGGAGAGTTTTTAATTATAAATAAGAATAATATTTTAATTTTACAAACAAAAATTTAACGTTAGGGTATTTAACAAATAAATTTGTTTGAAAATGTGAAATTTGTTTAAAATTTAAATATAGAAAGTTTATTTGGATTAATAATATGATTTTTTTTAGATAAACACTTATATAGGGTAATTTACTGAAAATCTAGTTTCGAAAATGTTCTTGAAAGCTATAAGAGACAATAATTACGAGAATGTTTGTTCGATTGTGTCACACCATTTTTTTTTTAAACTTTACACATTTTATGAGTCTGAAACCTTGAATCACGTGATCAGTGGTCTGAGGTGTTATTAAGGTATCATATAATGGTTTTCTGGCAGTTTATGCTGTTGATTATAGTATTATTATTAGCTATTGGTTTTCTAACTAAATGCTATCAACAGGGAGAGATATCAATCTTAAATCCAAATAAATCTAACAAGACTGCTAACAATAACCAGGCAATGCCGGTAATTTGCCGCTACTAAATTCACATTAATATTATGTGTTCTGTCTCACGACAGGTCTATTCTTTTTCTCAGTGAACTTATAACGCCAATGCCTGTCTTCTGCCTCCTGTTTCATGTCCCAAAAATTTTCTTATTTCCTTCAAGTCATCAAACATTTGGATCCTCCTCCTTCTTAGGCTCCTATTTTCCTCAACCTTTCCTTTTATGACGTCATGCAGAAGACAGTCTCTCCTCTGCTATTCGCATTTCTAGCTATTGGTATAGGGCTAATGAAGCTTGAGTTTAGAAGAAAATGTATCTATATTTTTAAAGAGGAAGGGAAATTAGACAGAATATTTAGGAAAATCAGCATCAGTACATTCAGAAAGGATTTGAATTATGATCTTTTGGGGACAGTAAAGCTCAGATTAAATGAGCTAGAAGTTATTCCCGTGTACATCTATACGTTTAAAAATAGGAGTCAGTATTACTATTATTATTATTATTATTATTATTATTATTATTAGCACCACGTCTTACTACCCGTTCAGGTTATACGCACTTAAGATAATGCGTAATGGTAGGGTGATTGCGAGATGAAATGAAGGACCTACAGTTTAATGTGGGATTCGAACGACCATGATAGAGGCCTGGCATACCACACATTAACAAGTTAAGATTAATACACGTTTTGTCAGAGGTGAAGGAAGGGTCTGTCAATCAGATAAATCTGCACCAGGAAGGTGTCAGTAAATAAAATGTAAGTACTGATAAATTATTTTATGGGTTAATGTGGGAAGTAACTGGTGTACCCCCCCCCCTGTTCATGTAGCTGCAGCCATGCCTGTGAAACGACAGTGATGCATCACTTACAGTAGGTGCAAAAGGGGTGTATCATGTAGGGCTATTAACATTTCCAACATAATCTTGAAAGGCCTTATCTCAGCGATCATCAAACGTAGGACATATGTTCGTAAGGAATGTTTGTGTTATTTTGAAAACTAATATCTACAATGCAGTTACTTCCCAAATTTGAATAAAATATAAATATTACTATAAAAGTCCCAACACTTTAGTTAAGCCAGTTTTGAATCTTCCTACTCCAATTAAAAGACCCTTTTTTATTCCTGGCATAGTTTAACATTTTTCCACTGCTTAAATTGTTCATAAGCTAACCAAATACTCAGTGTAGAGTTTCGTCAAGGACCAAGTTAATTTGTAAGACGTGTACAGATATAATCAGTGGGCTTAAAACCCCACTTTAAATAACCTTAATAATTGAAAACTTATGATAATGACTTTACAAGTTTCACTCAATTTTCTGTAACGTCTTCTTCATAATTTGAACTAATTTTCAAAGCATTTTCTTAATTGACTCATCTTAATTGATCACTGGGAAACACTCATTATGTCTCTCATCTTAGTGGGACATTTAAGTAATTTCATCAACCTTAATATAGCATCTTTTTTATTAGATATGGTTTACGATATTGTACTGTAAAATATAACAAGATTATCAAAGACAAGTAATTGATTAAAATGTTAAATAACAATTCATCTAAGAGAGTTAATCAATTAAAGCTAATTTTAACTTTGTTTAAATTCCATAAAATTATTATAATTTAATATAATTAAGATTAATTAAAACTTATAAATATTATATCGATTATATTCTTAACCTGTTTAACACGTTTAGACATATATATATATATATATATATATACACATATATATATTTATAAAAGTAAAGCATCACAATTTTGCTGATGGGGATGGGATGAGTATGTATAATTTGTAGGAAGTGTACCTACCTTATTTTCAAGTAAGAGTGGGACATATTTTGGTAGAAAACAGCTTAGTACACACGATCAGAGCTCGAACCTCCCCTTTAATAGCATACCCAACTAGACGAGACTGAAACCTTTGTACCTTTGTCCTTCTGTCAAGTTCTTACCTAAGTTGCTCGCTAATAAAACAACAATTACAGCAGAAGTTTGCAAATAATTAAATTTAATACTTTACGATATTAATACCACTTAGGACATTTAAGTAAAATTAGGCCAATAATAACTTTGTTTTATCAAATTTTAAGATAAAAAGGTCAGTGTTATATTAATGAACCAATTATAACAAAAAAACATGGTCAGCATGGGTGAATTAATTGTTTGAAACAAGATTTAATTACTTAGCTTTTAAACAAACCCCTACGCACAGTCGATTAATTGAGTAATTATATAGAGATGCTCGAACAAATTGACTATTCAAAACAACCCCTATAGCCTTCACTTTAATTTTGTTTCTTTTTATTATATTAACACATTAATTATAATACCTGACCTAATATGAGTGTTAGGGTATCTATAGTATGATTATGGTAGGGATAAATGTAAATGACAGTTTAAAAAGTAACTAAAAATACATCTAGTAATGTGAAGTCCAACTGCTACATTTGATAGAAATTAAAAATACCACTAAAATAATAATTATAATATAGCAAAATAATACTAATAATATAATAAAATATTACCAAAACTGAACGTGAAGATTATGTATGTACTTTTAAGCGTCTATTCCTATCAGAAACTTAAGCCCACCGCACATGCAGGTTAGTTGTTAAATTGCCCGCTGGATCTCGCTGATCGTTGTGCGTGCTGCGCTGCTGGGTGTATAGCAGGCATGGGTTGGCTTTAGACGAGTTTCACCATCTGCCTACTATGCAGCTTGTTTAGGGGAGAGCCGTGAGACACACATTGGTCCCATGACCAGCAGGAAATCAAGCACAAAAAATAGCACGGGACCTATCAAGGGAAACTAAAGGCCTAGCCATCAGTGACGTCATTTTCCATCAGCGTGCCCTGCTCAGCACCGAGCAAGCGATCAAGCATCGAATCCTGCACTGTTTGTAGCGGACATTAATACATTATTATTATTATTATTATTATTAAGGCCTTGTACTTGATTTTTTATAGCAGCACGTCTTACTACCCGTTCAGGCTATAGGCTTATGCAGTAATTACGCTAATGGTTTTAGTAATGTGGAAAGTTATATTTAATGAAACAAATAGCCGAAACTATTGTTAATGCATTTTAGTGAGGATAATACCACTTAGATATCATATTAGGAAAATTGAAAAATGACACCTGTACACGAGAATCGAACCCGGAACCTTCAACTTAGTATGGCAATGCTCTTACCACTGAGCTATCCAGAATTCGTCCCGTGCCCATGGTCATTCTTCACTCATAGTTTAAGGCAGAGTCTAAGATGGACGTGCGGAAGTCGTCAGCTTATAAACATGTGATTATATAAGATCACAGCCATCAGACAATGCCTGGATAGCTCAGTGGCAAGAGCATTGGCGTACTAAGCCGAAGGTTCTGGTTTCGATTCCCGTGTCCAGGTGTCATTTTTAAATTTTCAGAATAAGTTATATTTAGATTAAGTATACCCGCATTTGCTTGGAGAGAAAGAGTGGAAAGCAATTTTGGAAAAAATAATTCACACTCAGTACACCCGGCCGATATTCGAACCTAAATATCTCCATCATATGCATTCTAGTCTACTGAAAAAATAGTACGTTAGACACTAAGGCTAGCGAAAGGGGTTTAAAACTGTTAAAATAAATGAAAGCGTCTAATAATTTTAATACAGTAGAAATTCCAACTATCCGGATGACTGTTTAGTAATATTTTCGTATAGTAGGAGCTGTTTTCGTTAAATTGAGACATCATAATTTTTAGTAACTTTTTCCTAACTCTTCAGAGTTTTATCTACGGTAGGTATTTGCTTTTAAGAAGTCCGAAGATTTTGTTTTTGTTGTGTTGTATAATAAATATGTATTATATGTATTTAATTTGTTTTATTTGGTATTTTAAGTAAAACCAGTACATAGGCTATATATTTTTTGTAATATACTTTCAATAAAGTGTTCTGGTGTTAAACCATATTTTTTCCCCCCCTAAAGATAAATTATCCGGAGTATCATACGGAGTAATCTAGGTCCTAATTATTCCTGATAATCGGGGTTCTACTGTACTAGCCGAGTGAAGCAAAATTTATATCACACCGTAAATTTATATAAGAATAATGATGTTCCAGGATTGTCTATGAGACTCAATCCATCTAATCCAAGAAAACATATTGAGAAGGAAGATATTTAAATAAAATCATCCAATTCTCGCCTGAAGTTTGTCACGATGTAATTGAAACTAAAAAAAAACCAACAAAGAATTTGTTTGAGAATCAATCTTTTACCATAACGCGTCAGCACCGAGTGCTGTAGTACAACTCAGCGTTCAAGTTCGGGAATTAATCTGATTAAATTATTCATGCCAAAGCTGTGAGTTAACTCCAGGAGTTATTGTTAGGTAAGACGCCATACACGATCTAGTTGGAGCTGCGTTTAAGTTATGTTGCGCCCCCTCAGTAATTGATTTCGGTTCCTCCCTCTATGCTCCTACACCAACCTCCACCCCCTTGACGATCCAAAAAATGACTTAAGAGGCGTTCAATTACTACGTAAGCACATTAGGGGAAGGAGGATTTGAGCTTTGCTTACTTTTGCTGTCAAATGGGTAGTGGAGTAAGAATATTTCTTACGTAAGACGGAGAGAGAAGACAGGAAATATTGGTGCAGTGACACAGTCACCCCAAATAAACACATAATAATTAAAGGTGTCGATACGTGGATTCAAGGTTGATTGTTATCAGATCAAAAGTGACTTAGATTTTGTTTAGAACTAAAATAATTCATGTATTCACTTAAAATACTTGTTTATAATTTAAATTATAAGTAAATTTGAAAATAGTGTTCATAATGTTAAACATTTTTAATTTTGCCTGTTTAGTAATATAAATTTAAATTAAGCTTACAACTGTATTTGTTGTTTTTATTTATTTCGAAACATTAATTAACAAATCTACGCTAAGAATTAGCAGCAATTTATAAAAAATTGTTATTCCTGTGAACAAATTACAAAAAATATCAACAATTATAAAGTATGCAAGGTGGAGAGAGGCTGATGTGGGGTGAAGGAGTGTAGAGGGGGAGGCTGCCTGCTTTTGTTAGTTTACAAAGTAGAGGGGGGGTTCAAAATGGCCAAAAATGTTCCTACATAGGACTTAGTTGACACGAGTGCCCAGCTATGGATCGGGAGGATGAATATATATATATATATATATAAAACAGCTCATATTTCTACAAGCTCAGGCTATTATGTTTATATTATAATTATTTTAGTGTGGTAGGAAGAGTAAGAAAGCATTTTTGAGTAATAAATCCGAATATGCGTTGGAGTGGAATGGTAAACCATTTAGGAAAAACTTTCCCTTAGTAGACCAGACTGGGTTTTGAACCCTGATTACCCCAACCAAAACAGGACAGTTCAACATGAGATTGACGACTTTAACTATTCGGCATCTTAAGTGAGTCTGGAATATATTATTAGGTCAAAATTCAGTATGGTTGAACTCATTTTACCATCGTCTCTCTGCGATAATCTTGGTAAATTTAATTCACCCTCATCTTCCTGTGTATTTACATTTTTGTAAGTTTAGGGTAGTTTTGAAGGGGGTCACACTAAAAACATTTACATAGAAGCTTTAAAACGATATTTCATACCAATTTTAGATGATTGATTGGAATACTAATTACAAAATTGTATAGTATATTATAGTATTATTAATGATTTATCATAATTTTGTTTCAATTTCTGATTCTAAAATATTATTTTCATTGTTTGCTAATGAGTTTGGGGAGTAGCGAGGTTATAGTATAGGAAGTGTACCCGCATTTACGTGGAAGGAGAGTGGGAAAAACATTTTGAAAAAACTCCATTACATACGACCAAGATTCGAACCTCGATCTCCCTGTCAGTAAGTGTTGTAGTCTACTGCAAGAGTGACGCCTTAGGCTATACAACCACTAAAGTGTATACTATATATACTTGTTTCTAAACTTGTTCAAAAGTGGATTCTTGGTTTCTTATTATTATTAAATTAATATCTTTTTTTTAATCCATATTGTCGAAATAGAAATTTACCATTTTTGTGGTCAATTTACTAAGTAATCCATCATGTAGATTCAATACACACTGCATAAAAGGATATTTAAATTCCCATTGATGTCTAAAAATAAGATATTCTAATTTTAATATTATTAATTATTTCATTTTTGTATAATTTGACTATTTATTTTAAATATATATTGCTTTAAATATGTTTTGATTGAGACCAGGTTTTGGACTAGTCTGGGATTTAGAACAAAAAGGGTCGAGAACATAAAAATGTTGGTGATGATTCATCAACTTATAATTATTATGCTTTGGATAGATCCAGAGCTTTCACCATGACTATATATAATATACACACACACAGGTTGTATTACCAGCTATTGAAGTAGTATAACCTATTTGGTGGATAATATTATTATTATTATTATATTAACCTGTCTATAACGATTCATCACTTATTGTGATTAATATATTTTATTTATTTTATTTTTACAGCCCTTAATTATTGACGCCAACATAATCCCTAAATTTAGTCTCCATCAAAACCAATTTAAATATATCCATAGTTGGTAATATTAATTCGGTTTCCAACACATACAATATTTCTTTTAGCACCACGTCTTCTTTAAAACCTGTTAATGTTATAAGCACATGTACTAATTACGCTAATGGGTTAAGTAGTAGGAAGGATACATTAATAGAGAGTGTACCAGCATTTGCAAGGAGTGAGAGTGGTAAATTATTTTGGAAAAAAACCCTCAGCACACCAGACCATGCTTTGAACCCCAATCTTCCTGTCATCGTCAGTCTAATCTAAAAGGAAAGTGATGCCTTATACCATGCGGCCACTGAAGCAGGTATAATGTTAGTTAATGTATATTATTATATTATAGTCCTACCTATCAAATGAACTATTTATGACTGCTTCTGGATGCCTGCGCGATGCGTCACGAATAAAAGGGCTATTTGTACTGTTTTTAATCCTGCTTGAAGATGTCTTTAGTTTTTCCAAGGCTGTCCCCCTGCAACTGTCAAGACTTTTAAGAGCTTTCAACTTCTGGGGACCTTGCTCGGTTTAAAAGTGTGACATGTCTCATTCTATGCATGTACTAAACTACACAAAATCTCTATAAAATATGTCGGTCATTTGGTTAGCATTTTAAGAAATAAGACAAAAATGTTTAATCTAAACATAAACATTATATCGTTTTTGCTTATTGACTCACTTAAATATCAAACCTGAACCTCCTGATATCTTAGAATATTTTATTGTTTTTGTGTATAACTTGTTTTGTATTCACAACTAATAAAACTTTTCCCAAATTTTCTTATATATATTATACATATTTATTTTAAATTTATTAAAAAACTTTAAATGAAGGGTAAAACGCTCCAATTTACAAGAGAGCCCTAACATTTTGACAAATAGAGCCAGTTAGAAAAAGGCCTAAAAATTGTAAAATTCCTGTTACGTTAAAACACTTGTTTTCTCAGTTGTCAATGAATTGAAAATTATGTAATGTAGTCAACTTAATACTAGATTATAATGGCTCTTACAAGAAGAAATACTACTTAAATAATTTATTAATAACTAGACCTTGCATTAATATTCTGATCCATAACATGGAGGATATAAAGTTTATGAAATAATAATTGTAAAGAGATTAATATTTTTATTATCATGGCTGACATTTTATTGCCTGTTCAATTTAAATGGCATACTTAAAATATAGGTGTAGCAAGGGGATAGGTATGGTTTATTTATACTGCTTTGAATTTTTAATTGTTTGTCAACAATCAGTCTCACTCATCTAATAAATATACATAAATATTGACGTAAATTTTAATTTGAAATTTCATTGTAAATAATTCCTTTTAAAGCAGAAAATAAACCCAACGCATCTTACGACAAGCGAGTGAGATTAAGTGTTGACGAGCCATAAATTATCGGAGAAATAAACAATTTTATGTATAGGCTACAGTAAATTCAATAATTTTGGTGTGTGTGCTCGTTTATAACATATATTTATTGACTTTAAGCAATCTTATAATTAAAGTTATATGCAATTGGGTTATAAATACTTTAAAATCTAGCCTGTCTTATAAAACATGTGTAGTAACCACTAAATCAAACCCACCAGTCTTAAGCAGAGGGGGTCCTCTCAAATTCTAGAGTAAAAATATAGCATAGGTCCCGATTTTACTGAAAAAAAAAAAATTGAACATATATTTAGAAAGGCTCTTCCTCCGGTTCGGAGATTTTTGACTAAGGATTCTAAAGAAAATGATGGGTAAAAATGTGTTGAATACACCACCAAATTTTAAGAGACCCAAACAAATAATAATAATTAGTATCTCTGCTCAATGGCTAGGTTAGTAGACTATTTGAGTCCTACGCAATTCATACCATCTATAACATCAATTATGTTATGAAACACTTTAAGTTACTTTAATATATGGTTTTGTTTAAAAAAAAGTATTAAATCATATTTTGTTGATAGGTTTCATAAATATGTTATTATTCTACATTCTCATTGCACTTTCTTTAAGGTATGGCTTAGAAACAAACTATTCCACTTATTATGTGTGATTAGCAACGAGGATAAATTCGGCAAGCTAAACAGTAGTATATATACAGTTAGTATGCTACATCCGTTTGTGGCAGATCCTTATTTATGTAAGGGAGGATTAGAAAAATATTTATTTTAAATTGTCTCCAAAGTCAAAGAGGACTCCAGGAACTCAAATATGGAAAATGTTTGTAAATTGAATGCTTCTAGAAGCTATTTTGAGATATCCTCGTCCTTAAATATTTAATAAAACTTCTCTTCATGGTGTTTGGAGTGCTAGAGAAAGTGTTTGAAACTCGGTTACGCCGGGAAGCTGTTTAGAGTGATCCCTGCCTGAATTTTTTCAATTACATTAAATGTTTCTAGAATATATTTGATGTGATTTACACTTGGAAAATATTTGAAAATTGGGTGCGTTTGTTAGCTAGTTCGAGTCGTTTCTACCAGCATTTATTTTGAATTAGATTCCTCTAGAATTCTTTGTCTTGATTGTTTATAACTACTGTAGCTGCCTCTAGATATTATTTGGAGTAATCCTTGCCTGGATTTTCTTTAAATTAGAGGCTTTAAAAGCTATTTAGAGTAGTAGCCCACCACCCCCTCATAGTTTTTTAAATCTCCATATTCCTAAAAACGCTTTAGATTTGTCCTCTCATATAAATTCCCAACACACAGAAAAAAATATTTAAACAATTTTCACGTGTTTTCCCTCTAAACAACTAATTAAGTATTATTGCTAGATTTCTGATTTTTCGGGTCAGTGATCACCTTGTAGCTTACATAAAAATATAAGTTACAGCCCTAATTAGAATGAAAGGAACTCTTCGACACTTCTAAAATATACTAGAACAATTTTCCAAAATTTTTACATCAATTCTTGTGAACTTTATTTGTAATTTTTAAACGGAAACCTCTATAAAATAACACTAATAATAAGGTAAATTTTTATCTTTGTTGATGATTAAAAGATGAGTTTACATTTTATAAAAAAATATCCATCCTCTCAGAATGGTATTATATACTAAAGAAAACCTAAAGGTTTAGCCTATGAAATTAGTTGGTGTTCCAAATAAGTAAACTGAGAAGGTCAGATAAAAAATAACATGTTATGTTCTTGAATCAAATGACAAAGATTGATAGCTCAAACGGTGAACTGGCGTTATTTTTTCAACATTTTAAATTCCTATTTCCTGCTAAGGATAATTCTATTGCATTTACATAAAATTAATCTTATCTTTGTGTAGGTTAGGTAGTTTAAGTCAGTGGTAAACACTACTGGTACTATAAGTACTATTATAAAGATAAAAAATATAATAAACATCACAATGTTGATTTAGTTAATATGTTCGGTATTTGTGCAACATATATTTTAAACCACACAGAACATTTCATTATTTAAATATTTTGAGGTATTGTTAACATTTGTTTGTATTTTCTAAAATGTTTCCATTAAATTAATCTATATAAATATATTTTTTTAAACCGATGAAGTCCAAAATCAATACTATGTAATGGATCAATAGACATTTAATCAAGTAGATTATTTTTGAGAAAAACATAATTCCTGTACAGATTGAGCCATATATAATATTAACAGAGAAACCTTTGAGTTTAGGTAAATAAATCATCTCACCATGTTCATTCTGGATGCCATAGATATTTCCTTGCACTCCTTTACTTTCTCTTTACCCATTTCTAGAGCAGCTTTTATTTCCTTCAAAATCATTCTGTATTCTTTACTCTTCTTTTATTCTCAATTTCTCCTTCTTACTTTCCTTTATTACTGCTTTTGAATTAGTCTTTTTTCCTTGTATACGTCCCACATCCCCTTACGTTTTATTTCACTCTTCACTGAAATAATTCGTCTGTACGTTTCTTTTCTTTTATTCACAGCTTCTTTCACCTGTTAATTCCACCAAGCATCTCTTTTTAAGTTTCCCACCCCCAAAATTTCACACGCATATTCCACGCACTAAGCTACAGCTTATTTTATTCTGTTTCAATCACTTTCTATATCATTAGCATATATTTATACATTCCACCCGTGCTCTTGTAAAGTTAATTTTTAGGCCAGCACAATTCATATTGCACTATCACAATAATTACTCATCCTGCAATTTTCCCTTGAACTATTGACCATATTGGCTCAGCCAGTTAAGCACCTAAATACCGAAACATAGGACCAAAGATGGAGATGTTGGCATTTTATTTACACCCTGGTGTACTAAAGTTTTTTGCCTCCAAATATTTATCGCCTGCCAACACGAAAATGTAGTTTGATTTACTTTGTATTCTTCCTTCATCATGAATAAACTATAAGTGGTAATATGTGTCTAGCCTGGATCGGTAGTAAAAGAAAGAAAATGGCAAAATAAATTTATGTAAGGTTTGGATTTGTGTTTTATCTTAGATCAAAGCTATAAGTAAGATGTTTATAGACTTTTAAGAAAGTAAATGTGTAAATAAACCTTTTAGTTGGGCTTTTTCAATAGGTAAATAATACATTCACAATACAAAGGCTGGGAATTTTGAATGGGATCTGGGTAAGAAGTAAGAACATGCAAACATTAATTTGAATAAATGACAAACATATCCTACTCCCAAGTATAGCACCAAGTGAGTGTTTGAGCTTATGTTTGAATAATTATACCGATTAAAATAATACCACTTTCTTTAATTTCTCACACAGAACAAAACTCCTTTTAAAAAAAACTAGAAACCTATTTAACATTCATTATTATGGAGTAAGTATAATTTTTCTAAAACATTTTTCATATAAATTTCACAAAGATTACATAAGTAATTCTATTTATTTAGAACTAATTAATATAAAATTTTTCCCTGCATTTTAAAAATACTACACGTCCTACTACCATTTAAATAAATCCTCGTATTTACACTGTTGGCGCAAAGATGAGTGGTTCAGAATTCAGAGTGGTTCAGAATTCAGAGTGCAATCACATTTGCATGGAAAGAGAGTTAGGAACCAGTGAAGATAAATCTCTCAATATATCCGGCAGCGATTCAAACCACAAACTTTATATTGTAGGCAAAAATAAAGATTATGAGAACTTTTTTAATAAACGTTTTCGTATACACTCAACAATAATTCAATTGACCGATCTGTGTTATGTTTTCACCTATATATAATATATTTATACGTTTTACAAATTAACGAAATGAAAAAATTTGTTGATAACATCAATACCGATCAAAGAGAAACCTAATCATGCAACCAATATAAACATGAAAGCTTTGAAAATTAAAATGGTCCTTTCAAGAGCACTCTTCCAAGCTCTTGGAGTGAGTTGTACGCTCAATACAATAGTAAATATTCTAAAATATATTTTAAAAACTGCAAACTATATAGGTGGATAGCTTATTTTTTCGCTGAAAATGTCAACCAATATCATAAATAGACATTTGTTTTTATAATCACACCCTACTACCCATTCAGGTTATAAGCATATGTACTAATTACACTAATGTTGTAGGTATTATAAAGGTTTAATTTAGTAGAATTATATTTACAGTTCCATGGAGTTGTTATATAGAATTATTTATGAAAAACCAGCCAATTGTGATAAAAAAAAAACCTGAACCTCAGTCTCCCAGTCATTGGTAATCGAGTACAAAGTGTCAGTGACTCCTTTAGAGCATAAACCATTCGGCTTAAAGGTGGGTTGTTTATTATTTACAAGCACCTTTTCTGGAAATTATATAAAAATGGGATGAATACCTAAATTGAGTATTAGCATGTATTAAAATATTACCATCTATGATTTATTACATCTGAGAGACACTTAGAGAAAACGGTCGTTTGAGTCATTCTGTTGATGAAGGTATTTTCTCAGACTGTGGCGTCACGAATCATAAGACATAGACGGTCTGAGGTCTAATTCTCAATATTTTAAAAATATTTTCTTTATTTATAATGAAATAAATAAAATTTACTACTCGTATCTGTTGTGTAATATTAATACCTATATTAAAATGGTTATGAATTGTCAACAAAATAGTTCAGTTGAAAAATAATACCAAGACTCAACAATACGGAAAAAATATTTGGTTTTGGTGATTTACTCTTACTATAAATAAGGTGTTTTTTAACGTCAAATTATAAATATTATTATAGTGTACTAAAGTATGTTGTCATATATTGTAAAATAAGCTGTAAATGAATGTTAGTTAAGATTAAATATGAAAACAGATAATCTGCTTAAGAGCCACAAGGTAAAGTTTCTATAGTTAATTAAAAATCGTGTTAGAAACAAAGTAAAATTTGTTCAAACCTCTGCGTGTTGTATATATCACACAGTGCGCAAGACAGACATACAAACAAGATAAAAGTTGGACGGATAAATATAATAAGGCCACGGCAACTAGAAACATTTATACCTGGCAAAGCAGAGTACTTTATAAACATTTGAATTAACAATTTTGATGTAATAATTTAAAAAAATTCAATTCTTCCTTCAGTCGCTTGACATTATAAGACTTGTTAGTTAGTCGTAATTTATTGACCCGAAACTACGAACAAAATGTTAATACTTTAAAATCGACTCCATCAGGATTTGAACCAAAGTCTTTTAGTGACGGGTGAACACAGTCTGAAGAACAAACGAATCTACAATCATTATCATCAAGACTAAATATAATTTGAGTTGTGTTTTGATATTTTAATGTTTATTACAGCTATTAGAGTGACCTGGCGGTCTAGCGGTAAGGTGTCAAACTTCTGTGCTCGGGGTCAGGGTTTATATCTTCGGTCCCGGCACAGATTTATCTGATTTCCAAATTCTTCCTTTATCTCCGACAAGACGTGTATTAATCACAACTTGGTAATGTGTGGAATGTCAGGCCTCCACCGTAGTTCGGATTCCACGTTAAACTGTAGGTCCTTCATTTCATCTCACAATCCACCCTACCATTAAACATTAGCGTAAGTGCGTATAACCTGAACGGGTAGTAAGACGCGGTGATAGTAATAATAATAATAATAATAGAGGTAGTACTTATTTACTTAATTCATAATCTTATCCCAATTTATTTGTATCCCAGTTTGTTCATGTTCTAACTGTACTGTTTTATCATGTGGTTTTAGGCGTCAGATTTTAATATAGTTTTTTGTTGGAAACAGAAAGGTTAAGGCTCGAGCCTCGCTTGGCCGTGTGTGATGTAGATGATTTCCCACCTTGGCTTTATCCCTGTTTTTACCCTTCCTTTCTCCACACTAATGCGAGTGAATCTCCTAAAACCAATCCTACTCATATATAACTCTAAGGTTAGGACGTTAATAATAACCATGCTGTAAAGTGTGGGAATGAAACATAAAAATAGTTTATGTATATCTTTCATAATTAAATAAATAATTTAGTGAATATTAAATAGGATGCCAATATATATTACAATCAGGAAGATGGAAAAAAATACTTGTTCATATTCCGTTCAAAATAAAAATTTAAAAAAATATATATTCTAAAATAATAAACGCTTCAGTTATTTTCTGTTCTCAATTAGATTACGATTCCTAATATATATATATATATATATATTTACTAGTTTTAAAATACCATTAAAATATTTGTAAATATACCATATTACTAAAATATAATTTTCTAAAAAAATACGTGCTATTTATATTTTAAAAATACAAATAATTCAGGAGTTAAACTGTTGCACAGTTTATTTATAGATCATGGTGCTATTTGAACATATTTTATTTTATTTTTGTTTGTCAGAACTTTAAAAAATAATAATACCGAATGTATTGTCTAGTGGTCTGAGCTACTGACTGCATATCTTAAGGTCCTGGGCTAGATCCGTAGCAATTCCAAATTTTCTGTGAAGCAGTGGGTCTGGAACGGAGTCAACTCAGCCTCGCGACGACAAATGAGGAGCTACTTGAACATTAAATCTGTGGCTTCGGTCTAAAAAACTAATATTAACAGTCAGAGGATTCGTTGAACTAACTCGATGACATCCATTATTCACAGAAATTGTCACTATCCTCTTAAATAGACGGAGTCAAATTAAAATTATTATATAACAAAACTTTTTTTTATACGTATTTTAAATTGTAAAATATGTACATGAATTAAATTATCTGATGCTGGTTTAATGCAGCCAAATCAGCTACGTATCATGTCGAGAACAAAAGGGAAATGTGTATATTCATATGATTTTAGTTTATTTGTCTAAAACATTTAAATGGGCTGTATATATTATCTGTCAATTATTTTCATGTATAAAAACGTTATTCTAGGATTCACTAACAGTATATTAAAATAATTTTAAGGCAATACTCTCGATTTCAATTCGAACATTTTGAATTTAAAATGTTGGTACGTTCTTGGACTCCTTTATTTGTAGACAGTTTACATTACCCAAATCAAACCTAATAATATCCCTGATGTGTCATTCAATTTCCCTGTCATTTAAATAAATTCCGCACTGGGTAATACCTATTTCGCCTCACCTATTAAATAATTCAAAATAATATATTAATAAAATTCTGAACCACACAAAATGAACACACACTTTGGACTACTTATTTATTATTTCATATTTGAAGGATGGGTGACAAGATTAACAATTTGTAACCTCACGCCCCCCCCCCTCCTTTACCTTTCTAAGCAAACTATCCATCAAACAACAACAACTTAAAGGGTTTAACATTTAGGAATAACACCTTTAAATACATTTCTTCATATTTAGCATAGACTGATTGTTTAACTGGACAGAAGTTCTCATTTCTCAGTACCCCCTTTTCGTAGATGTATTTGCATTCACTCAAAATTAAGTACATCTTCCTGAGCCCATAGCCTGAAGAGTCAAATGATAAAACCTTACACTTTATGATAAAAGTCAATTTCTCAAATCTATGGACTCATTAGTGCTTATTTTATATACTTCTATAATCCCCTTGGAAAATAAATGTATTCTAGCCTCACAAAGTTTCTAATAAAAGGGAGAACTTTAATTTTAAAGTAAAATTAAGTTTCTGAAAGAAGGGTATAACATGCAACTATAAATTATTTAAAATAAAAAGTTTAGAGTCTTTAAAAATCGATAAAAACCTTACATAACTATATATATATATATATACGATTCAAGTTCCAGTTCGTAATTGATTTACTTTTGGGTTTTTGGTACCGGTTCTGGTTCCTTAAAAATAACTGCAAATTTCTGTTATCGGTTCTGGTTCCGGTTCAAATCCCTGATTACAATCGCACACATTATATATATATAACTTATCATACTTATATATTTAAATATATAAGTTGTGTATATATATATAACTTATTAGATTTATATATAAGTTATATATAACAAGGGGATTTTAGGAGGGATAGTGAATTATTTAGAAGGTTGTAATCTTGATTACTATGAGTAAAATGTTCAAATAAACAGGACTAGTCCTAATCTCAACGGCTGCGGGGATAGAGAGGTTTAAAATTGGTGCGTGAAAAGCCATTATGAAAGGTAAACTATTAAAAAACATTAACCGACTTGTTCTTTGTTTATTGAATGCTTTAATGTTACTAAACAAAAATAATTCCAATACCAAACTTAACGCACTTAGAAACTCTTATGGTAATAGTTCGTATTGTTCTTCTAATGGTTGTCTTGACGTTCTTTTATCAGGTCAGCACTATCTTTATTGCAAGCTGAAAATTCGTCTAATCTATTTATTTACCGCTACTTTCACTTTTCGTCCATCCCCACAAATCATAATCTAGGAGCGTGAGCATAGTCGACGGTAGTAGTAAGAGCCAGGGTTTATTCCGGAAGTGACGTTTCGCCACCGATTATGACGAAAAAAACCCTGTGTTTATGGTGACGTCACA
>CABFVX010000370.1:0-37500 GCA_902151425.1 Timema shepardi
AAAGCCGATTTCAAATCCATAGAACGGTTTTGTCACAATCTTTTATTTAGTTTTACCATGTAAACAAGTATTGACCGGCCTCTTAACGGTACTTATATTCTAATAAATGTAGGGTTAATATGTGATGGATATGATGGCTGTTCTTAAGACAGGGTTGCCACTATTTTCTTACTACAAAGTTCCCTGTGTTTTCCCGGTTTGCCAGGTCCGTGGCAACCCTGTAAGTTTTAGTAAGGAAGAAACTATTTCGACAGTTATAAAATTACCAAACAATTTATATCTATTTACATATAAAGTCATGTGATATGAGCTATTACTTTCAATAGATAACATAAATACATGCGAATATAATTTTTTTATCAATGTTGACCGCAAACAGATAAGTTTGTATTTTTTTAAAAGTTCCTTTTCACCAGAATCTTACTCTGTTGTGTGAGGCAGTTAGAGTTTGTCCTACCTCGGCTCCCATAATGCTTCCTCCTCGTCTTAGTGGGCCTGTTGTGATGATGACTATGTGAGGAATCTGATATCGAATGTTAACTACCTGTTGTGCGAGACAGTTCGGGTTTGTCCTCTCTCGGCTCCCATGATGCCTCCTCCTTGTCTTCGCGGACCTCTTGTGATGGTGATGGTGGTGGTGGTGATGATGGTGGTGATGGTGCGGGTGCTTGAGGTCTGGCTGCCCCTCCTCTTCCTCAACATCCTCGTCGTCCCCACACGTCCCCCCACCCGCGCAGGCGCACGGCAGGTGTTGGGCGCCTCTCAGCGTCCGGTGAGGAGGCATGAGAAGGGCGTCCCACTCCACGAGGCACTCTGCCAGCAGGGACCCAGGTTCACGGCACGGCAGGTCATATTGGTGTTGAGCCTGATGGTCAGTTACCTGCAAGACAATCGATGAGACGATTCGTTTTATTGACGCCTCATGAGTTGTTAAGGTATTTTATCAATTTTATAAGACCATTTAAATGGTTTCAAGGGCATCATTACCCATGTTTTAAATGTGAAGGTTTTAACTTTAGACAGTGGAATAGTTCTTCCACTGTATACGGCAGTGGTGTGGCATGGAGTGTTTACAGGGTAAGAAGAGTTCATTGAAGCTATTCCTGTGAATTATTCTCATCGCTTAGTAGAACATTTATTGTCCAGAAGGCTTCTACGAAAATACATTACAATGTGAGGTTTCTAGAGCAGAGCCTATGTACGTTTGGTGAAATGGGGCCCGAGGGATTTAGATCATATTATATGTGCAGATTTAAGACGTTTTACTTATTCTGACAACACTCTACACCACGCCACTCTTGACACCACCTAAACAACTAACGTCTGGTGTTGCCTTTCTCACCTCCAGCTGCAGCCACGGAGGTAAAGACTCTCTTCCATCCCCACCTATAGAGTTCCTCTTAAGACATGCAACGTCAGACTCTGCGGACACTGGAGTCTCCAAACTCGCACTCTTCCTGTACGATCTACAACAGCCAACGGGAGTTATAACAATATTAATAATGATACCAGGGTTTGTTATAACCTCAGTCCAAAACCTGTCATTAGCCTCAGAGGCATGAAATATAAGCATTACCATAAAGTTCCCACAAAGAAAGATGTTTTGAACTTAATCTATATATTTGGATTGTGGAGCGATCTCTACCAAACTAAGTTAATTTTTTTTTACTTAGATAAAAGCTTAAAGACCAAAGATGTGATCACATTTTTAAAATTTTAAAAATATTCTAGGATAAAACCACATTTTTAAGAAACGACCATTTCTTCCGACCAAGATTTTTTTAATAAAATAATTTACTTCAAAGATTATCTTATTATTATAAACGCTTAGAAATTCTCAACAGGGAAGCCGATATATATAACCTAAGTTATTTGGCGAATGTATAGACGCTTGTAAGACATATTTACCAATGTTATAAAAAAGTGGTTTAGCTATTTAAAAATCAGCCAAAGGCTTTAAATTTGTAAAAAATAAAAAAGAAGTCTAAACTTAGGCTTGAATTTGAAACAATCCATGTGACTTGGAAAAAGTTGACGTAGGCGATCTTTTGCTCTACACGACTCGTTACAGTAAAACTTTAGATACGAATAAACCTTCTAAAGAAGAAGAATAAAAGCTAAGGAATGTAAAGAGACATGGCGAAGAATAGGCGAGGAAAAACCACTCGACGAATAAACAAAAGGAACTAAAAAAAGGTCAAAGGTAATAGAGGTGTATTTACTATTATGGTCAGCATTAATGAAGGTACGTAAGGGCTTAATTGCCTCATTGTATCAACGGGGCTATTAACCCTTGTGATTATATAATAATAATAATAATAATAATAATAATAATTATTATTATTATTATTATTATTATTATTACTACCCTTTACTAACTCTGAAAGGTATTAAGCTTACCTTTAAGTTTCCGCTATGGTTTAGCTTATGTAATAGGGTCATAGTGTAGTCCACCAAAGGTAAGAATGCTACCTTTCAGGGTAGACGGAGTGTACCTGTGTTGGATTCCAGACGACGAGGCGGCACGCCTGGCGAATAGAGGCGACGTCTGCGTTCCCTCCTCGGCGTTATCCCTGAAGAGATCGCCGTAATAGTAGGGCGAAGGGTTCCTACGGACAGGTCCTGCAACCTGCACCCGATCCTGGTCCCCTACAAGATTCTCGACAGCCGCAAGTTCCTCCTCCTCGTCAGGATGACTAAGGGTGACCCTGCCGTCAATGTGGATTATAGTGACACAGTTGACAGCGACCGCTGGGGCATCGTCCAGAGGAAGACCGACGTCCTCGTACACACCGTCGTCTTGCTCGTCTGGCGTCTTGACTTCCGCGGACGAGCCATCTGGGGACAGTGATTGTTGTTCAATACACTTTCAAACGGTTAATGTAGGATAGATTTAAATAAGTTGGGAATACTTCAAGAGAATCATATTTATATCTTAGATAAAGACGGAGGAACCAGATAAAAAAAATAGTTTCCGGGTTTGAAGAGGAACTGGGAGGGAGGGAGAGGTGTCTACGAGAAAGCTCACTGAGAATGTTTGCACCACCCTGGATACCTCAGTCTAGAGGCAAACATGATATTGAACACCCGATTAATAGTTTGAGCTAGTTTTAATAAGATTAAATATATAATTATTAATTAGGGTAGTAAATGTCAGTAAAGAAACTTAAAGTAAATAAAATAAAGAGTACTTTCAAACTTGAATGGATTTTTTTGAAATTCTTTTTTTTGGGGGGAGGGGGGTTTAAAACTAATAATTTGATATGGAAGTATACCTAAACATACTTGCTAAGTTTTTTTTTTAATGTGTACTTGTCCCAATTCTTGGCTGCCCTCTGAGATCTGAATCAATATATCTAATTTTCTTTAAATGTATGAAATTAAAGATTTAAAAAGCATAAAACTTAAAAATGAATAAATATTAAATATTGATGAGTTAGTATATTATATTAATAACTTATTTCAAACTTATGTAGATTAATTCGCGATAGGTTGATTTGTGGTTGTGTTATGTAGGTTCGCCGATGCAGTTATCTCAAACAATATTGAAAATTAAATTATTGTATTAACACGGCATTTAAGTATGTTATATATAAAGACAATTTTATAGCTTTGGAAACGTGAGGTGTGTTTGATTATTTTATATAGTCTGCTAAGACTTTCAATTTCTTTCAATGTGGTCTTACATAATGTCGTAGAAATATTTAGAATATACATTAAACGTAAGCCATTTGGTGAATAGTTCTTAAAATTAATCTTAATCAAATATTAATAATTTGATTCATGAACTTTATTACTCCTAAAAACTTTTTTGCAAGGAAATTTATACATTTTAAATATTCCCTGCTTGATATTTTAAAAATAAAACTGAGCAGATTAAAAAAAAAGATAGGTCAATTAAAATAAATATAGGTAATTGAGATTTTTAAGAACATTATGTATTATTTCATCCCCATATTATCTTGATATTTTAACGACTGTAGTGATATGTGGACAACATAATTTAATAACAAGTATTTTAACGGTATTATATTGCAACAAAACGTGTTACCATTTTTTAAAATCTGTCCAACTAATTATTAATGTGGAAACAAAGCTCATTTTATGAAACGCACTTTTACGAAGAAAACAAAAGCACAATCAAAAATTATTCTTTGAGCTTACAAAACGAAACTTTGGGCAGTAGCCTACCTCACTAGAATACATAATATTTTTCACGAAAAAAAAGGATAGCAAAAACTCCTTTTTGTATCATATATGAATCTGCACTGCTATTGTTAATATTTTCTTTTGTAAAAATAGACCCAGATATCCTGATAAAAAAAAGAGGCAAAGAATAAAACGGGGTGGAGGTGGTGGGATTTATTTTCTAGAGAACAAAGAAGAGAAAAGATATAGAATAGGTTCGAAAAGAAAATCAAGAATGTCCAGGACAAAGCCATGGATAAGGGAGGGATTTACAAGGATATTTTGGAGAAAAAGGTTTTGAATCTCGATAATTTCGTGCAAAAACTAGATAAGTCATTGAATAAATTTTGATTAAACTTTAAAATTGATCATAAATTGTAATTGCACAAAAGAAATAGCCACGTTTGTTTTTAAGAGTTTGAGAAATATTTGTTCCAACAATATTCCTTCTTATGACTTTTTGAATAATTTAAATATATAGTTGATTTAATAATTACTGGGCCATATTTAAAATTGAAAAATTTGCTATATTTATTTAGAACAAATTTTGCTCTACAGCTGCAGAACACTTCCATTGGCACCACAATTCATCAAACAATATATAGTAATTTTTATAACCTTCATATATGGGCAAATATAATTTAAAAAATAATCTTAAGATACCCATCTTGTTCAAACCATTAATTGTATTTCCAATTATACAACACGCAGCGCTCAGAAACAGTGTTTATGTACCACCGATTCTTACTACCTGTTAATGTTATTGACGCATTAATGAAAGTTACTCTAATGGGGATAAGAAAGGAAGCATTATAGAGGTAATATACTCGCATTTGCGTGGAAGGCGAGTGGGAAAACATTTAGCAAAAACCACCCTCAGTAAACCCGAACGGTATTCAAACCCCAATCTCATTGTCATAAACAGGCCAGCCTAACACGAGAGTGACGCCTTGGACTATTCGGTCACTGAAGCGAGTGGTGTTTTGTGCAAGTGTGGCCGAGATTTAACGACGCAAACATATAAAGGTCCAAAGTCGGGTGACTATAGCTCTTGGTAACCTCGAGGACAATTGTCTTTATTCAATGAAGTACATTATTGTCTTTGGTGGCTATTACGATTTATCTTTAAACTTTTTTTAATCCATGATACCAGCTTCGGTGGCCGTGTGGTCTCGTGCTACTCTCGTGTTGGACTAGACTGCCAAATACTGGGTGATCAGGGTTCAATCCCGGTCCGGTGCATTGAGGGTGGTTTTTTCATAAATAGTTTTCCACTCCCTTTACACGGAAATGCAGGTGCACTTCCTCTCAATTAAACCTTCCTAACACATAAACAATTAATGTAATTAGTACATAGGTGTATAACCCTAACGGTCAGTAAGACACGGTGCTAAAAAAAGAATTCCGTGATCTGGTTTTTACCATCCATCCGGGCTATCCACACAAGCACACTATTAGAGTAGGAATGAGGAAGGTATATTTTAAAATAAATGTACCAGCACTTGCGTGAGGGAAGGGTGGAAAACCATTTAGGAAAATAACACTTAAACACACCACGACAGAGATTTGAACCCTGACCTTATTACCATAAAATAAATCTAGACGAGACTGACGCCTTTATACACGCTCCTAATAAAAATGCGAGTTTAAAAAAAACTTGATCACAAAAAAATAGATCATACCCCTTTTGGAGGTCACGTAGTTTAAGTTGAGAGTGTGACGAACGTGAGAAAAGAGAAGTTTTTTTTGCAGTTTTAATATCAAAACTTGTTTTTAGTCGAAATGATTTTTTTTTAAAATTCACAGTATTTACAGAGTTTAATTTTCTTCACATAGTATTGTCAACAGTTGTTGAATATATGTCAAGGAGAAGTTAATAACAACCTTTTACCTTCATTTACAATGTTTTTCATCTAACACCGCTATGCTCTTGACAACAACTGTTAATATCACCATGTGAAGAAAATTAAACTCTTGTGTTCCTACAGGAGTATCTAATTGATTTAAATAAAAAAATATCTGATGTAAGCACTGCAAAAACACTGATCTTTTCTCGCGTCTCTTACACTTTCAGCTTAAGGCGCTACCCCCGGGTGGTTTTTGCTAAATAGTTTCCCACTCTCCTTCCCCGTAATTGCAGGTACATTTACTCTAAATTCAACCTCCAATACCTAACATATTAGCGTATTCTACTACTATCAAGCCACATGGCTGACTCACTCACTAACATTAATGTTTACCCACTTCCAGATCAGCTAGAAACTTTAAATTTGGCACAATTATAACTTTTAGCCTGTAACCGACGGCAAAATTCCAAAAAGTTAAAAACTTGGATTTTTAACCTAAAAAAAATATATTCAAAATGGCGGAGCAACTTTAAAGTCGGTGCGGACCTTTCTTTAGAGGTCTCTTGTGGCTAAACGGTAAGACCAATCAAAAAACGGCTCTGGAAATAGATTAGTTTACATCCACTTGCAAAGAAAACTCACATAAAAGCGAATTTAATATATAGGCACGGCGCTAAAAACACAAAAAAGAACCTAAACATTATCTGAAATAATATATCATACTGTACCTGATATTTACATTTTTGGGTTTCGGAAGACTCGGGCCTGTTTACCGTAACCTCATAGCATTGAAAATATAGCACCGCGGGGTTTGCAATCAATCAAAGCTTGTCACGGGAACCTCGAATCAGATTAAATCTTCCCACAAAACCCGGGCGAACAATACCATTTCCAAGCGAGGGAGGGCGAGGGGGGTATTATTAGGAATCATTGTCATGTGAAAACAACATTTATAATCTCCTGATACGAACAAATTCGTAGATAGCAGATTTTTTAAATGACAAGCTATTGAATGAACACTAGGGTAAAATATATATAATATCATGCCGAAGGGGAAATAAACGTTATCATAAAATAAATGGCGAGAGGAAATTCAAGGACTTTTACGCTCCTTTATCTAAATTATAAATAGTAAGATATGTAAAAATAAATAATATACATTGGTGCAGAGACATAAATGCCAAAAGAGCATTACATTCTACAAGAGTGTATAAACGAAATAATATACACTGTTACAGAAATATTTTGAGAAGAAAGTAACATCTCTGTTCACCAAAAAGCATCAACTTCTCAGATCTTAATTTTAAGTAAATATATTATACAAAAGATAAGAAACTATTGGTTTTGGCCTCATGGTCTAAGGCGTCACTCTCTTAGTAGACTAGACTGTCAATGACAGGGAGATCAAGGTTCGAATAGCGGTTGGATGTACTGAGGATGGGTACACTTCATATAGATATAATCTTCCTAAGCTCTAAAACCATTATAGTAATTAGTACATAAATGTATAACCCGAACGGGTAATAAGACGCGGTGCTTAACAACCCTAACTTTCAGGGTAAACCATAAATGGATGATTTAAATGACAAATCTAATATATTACATATTTTTTAGAACCACATCTTATGCCCTGATAAGGTTATGCACATATGTACCAATTATGTTATTGAGACAGGGATGAGTTAGGTTGAATTTAGAGGAAATATACCCGCATTTACGTTGAGGAAGAGGAGACCGCCATTTAGAAAAAAACACTATGTACATCAGAATGGTATTCGATCTCCGATCTCACTGTAATCGGCGGTCTAGTCTGTTACGAAAGTTACGTCTTAGACCATGCACCCACCGAAACAGGTATAAGATGATTTGATTATATGTTGTGATAGTAACTTGATTTATAAGCTTGGGATGAAATTCTTTAATACTGTTTGCAATATAACATTTTGTAAACTACATTTAACACCCCAACACATTTTTTTACCCTCCAATTTAAAAAAAATCATTTTCCGAAAGTCAATTCGGCTCCGGGAATAATTCATATTTTGATTCGACTTCGCTTTAGAATTGAAAAAGTTTACTTCGCACATCCTAAACACTACACTAAACATTAAAACTACCACTACAACAACACTCAAACAATACTCAGACTCGTTCTTAGGCTAAAAATGAATTATATTTTTATTGAAAAAGCCTCATTTTTTTCTTCCTTAAGCTTAAAAATACGGAATTTTTGTAAACAAGCTAAAAGTGAGAGAAAATTACAAAATCTTAGCATCGATTGAACCATAAAATTAAGACTAAACAATAATAAGAGAAACAAAGTAGTTAAGGGTAAAGAATTAATTTTGTTTAGTTAAAAGAGAGTTTTTACTGACCAGTCAGAGTGTAAACCTCATATAAAATCTTACTTGAGCTTGAAAACCTTCATTACTTGTATCACCCCCTCCCCCATTCTGTGGCGAGCCAGTCAAAACTAGCTAAAAACAACCTTTTCTCGGTGTCTATTGTGACGTAATCAGCTCTGGGCTCTAAACAAATTATGTGACAGTGGACCCGACGACACATCTCGTCAACGGCATAACAAGTCACATCCTAATGGGTGAAACCCTTTCCCACACTTGGCTCTCACTCAACCAGACAAATTAGAGCCTCCATTCAAACCAGGAACTGCGACGCCAGCGCTTCCCCTGGGTTGGACAAGGAACTAACACACCCATGCTAGTACATCAATGGTCCGACGATATTTGGAACAGGTATGTGCTAATTACTATAAAGTAGTAAAACTAATTATGTGGGTTGTTTAGTTAAAAAAAAAAGTTTTGTGTTTGTTCTATGAGTTTATGTAATTCTTAGTAATTATTTTAACTAACATTATAATATTATTATTGATTTTATCATTAAGAATACATTTAATTTATGCTTTTACCCACTTCGGTGGCTGCATGGTCTAAGGCGCTACTCTCGCAGTAGACTAGACCGCCAATGTCGGGGAAATCATGGTTCGATTCGAAACTCGATCGGGTGTGGTTTTTCCAAAATAGTTTTATACTCTCCCTTCAAGCAAATGAGGGTAAAATTCCTCTAATTAGAACTTTCCTAATCCATAAAACCATTAGATTAATTATTAAATTTGCATATAAACTGAATGGATAGTAAGACCCGGTGTTAAAAAAATGCTTTTATTAAATGTGTAGTTTTTTATACATCCTACTACGGGATATACGTATATTTAGATAGGGTTGATGAAGGTGTTTAAAAAAAATGTACTCGAATTTGCGTGGTGGGAGAGTGGCTGGTAATTTAAGAAAAACCGACCTCAGTGCATCCCACTGGAATTCGAAGCATGATATTCCCATGATCAATAATCAATAATACATGGAGAGTAAAACCTTAAGGCGATTGGCCCTTTTCATTTGGCATGGAAATTCAGATCCTTGGAAAAAACAGTTATCTTAAAGAATTTTTTATTGTTTTGCAACTCTCTTTTCGGAAACGGTTTGTTCAAGAATAGAACCATGTTAATTAATACTTTTTATATAAACACCTCCTCTATAATTTTAACAGTGATCAAATATCAATAATTTTGAAAATTTTCAATAGAAAATTGCCGGCTGCATAACAAAAAAAGAAAAGAAAACGTAACACCTAATAAACATTGATATATTATCTTAGAAGAGGTGTTGAAAATATTGACGCAAAAAATTTCACTCGTTCTCGAGAAAACTGATATTTCCAAACGTATGATTTTTCCGCAAGATCTGTCCGGTAGCTAGCACCATCTACGTTTTCCGTTATTCATCTGTTTTTGTTTGCGCGGAAGGATTATTTGGTTGGTTGTGAAGCCATGACACGCCTTTCACCCTCCCACCCACCATCCCACAAAATAGGTTTTAGACTTGCACTCGACAGAGCCAAGGGCATTAACCCATTCAACCACCGAAGGTGGTTAGCTGCTATTAAGTTAAATTTAATAACCTTTTTTTTGCCAATGTTGGCTAGTCTTCATGTGTATTTTAATTTCGAAAGGGTTAACTATTGTACTCGGGGTTCGAATCCCTGTTGGGTGTACATCGGGTGGTTTTTCCTAAATGATTTCCCGCTATCCTTCCACGCAAATGCGATAATATTACCTATAAAATGTTTCCTTTTTAATCCCTACCCCAGTGGAATAATTATCATAGGCCTATAATGCGTATAGTCACAAGTGGTTAAATGCGGTGATTATTAATAATAATGTTAATGTGACCCACTTTGGTGGCCACATGGTCCATGGCATAGCCCTTGAAAAAAAGACTAGACTGCCAAAGACGAGGAGATCTGAGTTTGAGTCCCGGTCAAGTGTACTGAGTTTCTTCCCTCTAAAGGTTTTCCCCACTATACCCTACACAAATGTGGATGTATTTCCTTTAAATTCAAACTTCCTCATTTCTAATAAATTATTGTAATTATTACATGTGTATACAACCCAAATGCGTAGTAAGCTGCGGTTATAAAAAAAAAGTCTGAAAAAAGTACCTCCCACCGGTAAACACGAATTTAAATGTCAAGCTCACCTTGTTTGATATATCAATGACGGGGAGGTATGAGCTCGAATTCTAGCCAGGTGTTATGAGGTGATTTTTTCTTCATAATTTCCACTATTCTATTGCCCCCCATACACCCCCCCCCCCGCAAGAGCCATTCATTAGGCGAACCTAAGCGTTCACCATGGGCGCAAAGTTCCTATAAGCGCATTCCAACAAAATGTATGTTTTTTTAGTGTTTAAAAATAATTATTTAAATTAGATAAGTTAATAAATATTTATAAAAAATAAATAGAATTTAATATTTTTATCTAATGTAAAGAATATATTTAAAAAAAGATTGAATAATAACATAATCACTTTAATGATTTTATGATATTCGGGGTCACTTTGTCGGCAAATTGAACTTTTAATATTTTAGGAGAATTTTATTTAAGTATCAAAGTAAAGTAAGAGAAGAGGGTATACTAATTTTGCAAACATCGATTAAGGGGTTGCCTTTCATTTTTCCTTTATTTATCGTTTTTTTATTTACTTTTTATTCAGCCAGTATTTTAGCACATTATTATTACTATTTTAAAGGGTGGCCGTTTTATTTTTATTATGCGGAATACATCTAGAGCACAAATTTTAAATCTCGCCTAACGCGCATGAAATCCTTGCGCCGGTCCTACCTTCCTCTTCCTTAGCACATTTTTATAATTAATCTATTATCTATATGTGTGTGTGGATCGAAAGGTTGTGAAATGTAGTGAAGTTTTTGGTTTTTATAATGTATTCAGATCTAATAAATAAAGCTCGGGAAGTATGTTAAAACGACAGTTGATATTTTGAGAACAAAAATTTATTTGGGAACAATAGAAGAAAAACTATTTGGAAATAATAATAATAATAAAATTATAATACAAATAATAATAATAATAAGTACTAAAATATTAAGTGTTGCAAATTAATGTTGAGTCTATTAGATCAGAAATGCTGGCAATTTAATTTTCTTCCCATTAACTAGTGGGCCTGATTTAAGATAAAACAGATTTTTGTTACATGATGAATTCCATTTTACTGAAGATATTATTCAAATTGATGTTTTCTTGATTTGCTAACAGAGTTTTTTTTTACTAAAAATATGTTTGATGAAAGGAAATGTAGTTCTCGAGAAGACCTTAAAGTTTTAAACCCTACGGATTTTAAATTTTGTTTATTAACGTGTGAGTTATGCGCTTATTTACCGTCAATAAGATTTAAATGCTGATTCCGTGTCAGAGCGCCGTGCCTATGTGCGCCATACTACTCTGAATAGTCAACACTGCAGATTGTATAAGAGTTTAAATAATGGGAGGGTTAAATTCAACCCCAGCCTCCCCCCTACTCCCACCCAAAACCACATGCCATTACCTCCCCTCCCCCCCTAAACATCTGTCGAGGACAATGTGACGTTCGAAAAACCGCAAAATGAATCTCCACAGGGCCATACAACTAAAATGTCCAATTTATTATACGAATGGTTAGTTAGTCTCTGTGATGAGAAAAATCTTACTATTAAATCAAAATAAGTCAGTTAGGTTGAAAACAAAGTTTAGAATTAGTTTTTCTAGCAAAATCCTGGTTTATAGCCTAATTTTATACGTGATATCATTAAAGATGTCAACACTTTTTTTATGCTTTAAAATGAAATAAGTATGAGTATATTACATGAAATTAGAGATTTATGGCTCACAAGCTATTTTAATAATATTGTTTAATCATTCATTATGTTATTTCCAGTGGCGTTCTGTGGAGGATTGCCAGGGTAAGATTGTTAAATATTGTTAAAACTGTAAGCTGTATCTAAGTTATTTCTCACTCAGTCCCCATTTAACCAATTATATATATATATATAAATGGTAAAGGTAGAATTTAAAGGAAGTGAACCCACATTTGCGTGGATGGAGAGTGGGAAACCATTTAGGGGAAAACACCCCCAGTTCACCCTAGCGAGATTCGAACCTCAATATCCCCGTCCTCATCAGTCTAGCTCAACACGAAATCAGCGCGTTAGCTACCCACGCCCCCGAGGCGGGTATCACTGATATAGCTTAGACTAGTTCTGCTTACCTAACACACTATTTACTGATGCTTATTTAAACAAGTTATTGCTATAGCACCCGCCCCGGGGTCGTATTTGGCTAACGCGCTTGTCATGTTGAGCTCGACTGCCGAGGACGGGGAGATCGAAGTTCGAATCTCGGTCGGGTGAACTGGGAGTGGTTTTTTCCTAAATGGTTTTCCACTCTCCCTCCACGCAAATGCGGGTTCGCTTCATTTAATTCAACCTTCCAAATTCCTAATCCATTAGCGTAATTAGTACTTAAATCGTATAACCCGAACGGGTAGTAAGACGCGGTGTTAAATATTATTATTATTATTATTGCTATGGCATAATTCACTTCTTTTAAAAAAATAAATTGTACGGAGCACCACACAGACTCTCTCTTTCTTTTATCTTAAAATAGATAAATTTACTAAAAATTCGCGAGATTTGTGAAATGAAATAATATACATGGTTGGTGAAACACCCCATAAAATGAAATAATATACAGCGTCGCATAAAAAAGTGAGAAAAGAGAAACATCTTTGTCCACCAAAGAGCATAATATTTCTTACAGCTAAGAAAATATTATTTTTATAAAAATATATTTAAAATAGAAGATTTTTAGTTTTAGTAGTACTACAACTCTAAAATTATTAGTTATTTCGTATATCAAACAGTTGATGAGATATGATCAATATTATGTAGAGTATCCTCAAAGGAATTTCCATGGGAAAATGATAGCTGCGATTTTGTTTGTAATTTTAAACCTTGTCTAGTTACATAATTTAATTACAATTCTTTGAACGGATTTTGAGAAAATCTATTTTTTCTATTTTTCTTTCACTAAACTACACCTAATTTTAGGGTTAGATATTTAATTTTTAAAAGACCTCTGGAGAACCTTATAAAAAACCTAGATACCAAGTTTCAGCCTGATTGGCAACATGGTTTCGGTTCTAAACTGAGATACAGATATACAGACATACAGGTATCGCGAAAAACTACTTTTTCGGTTTCGCCAACATTTATCAAAATATCGAATTAGATTTATTTGACAATCACAATATTTCTTTCTCCGAGAGGTTGAGCGAAAGAAAGTAAGGAAGTAGTATTCAGTTTCTACTACCCGTGATCCATAGCAAGAGGTAAGTAGTTGTCAATCTCATTTCCTAGTTGCAATCCCTCCTGCCACAAAACAAACCAATACTCGAATGTCTACAAAGTCTTACCCCGTCTCCTTCTCTCTGTGTATTATTAGCATACAGACGACTCGACTCCTGTGTTCGTTCAAAGCTAGGGGGGGAGGGCGTGGTTCTTCCTTCCTGTATTCTGATTGTACAAGTGGCGCACTGTGGGGGATAACCTAGGGGTTGAATCATGTAACAAGAGTAAATATCACCTGCAGGGTTGATCTTAGTGATATTTACAAGGGAGACCAGTCATCGGACCCTAAAATATGTTGACCAATTTTCCTAAAATCCGATAAAGTTCTCAAATATAATTATTATAGGCTCTCTCTCTCTCTCTCTCTCTCTTATATATATACATGTGTGTGTGTATAGTAAAAGCAATGCTATATTTTTCTTCTTATGAAAATGCGTGCACTATTTTAATGTATATACTCTAATTAATATATTTATTAATTTAGGTTAATAGATTAGTATTAATATATTAATTGAAAATTTTATAACCTCCTTATATATTTAAAAAAATCTTACTTTAATTTTTAAAATTATACTTTAGATCACTCATAAGATCCACCAAAAATAGATATTCTAAAATTATTGGTGATTTCAAACACAATTATTTTAAAGTATATACCCTGTAGTGAATAAGTAAAGATGTGATCTCATTAATACACATGCCCACGAAACTCAATGGCATATGTTGTGTTAAAAAAATAATCTAATATGCTTTAGCACTATTGGTAGAGCATCCGTTAACTAAATTAAGGGTCATGTGATAAATTTCCGGCATAGTTTAAATACTTATTATTAATGCAATTAGAGATTCAACTTTCACAGCGATGAAATAACGGTCGTAAGAACAATTAATAATAATAAATAATAATAATAATATTTAGCACCGCGTCTTACTACCCGTTCGGGTTATACACTTTAAGTACTAATTACTCTAATGGATTAGGAATTGGAAAGGTTGAATTGGAGGAAGTGAACACGCATTTGCGTGGAGGGAGAGTGGAAAACCATTTAGGAAAAACTACCCCCAGTTCACCCGACCGAGATTCGAACCTCGATCTCCCCGTCCTCAGCAGTCGAGCTCAACACGACAAGCGCGTTAGCCAACTATGCCATCGAGGCGGGTGTAAGAACAATTGTTGTGTCTGTTCAAGATTTAAGTTAAGCTATGTGCTGATATAATCAGNATTTGTTGACATAGTTTGCCGCTAACACTAAAACCATATAATGCGCAACATGGCTTACAGCTGGAACTGTGTGTACAAAGTTTGTCGGAAATACGCTAATTAATTCTAAATTTAAAGCGGGTACGTTACCAACACAAAGCACGATCATCTCTGTTGTTTTTTTTAAAAAAATACGCTAACTATGCAGGCGATGGCATTAAAGTGTAGGTTTGGTCAAAGACAGTATCTGCTTCAATTTAGACATATGCTTTCCAACTGTTTAAAAAATTTAGTATCTTTATTTAAAAGAAGAACCGAGTTTCCAGACACTTAATTTTTCTTTTCTTCCACTCAGTTAATGATTAGAAAGAAGGTACGACTGATTAAAAATATATTCAGCATTAATTTTTATCAAAATAAATTTAAAATCAAATCACAAATACAAATAGACTTGAAAAATAGATATAAAAATATATGTATTTATTTCAGACCAGTAACAAAAAAAAAAGAAAAGAAATAAAGATGAAACAAATAGGCTATTTTATAAAGGCTCGAATTTGTGGACAAGTGGTTTAAATCTCAAGCTTATTTGTCAGGATTTCAAGAGACGGTAAGGTTGGTGTTAGAATCTCAACAAGGTGTACTAAGGGTATACCAGTCTCCTTCCATAATGACTCAAATACCTTTTTTCTGTTACTGTCCTTAGCCTTACCACATTTGTATATAACCCAAACGGGTAGTAAGATGTGGTAGAAAAAAATAGTAAAAAGATCTACAAATTTAAATTGCTTCACTCAGTAACTATTCCTTGTTTTATAATTACACTTTTATAAATCCCCACAACACAATACATTCGCGATCAAACACTTGTCGACATATATTGTATAAGGTGTATTTTAATTGGTGTCAAATACTTTAGGGGCGTATTCCAACCGACCAAACACCAAGAAAAGTTCACATAAACATGGGTTTCAAGAACCTTAGTTTTAGAGGTAGGAGGAGTATTTTTTACTCAATTAATAATCAACCCAATATAAAAAGTAATTCAACTAAACAAGACAAAGTTTAGCAGAAACAAACAAAAACACATTTCATAGCAAAAAAATTGTTTAAAATGGTGTCCCGCCTCGATGCATCCTCTTAGCCTGCATTCCATGCGTTGTCTCACTCTATTAAATACACCTGATGTGTTACGTATTTACCCGCCTCTGTAGCGTAGTTGGCTAACGCGCTTGTCGTGTTGAAGCTCTACTGCTGAGGACGGGAAGATCAAGGTTCGAATCTCGGTCGGGTGAACTGGGGGTGGTTTTTCCTAAATGGTTTTCCACTCTCCCTCCACGCAAATGCGGGTTCACTTCCTCTAATTCAACCTTCCCAAGTCTTAATCCATTAGAGTAGTTGGTACTTAAAGCGTATAACCCGAACGGGTAGTAAGACGCGGTGCTAATTATATTATTATGTTACGTATTTGCTCAAATCCATTAACAACCAAGTCTCTTAAATCTCAACATCAGCCACAGTAGTTGCATCAACAATTAACTTTAAATACGCCTGGAGATAAAAACCCATTGGGTTCAAATCTGGTGATCGAGCAGATCTTTCAATGAATCCCCCAATACCAGTCATTATTTGAGGGAAAGTTTCAGTAACCCTAAAACTAGGCGTTTCTCATGTTTATTGATTTTTTATCACTGTTTAATGGATGGGAGCATAGCCCTAGAATATTTTGACCCCAATTAAAATACACCCTGTATAGCAACTTCACTCATTTAATACCAGACACATATTTGAAATATTTCATAGCGTCGACGCATTCGGACCTTGCACAGAATAATATAGTATGTAATGAGACTGTTTGGATCGAAGTATTTTATAATTGTAACTGGTGGTTGCACACTTTTTCTACCAAGAAGATTGTGTTTCTCGCGGTGATCCTAAAATAAATTTTACTTTAGCAGGGTCAGTTGATGGAGGACTCATAATTGGAAACTTGATTTCCACCATTTTGTTAACAGGCGTAAGAAGAGGAGACACCTGAGTTACCTCGAGAGGATCTAATTAGTGTCACGATCTAAAGACGCAAAGTCGAGCAGACCTAAAAAAAAACAAAAAACTTCGTTACAAGAGTAACGGTTGCTACTATTTTTTAAATACAAAATTCCACATGTTTTCCAGGTTGTTCAGGAGCGATTTTAATTCTTTCAGCTAATTTAGAGAGACGTATATAGGATTTAAATATATTTTTTTTACAAAATGATCTGTATGGAATTATGTTATTAGTATCTAGAACAGAATAATTTAACTTTGATGGGTAAATGTGTGCAAATGATACGCACTATTATGTTTCTGGCTGAAAAAATGGGTGATGGGTTTAAAAATGTATTCAAATCAACGTGATTAGCTTTTCAGCTAACTTTTTCTTCTATGCATTGTGAAAACTATTTGGAGATTGTAGTTAAATGTTCCAAATTTACAAATATTCCAGTTTTTTAGTGAAATTCTCCATATTCTGCCGTTTTTTTTCCAGACACAAGAAAATCCCAGTGTCTTCCCGGTTTTCAAGGCACGTGTTATACCTGAGTATAAATATAATATATATTTTAAACATTAATACTTGATTATCCATAGTTTACATTGATCTGTGAATGTATTGATGTTACAATGATTGACGATCCTAGATAGCTCAGTGGTAAAGAGCATACACGTGCTTAGCTATAGTTGCGACGTTCATTTCTCGTGCCCATGTATAGTGTAAAAAAAACACTTTGGCTATGCATATTAATGGCCTGTCCGGAGTTTAGAGATTGCTTTATTCAAGTGCGAGCACTTTAAATTGTCCGTTGACCCTTGACACGTCATGAATAATAAATATACCAGTTATCCCAGTGATGGGCAATTTGAACTTCAGCTACTTTGAAAATTTTGTCTTTCTTGTACATATATAGTTAGTTATTAACTAGTAAATTTTAATGATTCTGTATTTTTTTAATTTAACTTTTTATAACTATTTAGTATAATTTTTTCTAACTTTTTTTCTTGTTTATAAAAATAAATCAAGTCATACAATAAGTTATGTGATAAAATAATTAATTTAGGCCAACCATAAGCCATTCCTCTAGTTATACAGACCCACTTTGGTGGCCTCATGGTCTAAGGCGTCACTTTCAAAATGAACTGACCTGCCGATGACGGTGAGATTGGGGTTCAAAGCCCGCTCATGTGTACTCAGGGTAATTTTCCATAAATGCTTTTCCGCCTCTATCTCCACGCAAATGCGAGTACACTTACTCTAAATTCAACATGCCTCACCCTTAACACATCAGCGTAATTAATATGTATGCGTATAGATGCATTGCTAAAAAAAAAGGTTCTTCAACGTAGTGATGACCGAGACTTTTGACGTTTAGTGATGTTATCAACGAGAATTTTGACGTGTAGTGATGTTATCAGCGAGAATTTTGACGTGTAGTGATGTTATCGAAAATTTTGACGTTTAGTGATGTTATCATAGATTTTTTTTACGTGTAATGATATTATCATCGAGAATTTTTGACGTTTAGTGATGTTATCATCGAAAAGTTTTGACGTGTAGTGATGTTATCATCGAGAGGTTTTGACGTGTAGTGATGTTATCATCGAGAAGTTTTGACGTGTAGTGATGTTATCATCAAAAATTTTGACTTTTAGTGATGTTATCATCGAAAATTTTGACGTTTAGTGATATTATCACCAAGAATTTTGACGTTTAGTGATGTTATCATCGAGAATTTTGACGTAGATATGGTCCTTTCTTTTCCCAAGTCACTGTAATATCGACAGTAACGAACTTTCAGTGTAATTTGTGATTGTAACGAGGTGTAGTAGCACTTTTATAGGGGTATTAAGATGAAATGACCTTGGGGACTATCAACTCAACTTCAACAAAATATTAGGGCAAGAGGCATCTCAGGTCTAACGCCTTTACTAAACGAACATAACGTATAAATCTTAGTGATAACGCCAGATGATAAATTAAAGATATTCTTTTAAATGATGCCAAGGAAATTACAATTTATACTCAATATAAATTTTACCTTTAACATACGAACATACAGTATACGTTGCAAAATAAAATTTGCGGCATGATGTGAGTTATTATTATGATTGTTTGTATTTTAAAATATACATAAATGATGTTACAATATTCTTCCAAGAATGGAATGTCAATCACTAAATCCAAAACTAAAGCTATGGCTATCAGCAGGGGGACGGGGGGAGATCTACTTTTTCACTTACAAACTTGATATTATAATATTGAACGCTGTCTTTATATTAATGACTTAAGAATCAAATAGCCGAAGCTATTATTTATGCTTTTTAGTGAGGAATTCTGCATCTAAATATCATATTCTGAAATTTGAAAAATGACACCTGGACACAAGAATCGAACCCAGGACCTTTGGCTTAGTACAAAGCCAAAGGTCCCGGGTTCGATTTCCATGTCCAGGTGTCATTTTTAAATGTTCAGATTAATGAGTTAGGGTTTATATTGAACCATAAGCTATATTTTCACTATCAAGTTGATCATATATTTTCTCATTCTCTTAAATTTAAACGCAAGTTTATCGCTGCTTCCTGTGATAAATTATTTTTTAAACATATTACAATAGTCATGATAGAATAATAAACCTTCTATAGTTCCAAACTTTCTGCTCGCGAAGAAACCATTGGAATGCACCTTTTGTTATTTACACTTTAAATAGTAAAATTTCTTGCCAATCTGCCTTCGAACATGTGGGCATTATTGTGCCGTCCCGTGCTTCTCGGAATCCTAAAATACTTTCAATAACTCTTACAGACTCAGCCCCCTAAGGCGTTGTATAAGCAGCGTTAACTCTAGATTTCCGGAATTTGCTTTTTAACATAAAAAAAGAACCAACATTAGAAAGTTATTTAAAAAACACCCGTATCATTAATTACTCTTTGTTTGTTCGAAAATAATAATTATTGGTAAATATCCCCCCCCTTTTCTCCTCTGGTTTTACTTTTTACCATGCTTTAGCTATTAAATTTGTTTCTTGTATACAATCATGATGTATTTATTATACCAAACCATAATAGTAAGTTTTGTTTCAGTGCTAGCCCGTTAGAGGTCTCGACTGTAGGCTAGCACTTTAATAAAGGAAAATGAAAATGTTTTTATGACCCATATAACTTATTTAACTATTGTACTTTTAGGCGGTATACTAGACTGCCGATGACGGGGAGATCAGGGTTCAAAACCCGGTCAGGAGCACTGAAGATTTTTGCGTGATGGTTTCCCACCTTCTCTCTGCACAAAATTCGGGTATGCCTTCGCTTCAACTATATTCAACCTTTCTCATACTTAGCAGATTAGCGTAGTTAGTACATATGCGTACAACCCGAGAGCGTTAACAACATTTTGAAAAATAAATGATTAGCTATGTTTTGTTTTCTTGGCATTTGAACATATAATTTAATGTTTACATTAAAATACTTTTTAGATCTTAGTAAAGTCAACGAAGGTATGAGCGTAGCATAGCCTGCTTCAATGGCCGCATAATCTAAGGCATCACTCTCGCAATAGATTTGACTGCCGATGACAAGAAGATTGGTGTTCGAATCCTGCTTGGGTGTAAAAAATTGTTTTCCATTCTCTTTCCACGCAACTACGGGTAAACTTCCTCTAAATTACATCTTCCTCGTCCCTTACTCATTATCATAATTAGTACATGTGTCCAACCTGAACAGGTAGTAAGACGCAGTGCTAAAAAAAACTTAAAACAAATAAAATCGTCATAACATGCACAAAATATTCTCCAAGTTTTTTTGGTAAAACTTTTGTATAATAATTTTACTAGATAAATTTATAAATCGGTCTTATCACGTATGCATCCTAAAACTACTGTACATTGCAGCAGTATGAGACTAATCGATGTGGAGGCTTTATTGGAAACTTCATCGGAACCGGTTTAATAACTTTCATGACACACCACTCACCATAGCGATACATTTGATTTAATACTGGCGCATATAATAAAGCCATCATTCTGAATTACTCAGGAGTAGAGCTATGTTGAATCTATGAATTATTTTAGTACAATATTATTTCTGATAAGCATTTACATATTTAAGAAAAATACAACAAATTCTTATGGCACGTAGGGATTTAAAAACTTCCGAATAAAGATAAAATCTACATTTATATTCATGAAAGATTATTTGATAAAAACTAAGTTAAATTATATTTTAGATATTACATAACTATCCTAACATTATTCACATTTAGTAAAGATTAAAATCAAATAAACGTACTAAGTAAATAAGCAACTCATATGAGATTGTCGTTTACGAGTATTAGTTTTAGGCTATAACATTATGTTCCGTTGTTTTGTAGTAAGTTGCTTATATTACTTATCCTCTTTTTTTATTGAAATTTTCAAGTAAAAAACCAAACCGAGATAGATAATATCCTATTTCCTAAATAATTAGGTTAACATAAAAAAAATCATTTCCTTCTCACACATTGTAAAAACAAATTAGTTCACCTTGAATATTAATTTAAAAAACCAGCCAGAGCCTTATATTTAACTAAACAGAATTAAAATAGCTAAACAGTTTATTACTAAGGAGTCCATTGATCGTAAAAGATAATGAACCCTACGCCCAAAACTTTTTGAGTCTCGAGGAATGACCAGTCACGCTATGTATGGACAGCTTTAGCTAATTCGTAACTTCATCAGCGCCATATTAATTCTCCCTCCCCCTCCCTCCCTCAACAACTCAAACGAGGGTGAACATCAGTACCGAAATAACTGACGAACATAAACTTTATCTTCCCTAGCTTCCTTCCGAATGTTTTTCGTACCCCTGTCTCCTTCCTTCAGTTTCCACGCAAGTCAGAAATTATTGTAGAATTAATGAAGTGTATAAAAAGGTAGGGAAAAACCGTTTTCATACAGACCCGAAGAACCACCCCTTTCATCCCTCGCCGATATAATCCTATCCCCGTAGTTCCCTAAAACACTTCATTACTGGGGGTTGGGGGGGGGGGAGAGAAAGGTGGGAGGGAGGCCGACANCCCCCCCCCATGCCCTTAATGGATCGCTACAAACTTTGCAATCTTGCTTCCAGCAAACTCCTACAAAACGAGTCGTTTTCGAAACAGGCTTCACATGCTCTTAGGATGATATATATAGTTCCATTTTTCATAGAAATAATCTTTTAGAAAATACAAATACAATTCTTATGCCAAAATGGATTTGACTATTTTATTAGTGTTATTTTATAGGTTTTTTAGCACCGCGTCTTACTAACCATTCGGGTTTTCATTTATGTATTAATGACGATAATTAATTAATTAATTAATTTATTTAGCACCATGTCTTACTACCTATTCGGGTTATACGCTTAAGTACTAATTACACTGATAGGTTAGAAATTGGGAAGGTTAAATTTAGAGGAAATGAACCCAGATTTGCGTGGAGGGAAAGTAGAAAACCATTTAGGAAAACCACCCCCAATTTACTCAACGTAAATTCGAAACTCTATCTCCCCAACCTCGGCAGTCTAGCTCGACATAAAACAAGCGCTTTAGATAACTATGCCACCAAAGCGGGTAATTACGCTAATGGTTTTAGAGATTAAGACTGTTATATTTATATAAATTGTACCCGAATTTGCGTAAAGGTAGAGTGGAAAACCATTTTGGTTAAACCCCAGTACCCCCGACCGAGATTCGAGCCTCAATCTCCCCGTCATCGGTAATCTAGTCTACTGCGAGGGTAGCGCCTTAGACACGCTGCCACCAAAGTGGGTTTTATGGGTATTGATAATATCTATCAAAAGTTACCGCTTCAGATCACGTGACTCTACATAGATCGCGTGAAAATCGATCGGTAGCTAGCTTTTCTAGCTGTCAGATGAGGTTATTCCCGTTAAAATTGGACTGCACATTACGTTTTGGGGGGAAAATATCGTCAGTCTACTAGAGTAAACGTCAAAAAATGAGGTTTGATACATCACACACTAGAAATCCTTTCCCCACGATTCTACTTGCTCAGCGACGATTTTACTCAAGCAAAGACTATGTGACCAATATTTATTTTTCTACACAAACTTGAACGTCTTGAAAATTACCTCACCAGCTTTCTAGGGTGATATTTTGAAAATAGAATGATTATATTTCCTTATATCTGTTTCATGTCCCGCCCGGGCTGAGGATATGCGTTGACCTACCTACCCCTTGTTGAGACTTAAATAATAGTTAGTAGTAATAGGGTTATAGCTCCTAGATACAGATCCATAGGTCTTAGGCTCAATCCCTGGTACTTCCAGATTTTCTGTAAAGCAGTGGGTCTGGAACGAGGTCACTCAACCTCGTGATGACAAATGAGGAGCTACTTGAATGAAAAAGTAGCGGCTCCAGTCCAGAAAACTGAGATTAATGGTAAAAGGTTTCACTGTGCTGAACTCATGGCATCTTATATTCAGATAAGTTGGCACTATCTTCGCCAACAGGCGGCTGTCTCTATTGCGGTTTGACGCCATGGATTGTTTCTCTTCCATTTAGGTTTCTATCTTGGTCATACTAGCCAAGAAAAATTTAAAAAACAACACACATTTGAAATAATATCGGATGATAAGAGAAGTTCTACGTTCAATAATTTGTAAACGATTAATTGAATAGATTAATTATGAAAAAACTAAGCATTATTGGTTAAAATTAATTTATTTTGTCTCAACATGGAATAAAATTTATGAAATTGCCCAGAAGACTAGGGATTTAAACTTTTGCCGTGTTAAAAGTTTATTTCTTTGACCATAGCTTACTTATCTATAAAATAGGCCTCAAATTTTATAATTAAAACACAACAAAACACACTAAAATAATGTTTGGGGCCCATTATATATTAAGCCCGAGAGAGTTTTTCTCCTGCGGAATAAAGGGCCAAATGTGCCCCTAAAAATATTGTAATGTGTTAGTTGTAAACTTTAAGGCCAGCATTTGTGTGTGTGTGTGTGTGTAGACCTATCTTTTCTATCCACCTTTTAATCTCGATTAAATACACATATTTGGTGCATTTTTTTCTTTGTTTATCAAAAAGTTAGAGATATATTCTCCAAAAATCGTTATTCAAGAAAGGGCTCTTTTATTTAAAATTTTCACTTGACAATATGTGTCATTTTCAGCACTATAATTCAGCCCCATGTGAAGCGAGCTTTTAGGGGAGCGTGCAAATTACTTCCTTCTTCTCCTTGTTGATATACTCCCTCCTCACGCCCTTAGATTAACAGCCACAGCAGCTCAAGGATGTGCACAGAAGAGAAGGGGAGGGAAGGGCGCTAGACTAGTGTTTGGGAAGAAAAGGGGGGGGGGGCTCCCCTACCCCCACCCACACTACCGGGGACTTACGTCACAGGGACTAATTATTATGTTAGATATTAAAAGTAAACAATACTTAGCGAAATGAAAACGACCAAATTACTCCTGTTTTCCCTTCCTCCCTTTCTTCAGTAATCTTATCCCTGTATTAGGAAAGGATGTTATAAGAAGGTATAAGTCTCAACTGTTTTATGCTGTCTCGTTTCACGTTTTACTGATATCTTCGTCTCGTTAATTCTCGGAACTAGTACGATATGAGAGGAAAACTGAATTACATATTTCGGAAATATGAAACCTCATTTCTAATGTCCGACCTAAGGTCATTTTTCTGGCCGAAGCCAAACTTCGTTTTCTTTTTCACCTTCAGCCGAAACCGAAGAAATAGCATGTATTGTGAAACATCCCTATTTTTAAGTTTAATGCAATTTCTGCTGGAAATTTTAAATTTAAGATCGTGTTTATTAAAATAACAGGTCACATTTTTTACTGTCGATAAAATAAAGTAGAATACATTTCCGAAATTGTGATACAAAATAATATAAAGACAAAATAAAAGTATGACAAAAATATCAATCGCTTCTTCTTCTTAATATTTGGATTTTAAAAAGTGACTGAATTATTTTTTATTGCTATCCAGTCCCATACAAAAAATAAATCAGTTCAATTATATGTATATAGTAATTAATTACATTATCCATGGATTGAGGGGAAAGCTCTTAATAAATCTGATAGTAACACTAGACTATAGTAAACACTGACCATGTGTCACCACGACTGACTTGACTAGACTACCGACCGGCCGGTGACTTGTCAGTTGTCAGTTGTCAGTTGTCACGTGACCGCTCCCGCACGACACCCACGAGCGTATATTAGGTAAGGTAAGTTAAATGAACCTTCGACTTCGGCGAAACCTTCGGTATAATTTTGGCCGAAGCCGATTATATTGCCGAAGGTGCAATTTGTGGCCGAAGTCGAATGTTCGTTCGGAGACTACCCATTTCGTTAAACACGAGAAATTGGAAAGGCATTTCAAAAAAATTAATTTATTTAACAGTTTAGAAAATACACTAGAATTTAATTTAAGCAAAGATAGTGAAATTTAATAATTATATAAAATATGAGCTAAGTTTAACTTGTTGCTTTGCAATTAATTATTACTAAATCACATCAATTATTCAAAATGTTAACTATTTTAATGATTGTAATATTTTAAACATCTTATTCGTATTTCTCAATCAAATAGATGATGTAAAACTGAATTAACATTGATTAAACAATTCGTGAGATTATTAAATAAACATTTTAAGATGTAGACATAAAATTGAGGCCACTTAAATTATCACATTAATTTTTTTTTAACTGCTATATTATAAAACAATTGAGGCTATGTGTATATTTTAAGCATGAAAAGGAATTAGTTATCACAGAGCTAAATGAATTGAAATTATGGTTGTATTCATATCTTAGCTTATGTATATTGTTCTCTATTTCCTTTGAGAAAGGCATTGTTTTCAATTCTATGTTAGATTTTAAAATGTTTATTTAATAATCTCACAAAGTGCTTAGTCAATATCAATTTAATTTCACATTATCTTATTCATACGTGTCATTTAATTATACATTTAGTTAATTATAAATGTTAACGGGTATAGTTAAATTATGACTAATTGTTGTAGACTGGTAATTAACTTCAAATCAACAAACTTAAATAAAATTAATAATTACCCTAATTATTAAAAAGTGAAACTTATATTAGTTTGTATTTGGTTTAATAGATGCCAATAGTAGATTATTTATACATTTATAAGTCGAATAATTAAAACAAGTCTATATTGGTACACCTATTTAGAGTTATGTTTCCATGTTACTATTGGGAGCTAATGATTTCCAAAATAATTTTTAAAAAATCATACAAACTAGGAGAAATAGCATATTTGAAAAGTTTTAAAATTATTTATTTACTTTGATTAACTTAGGAGCAAAAACTACCCTATTAAAATGAAAAAGAATATTTACTGTTCCTAATCATGCCATTATTTGAGACTTGCCTATTGGGATTATGTTAATTTATATACCTATTAAGACTCTCTTTAACACCAGGAGGATATTTCTAATATTTTGTTTAATTAATTTAAATATTTTATTTAGTAATCAGAAAATAATTACATTTTATGTGTGTTTATTTTTGTAATAAAATGACATACATACGTTTATTCTTAGCCATTAATTTTAAGGTTTTTTTTTCATCATAGAATAAATATATATAGTTTTAAATTTTACTTTCCGAAGGGTATCAAAAACATAAACTAAAATTAAATTGGCGAGGGTGCGGATTGGACACCCAGTTATCAGCCTCATGTTCGATTCGAAGGGTGTTGGCAAGCCTGAAGAGTCTAAGGGGGAAATGGGGAGGGTTTGGACCACAGTTTGGGGTGCTAGGAAAGTGCAGGGGGCCAGGAGAGAACGTTACACGGAAATTTAATTACGTTCAAACCATCAGTAATTATAGTGGACGCACTACCGCGGCGAAAATCTTCCGCTCCCCCGGGCATCGCGCCAAATGGTTGACTAGATGGGGACTACTCCCCTCATTTTACCTATCAAGGCTATCATCGAGTGTCTAGATTTGTTTTTGGTGGTATGCATCTCAAGGTGGGTGTGTAAGGAACACGCGTTTTTGCAGTTTTTTTTAACGCAAAACTTTTTTTTGACAAAATAAATACAATATTCCTCCAGTGGAAAGAGAATTTAATTTTCGTAATATCAACAGTTGTTGAATAGCTATCAGATTAATCACTATAGCGGCATTAGATGACAAACTTTTTCAAATTAAGAGAAAAGTTTGTCATTAAATTCCAGGACACCATTGACAGATATTCAAGAACTGTTGATATCATTATGTAGTGAAAATTAAACTCTATGTTTGTATCGAAGCATTATTTTATTTATTTTTGGCAAAAAAAAAAAGTTTTGCTATAAAAACTGCAAAAATACCGTCCTTGATATCTCATTCCTTACACTCCCAAATTAATGACTGCTCGTAATAAATAAATATGTATAAATTCACCAGTTAATATAATACAAAAAAAAGTTTATTTACTACCAGCAATAAGTACAGAAAGAGTAAATCTAAATTAATTAATTAATTGATTAATGACAGGCATGCTGGCAACGAGATAATTCATCATTAGGGCTCGTGACGAGATGTAAACATGTATTTGTGAAAAAATAAATTATTTGAAAAGCAAAAATCTATAAAAAATAATAATAGAATGTGTGTTTTTATTCTCACCACGTCTCACTAACCATTTTAACCATCCGCATACATTAATTACATTTATGGAATGGGGATTATTGGTGTTGAATTTTAAAAGAAATGTAACAGAATTTGAGTGTAGAGAAAGTGTGAAACCATTTATAAATATCCACCTTTGGTACACCCAACCGGGATTCAAACAACGATCTCTCATTTATAGGCAATTAAGTTTTTTTCTCTCGCTAGAGTGACGCCCTAAACATGCGAACAACTTTCAGATATGCTCAGTTTTTAAATTTGGAATTTGGTAGCACAATCAAGATGAAACAACATAATGTTGACATTTCAATTAATTCTTTGAAAATTATTAAAATTTGAGAAAAATAAGATTTTAATAGAAATCTTATTTCAAATCGTGTTTTTTCTTTTTTTAAATATGAAAATATAGGATAGAATAGTTTGAAACGTAATAGACCCACAGGTCTTTAAAGATTCAACAAAATAATTGTGACTTTGTCAACGAACGAACAACATCCACCTTTAGGCTCGCGAACTAGAGTACCGGATCTCGTCTATTCTGGTTTGCCAGTGAGGGGACGGTCAGGGTTGAAGTTCTGGCCAGATGTACAGAGCCGGTTTCCCCCTCTTCCCTTTACACAAATTCATGTACATTTACTCTATAATATACCTTACTCATACAGATTCTATGGGTGTGAATTTGCGGGTAGTCCAAACAGATGTGGCGCAGTAGAGAAAAAGAAAAGATAAAAAAAAACACAACAAAAAACTCACATAAAAAAGAAAGAAAGAGTAGAATCTACCAGTGCAAGAATGCACGCTCTAATGAGAGCAATTTTTCAAAAGCTCCGAATGAAGGTGTGCGAGGTTTGAAACTCTTTTGTGGAGCGAGGGGGAGAATATTGTCGCCACTAGGAGTTGTAATAAAACCTCTCTTTCTCTCTCTCTCTAGGGATTGTGGTTAGTAGGAGGTAGGGACAGAAGGAAGGGGGTGTTCTGGACTTCCAACAGACAGTCCGAGGGAGGAAGGAGACACATAAATACTGGGATGAAGAGGAGTTGGACGGACGGACGTAAAAGAGAGGGAAAGATAATAAAAACATGAAGATAAATGAACACATTTAGATTCAAACGTGTACTTTTGCGCGTCAGGTTATTTTAGTACGCGACTTTGAAGATGACGTGGGACAGCTCGTTCCAAGGATTGGAAGAGGGGAGGAGTGGGGGTTTGAAAGATCTCTCGTGCTCGACGCCTCCCGAAACATTTTACTATTACAATTTTTTACAATTCTTTAGGCCTAAAGCAATTGGGAGCTTTCGGGGCTGGAACAAAATTAATTATCATTCACCCGCTTAAGTGGCTGAAAGGTATTATACGTCACCCTCGCGTTTGAATAGCCTGTTGAAGACGCGAAGATCGGGGTTCGAATGCCGGTCGGATCTACTGCGGGTGATATTTCCTAGATGGTTTTACCCTCTTCTCTCACTCAAATGCAGATAGATTACCTCTAAAATGATTTCTTCCTCAACCTTAACCCATTTGAGAAATTATACAAGAGTATGACCTGAACAGATGGTAAGATGCAATTATAAAAAAAATTCTCTGAATAACTTGTATTCTCATCTTCTCTGCACGCTTATCGGGGTGCTGTCTCTCTAAGCTACTTTGCTCGTCCATCCCCCTTGGATCAAACAATAATAAGATTATAATGCCAGGCTTCCACCGTGGTTCGGATCACACATTAAACTGTAGGTCCTCCATTTCATCTCTCAACCACCCTACCCATCACACATTAGCGTAAGTGCGTTTAACCCGAACGGGTAGTAAGAAGCGCTGCTAATAATAATAGTAGTAATAATAATAGTAGTAGCAGTAATTATAAGATTATAGTATTTTAACCATCTGGTTTTTCAGTGATGGGAAATTCTGGGTTCGATTCCCAAACGGGCGTATTTAGGGTAGTTTCCTTTAAACTGTTCTCTACTTTCCCTCGGCGGAAATACAGGGTACATTTCCTCAAAACTCTACCTTCCTCAATTATACACAATCAGTGTAGTTAGGTGAGGAAATTCCAGGCCTTAAGGATATTAGATAATGGTGGTGACCTCTTAACCCCCAATAGAACTTGGAGATTAATTTATGGATGTATAGTACAAAATTAAACTCAAGCTAATGCTAAGATTTTCTTGTTACAAAATTGATTATGATTTTTTTTTATTTAGATCTTACTACCCACTCAGGGTATACGCTTATGCCAAATTGATTATGTACGTACACTCAATTTATCCTTAAAAGTAGCAGGCCGTCTTATCTTGACGAAATTTGTGGTCCAATTAGTAGCCCGCGGGCCAGATGTGGCCCCCACAGTATCACGGAGGAAATCTAAGCGGAACCTCTCAGTGGTAGATGTTAAATAGCTAATAATTTAAATAAAAATATGTACAAATATAAATTTGTAATGTTAAATTCTTTTGGGAAAGTGTGCATGTTCACATATTTCATAACACATTTTTGGGGAGATCATTCAACTTTTTTTTTTGCGGTAAAATTAGATAGATTCTACCAAAAAAATACTAATTATATATAAGTATCGAAAGTAATTAAAAAGTATTAAGTGAAGTTTTAGGCCAATATTAAGTTGATAGGATTAATAAATAATTCTTCGGTCCACGGTGCAAACTGATATTCAAATTTGGTCCCTGGGATGAAAAACGTCGGACCACCCAGGAGTATACCATAGTTTAATAATATAAGGTAAGTTTTCTACCTGTCAGGGTAAACGGAGGGTATATTCTCGATGCCAACAAATAATGTAGGGTAACTTTTATCCTTCTCTGGTTTCTATCCCCCTACGCAACCACAGAGTTTTTAAAATAATAGAAAACGGACAAAGAACATTCGGTTGTAAAATAGAACGAGAATGCAACGTTTAGAGTATAAGAGTTGACTAGAAGAATGTGATGATGGTGGCGAGCAGACACGATGCTGAAATGAGAAACCAGATAATTAAAATTTATCTGGGCTCCGTAGCCCCCCACCCCACGGTTCCAATCTCCCCCGGGTACTAACGCCAGGACTAACCGAGCCTAGACCCCTCAGGGGACATGATACCAATCTTACCCCCACCCCCGGTCCTATCTAGCGGTCGTCAAATGAAAAGTTTTTAATTTACTCAACGCACCCTCTTCCTGAAATGGATGTGACGTCATACGTCACGAATGAGAGAAGGGGTGCGGGATGGTGATTACTGGTGGGGAGGTTTTTGTCACTTTTTTTTAGTTAAAAAAAATGTTGCTCCCGGCAATCACGTTGAATAGATTTTTATTTATTGCAATTAATATATATTTGCTTTGAAAATAATATTAATGAAGGCTACTGATCATTCAATTACAAAAAGTTTGCAAAATTAAAAATACAATTAAAGAGTAATTAACTATTCATGCACGATATTTCTGAAAATAAAATTACCATGGAATTAGTCAAATAATTACTTTGAACACTCGAGTATAAAAAAATAATTGTCGCTACAAAAATATTAAATTGTAGGGTTTAAATTATAAATTCATAAATTGCTATCCATGATGTTTTACCACATGAATTGGAAGAAAAGTATAATAATAACCATTTAAAAAGTGGGAGATAAATCAGAGTGTAATAAGTTAATAGCTATATAGGTGTCTCACTACCACCAACATGTTACAGAATTTAATTCAACATAACTTTAATTATATTGACACAATATGTAGAGGAAATAATTGGGAAGCATCAATGTGGATTTCGACGAAAGAAATCAACAACAGATCAGATTTGTACTATTTGGTAAATAATATTTAAAAAAAGGGAATGCAACACAACGGTACATCAATAACCTTATATAGAATTTAAAAGACCTTTGATTCAGTTAAAATAAACTAATTATATGATATTTGAATTAAGTGTGAAGTACCCAAATACTTCAAAGACTTGTCAAACTAATTGAGATGACTGGGTACGGGTCGGATGTCACTTATAAGATAATTTCGAAATCCATAAAAGATTTAAACAAGAAGATGCACTTGCCCCATTAATTTTTAAACTACTTTTAGGGTATGCTACTAGGGTATTGTAAGAAAGAGAAGGCTTGCAACTAAACGGTTCAATGCAGCTATTAAGAGGAATGTAGAAATGTTATTAGAATATAGTAAGGAAATAGACTTAGAAGTGTACGTTGAAAATACTACTCTAATTATCACACAGAAAACACAAATTGAGGAATATAGTTTAGCTCCGAACAACCTCTCATTTGGTATGGTTAATGAGCTTAAATATTTGTGAACAATTTTAGCTAGCAATAACGATTATAAAGTGGAAATTAGGAAAAGAAAACATTCGGGAAATCCACGATACTGCTCGGTCAGTAAGTTGTTGATATCTCGCCTCCTTTCAAAGAATGTAAAAATAAGAATATACAAAACCATAATTTTACCCTTTTTTTATGTTTTTAAAACATGGTATCTTACCTTAAATGTCGAATTAAATGTAGGGTCTTCGTAATCAAGAAATCTATAAAGATTTATGGTCCAAAAAGAGATGAGAATATTATAGAGTGAAGGAGGTTACATAGTGAAGAATTACATACCATGTACACATCACAATACATTGTTATGATAGTTAAATCTCCCAAATTACAGTGGGAAAGACATGCAGCGGGAATGGGAATATACCAATGGGAAGACCTAGTCACAGATGGGAGGATAACATTAGAATGGACCTGAAAGAGGTAGGGCCTAATGAGAGCGACTGGCTAGAACTAACTCAAGATAGGGATAGGGTCTAATGAGGTGGACAGGATAGAAAAAAACTCAAGATAAGGATAGGTGGCGTACTTAAGAGCTGTACTGAGCTTTCGAGTTCCTAATGCCATAGAGTAATAAAGTCAGTGTTAAAAAACAAACGAAACTGAAATCATATATTTTCATCCTTCGCGCCTTGATCCTCTAGAAAAAAAATGTCAAGAAAATATTTTAGAAGAGTCAAAAAATACAAAAACATTAATCTAACAAGAACATTTTAAGCAAACACTCTTATTAAGACCACTTTAAAAATACATATTTTCTTCATCAACGCACTAAAATAAAATAAATATAATTTTACAAAAAAAAACATCAACATGATTTCAAAAGAAAGATTTATCTTGGTACATGACGTGATTCTGTGTAAAGTAATTTTGTACTTATTCACGGTTCACATATTTCGTTCACAGAGCTCAAAGCTTGTAATTTAAACAAGAAATGGCGCCTTTCCACTCGACATTTCTTTACCATCAAAGGCGGAGGGAGCTGAAGAATTTCGAGTTACTGCTTGAATGAGACGTACAGTAAGCTACTTAACAGATAAAATTATTTACATGAAAGGTGGTTCTTCTACAATATATTCGACAGCAAATTAATCAAAATATTGGTTTGACTTAGTGGTCAGTGTTCCTGGTTAAAAATCCAGGAGACCCCTGGTTCGATACCCTGGTGCTTCCAAATTTTCTGTGAAGCAGTGGGTCTGGAATCGGGTCAACTCAGCCTCACGAGGACAAATTAATGAAGAGCAACTAAGATAAATAGTAGCAGCTACGGTCTAGAAAATATTAATGGCTGACCACATGACACTCTGCACCAGCAGAAGTTGCTACTATCTTTGCCAACAGACAACGGTCGATAAGGCTCGACTGCGAGCTGACACCATGAAGTATTTTAGTCTTATATTTTATATAAGTTGTATTTATAATTAATATTATATATTTTGTTACTGAGTCTTACTTATATGGACTATATGTATTAATTAAATTACGAGTTAGAGATAACAAAGGTAAAATTTAAAGGAAATGTGCCCGTATTTATGTGGAGAAAGAGAGTGGAAAACCCTTTATCAAAAATCACCCCCAGTACTCCTGGCCTGGATCCAAACCCTGCCCTTTCCGTCCCCGACAAACCAAACAAAATTACCTTGACACTTAAACTGCGTGTCCACCAGTGTGGATCTAAAATGAATAAAATGTAAATTTACAATTTGTAGGACCACTTGATATATTACACGTTCGTAACATTTTTAATATATAAATTCATGTGACGTAATAGAAGCATACCACCCGCTTCGGTGGGCGCATGGTCTCGGGCGTTAATCTCGCAATATACTATACTGTCGATGACGGGGAAATCGAGGTTCGAATACCGGACGGGCGAGGGTGGTTTTTACTAAATTAATTTTCACCCTCCATACACGAAAATGCGGGTACACATTTTATAAATTCAACTTTTCTCAGACCAAGACAATAAACATACAGTCTATCCAAAATAGGAGTAGTGATAACTGACGGCTTTCAAAAGTTACCAGATCTAGTTTCATGTATCTATACGCCAAACTAGATCATCATCTGCAGTATTATTAGAAACATTTGATAGCAATTTTGATTGATAATATAATAATACTAGTTAATTAATAATTATTTACACATAGGTTAGTAATAATAACGGTCAACCAATGCTTTTATTAAAAAACTTACGCTAGCTGTTAGTTCAGTTACCAGCACTGCTAAGCTGAATATACTCTATTTGAGAAAAATCCGGATCTTGCTCTGGTTTCTAAGCTTGTAATATTTAGTATGAAAATGTATGGCTATAATAATATTTGTGAAATATAAAATACAGGCAAATATTATAAATCAACTCAAAAAACAATTTTTTTAAAGAAAAAACAAGTTAGTATTTTATCTTAATTTTACGTTTGGTATTTAAAAAAGTTGTTATGCTATTGGAACTTTAAGGCTGTTATGTTGAGAATAGCTTTAAACAAATATTGATTCACTAGTTCGAGAGTTCCTGGTTCTTTTTCTGATCGCGTAAAGTTAAGATATTAAGGAGAAGATACCTGAAGTCCTTTATAATCAGGTGGTAATAGAAGTTAATAATATCTCAAAAAAATAAATTGCTGAAAAACAGAAAAAATAACTTCCATAATTTGGCCTTGAAGAGTTCGTTATTTATCGTTGTTGTAGGTCTAGGAATAATACTTGAAATACCCTGAAAGTATCAGAAGGTAACAGTGACTCACCTGTGTAGGGCTGGGAATAGTTCCTTTCAATCCATGGTAGTATCAGTTGAAGACAACAGTGACTCACCTGTGCAGGGCTGGGAATAGTTCCTATCAATCCATGGTAGTATCAAGTTGAAGATAACAGTGACTCACCTGTGTAAGGTTGAGAGTAGTCCCTATCGGGACTAGTGTAGAGCTTCCCACTGGCCTCGTCTCCAGGTTCAAGGTACGCCTTCGAGTCTCGAGGATCACTGTATGCCTCAACAACCTCAACCTATAAAAAATAATCATTAATCATACTAAGTAATATAACAGCACTTTTGAAAATAACTAAATCAGGAAACATCTCAAACTACTCCAGAGATTATTTCCGTCGCGTCTAGCTAAATGTTTGTGTGTTAGTAAAAAAAAAAAAGTATTACGATAATGTTGTAGGGGTTAGGACGGTAAAGTTGAGAGGAAATATACCTACACTTGCGTGGAGGGAGAATGGGATACCATTTAGTTGAAACGACTTTCGTTAACCTTGTCACCGGGAAATCAGACTAAATGAGCTTGACATTTAGACCACCGTACGACCTACGAATTTCACACTCCGATTTAGTGTGATTGGCTTAGAATTCGTCACATGACTAAATATTTTCAGCTCTGTTATTGTTTTCGGTGAATATGTGACTCCACAGTAGGTCTAATTTGTCCCAAATAGCTCACGAAGAATTTAAGTATAGACAGCCCATAATATGGTAGTGAGTGTAAATATAATTAATTACAGTATGTTTCTAAAGACTATTCTAATTTGTGAAACAATAAAACAAAAATATAAAACATAAACCGGTTTGGTGTGATGGCACACATTAAAAAACCTTTCTAGCGTTTGGACCACGCCACTGGTATTTCGTGTCTTCATTCAACCAAAATGCCGACAGTGGTCGACGTCCTTAGTAGCCCCGCAGTTAATCCTTCCCTCGGCAATGAAATTAAACCAGTTTCATCACAGACCCAACCTTCCATCCCAATAATACCACTACTGATGTCTTTTCACATGTCTTCGTCCCACCAGTTTCATCACAGACCCAACCTTCCATCCCAATAATACCACTACTGATGTCTTTTCACATGTCTTCGTCCCATCAGTTTCATCACAGACCCAACCTTCCATCCCAATAATACCACTACTGATGTATTTTCACATGTCTTCGTCCCATCAGTTTCATTCCTTCAACAACTCGTCCTTGTTATCATTTCCCTCTAATTCTCTCTCTCTCTCTCTCTATTTCCCCATCATTTTGGACCTCATCTCTCGTACCTCCCCTCTTTTCACAACATTGCTGACTTTAATTACTGCCCTCGTGTCCCTTTTGTTAGGGTTACAAACGTCTGGAGGGGAGAGAGAATGACTGCTAAAGTCATTTTGGAGAATAATCAGGAACAATTGATTGTTTAACCCTTTGGTTGCTTTCATTGTGTCTGAAGAGGGAGGAAGGGGGGAAGAAGACTGTATTGATTTCTCAAGTCAAGCATCTTGAATTACAGATTTTTACTAAAGAAAAAAAGAGACGAGGATCTTTTAAAGAATGGAGGAGGTGGAATTTTGAATCAAAAAAGGGAGAGGAGAATTTGGTATTACTTCGAAAGGGAGGAAAAGGAAAGGATGGCAAGTTAAAGAGTGTGTTGGGGGGTAAGGGGGGACTTACGAACAAAGTCATTGGCACGAGACTTTGCGGTAAGAAGATTTCTGGCTAAATTACAAATAAAAGTTGTAGTGCGTAAGGATTTATGAATCTGTGAAACAACGCCATGAGAGTTAAAGTAAGGGGTTTATGGTAAGGAGCTTAGAGTAAAAAGAGATGCCAAGTATAACCTGATTTTGGTTGGAATAACATTAGAGAGAATTCAAACATATTTACTTGCGGCAGACAATGATAACATTTTACTATATTATTAGTGTTATTTTATAGGTATTGATAATATCTATCAAAAGTGACAGCTGCAAATCACAAGACTTGATATAAGAATTTATTCAAATTGTTTTACTAAGTTTAGTGACTAACAGCTACTGTTCTTCCTAGAAAAATAAGCCTATAATTATTCCGCGGGTTAGCTTTATGAAGCAATTTACTTTTTTCAAGTAAGAGTTTAAATATATCTATAACTTAATCCTTTATAATCATTTTTATACCGCTGTATAGGGAATTCATTATTTCAAATGCCTTTGAGAGAAGTTAATTTGTGTATTTCTAATCCAGCTTCATTTAGGGCATGTTTCCTTTCTGGTTTTTACTCTAAGGACCTAATTATGTAAATAAGCTGTTTAAAATATTTAAATATATTTTAATTTTTTAATACTTTATTTTCTATTGGTTTGACAAATTATTTCCCAATAATTTTTAATTTACTATTTGATAATTAATTAACCCGTTCGGGTCACACGCATACATTAATAACGTTAGTGAGAGAGAAACCAGGAATATATATATACATATATATATATTTAAGGAAATGTATCCACTTTTGCGTGAATGGAGATTGGAAGGCCACCCTAAAGAACACCCAGCCGGGATTTGAGGCAGGACCCCCCACGCCTCCCTCCCATTCCCGGCTAACCAGGCTTAATTAGCCATACATTTAGAACACATGGCCACCGGCGCGGGTGTAAAATACAATAACTTACTTTGTTTAAGCTGGGTAAGGTTACTAAGTCATTTTATTATATTAATAACGTTTATCATCTTTATTATACTTACAGCAGTTGGAAATAAAATAATTCAAAAGTAAGGTACAATA
>CABFVX010000370.1:40000-81517 GCA_902151425.1 Timema shepardi
GGGTAGGTCTTCTAAAATGCTTCCTTCCTCATCCCTGCCATATTAGAGTAATTATCATACACGCGTATAGCCTGAACAGGTAGAAGGGCTAAGATGCAATGATAAAAATAATCTCGAATATTTTTTTTAAAGATTATAATACTTTTTATATGCGAGAGAGTGAAAAAAAGAATTTTTAGTAAACCTATTACCAAGACGAGGTGAAAAAAAAGACCAAAATTCATTGTGTCAGTACCGAACCGACGCCTTCCTTCTAATAATTCGTGACGCGGCCACCCCATTTGCTGTACTCGCGCGACTACTATTTCATCTTGTTTTGCCCCATCCGACCGAACCGCGCGATGAATCGTGGCGTTCATCGTGGCGTGATAGTATTGGCCTCCTCCCCATGCATTGTTCATAGCCACTGAGCAAGTGCGAGAGCCACAATGGTCTAACGACGCACTGAATATAAACTGACTGATGAATAAAGAACACCTTCCCCAGTGTTTTGTGCCTGTGGGGGCGGGGGGAAAGGACCACGGTCGGACCATTTCCATATATACACATAGCTGACGAGAGATATGTTCCCCATTAGAGGACGGCAACGATCATATTTTAAAGTGGGGGCGCCATTAATGGAATAGTTGTTCACTTAGGACTGGATCCTAAATATCCTCGTGCAATATCCTAGGTACTTAATAATGTAGTTACTGCGTTTTGATACACAATAGAAATATGCGGCCACGCCAAAATATACATGGGGGACGGGGAACGGACGGACATTAGACCACCAATCTGCAAACCTACAAGGAATGCATGAACTTGACTTGGCGTGGCGTGGATTGTTGCCAGGGTAAGCAGAGTCTGTTTAAACTGTACCCGTGATACGTTCTCATAGTTCAGTAGAACACCTATATCTCACGTATCAACGGAAATACATTTACCACGATTAAATATATATTAATAATGGCAAATAAAAGAACACCAATCTCAGTGGCGTAGTTAAATAACGCGCTAGTTTCGTGTTGAGCTAGACTGCCAATGACGGGGACATCGAGTTTTGAATCTCGGTCGGGTTAACTGGGGGTGGCTTTTCCTAAATGGTTTTCCACTCTTCCTCCACGCTAATGCAGATTCACTTCCTCTAAATTCAACCTTCTCAATTCCTAACCCACTAGCTTAACTAACCGTACTTAACCTTATAAACCGAATGGGTAGTAGGACGCAGTGCTAAATAAAAAATTACCGTGGCAAAACGCAAACATGAATATACCAAACTTTATATAAAAGAAACTAAATTGCTTACATTCTTTGAAGTTGTTAGATAAAAAAAAATAGCCGTCAACTTTTCTTTAAACTCTACTATTGAAATACTTATCCTTTTAAATTACTTAGATTGTAAAACAACTATGTTCAAATAGATTCCACCCACGACTAGTGTGTCCCTATAATGTCACGCCAACTCATCGGAGGATGTTCTCATCAGTTGGCAACATTTAGCCGAAGAGCTTGGCGGAACTGTGCATTCACCAAGCAATCTTGGTTCTGTTTACAAGGTAAACAATGGAGGGGGAACTTGCCTTTATTCCCATTAAGGCAGAAATGTTGACTTACAACAGTTTTCCGAATTTATAAGCTTGCCCGAAAGAAGCATGTTAGCTAACCACTTCAACAAGTAGCTTGGGGTTTCAACAAGCAGTTAAATATGGCTTTAAGTCATAAATTACTTCAAAAGGGAAACTTGTATTTATGACTTCAACACTTTTTTTTCTTACTGTGCTAATAAATAAATGGAAGTACTAAGAAACATCTTGGTTTTAGATGCCTACTTAATTTGAGATAGTGTGAACAAGATTTCATTCTTGAGTATCGCATGTCTTTTAGTATTATTAAAATAGCACTAACCATCTTGCTGGGGTAAAAAAAAATCACCAACCAACCCTTTTTTATTGTCCACAAAATTGGATTTGTGGTAAAATAGAGCGTAAATTCTGAAATTTTTAAAATAATTTTTGTGCAAATTTACAGGTCTAAGCTATTCTTTTTAAAAATAACAATCACTTTTTTATGACATAAATTGCCCTATTATAATAACATCCAGCATTGCCCTGGATAACCACGTAATAGATTGCGAGGTTATCCCTGGCAACGCTTTTGTTTGCTTCAAACAGTTAGAAAAAAAACTCTCTTCATTTTATTTATTCCCACCACGTTTGTAATTAATTTTTTTTAAAAATCCAAATTTTAAATGCCGGCTTCGAGGTGCACACGTTTGTACACAGGAGATACTAATTTTTAAATTTCAGCTCTCTTGAGTGTGGTAGATATCGCGCAAAGCTTATGACAGACAAACAGACAGAAAAAAACTATTTATTTTATTAATATAGATATTAAACAGGACCTAGATACTAAAATTAATCAAAATCATTAGAGCGGATTTTAGAAAATTGTTATTTTCTCTTTTTGTCCCTCAATAAACTACCCTTAATTTTAGGGTTGGGTATCCAATTCCAAAATATCCTTGGGGGTACCTCATGAAAACCCTAGATATTTCGTTTTATCCCAATCGGCAAAATGGTTGCGGGTCTAGGTCGAGTTATAGACAGACAGACGGCATCACGAAAACAACTTTTTTCTGTTTCAAAAGCTCATTAAAGGTTGTCATATCAGACTATAAAGTTCGATTGTTTGATTATCACAAAATTTACTTCTCTATCAAAATATCAAATTCGATTATTTGACGATCACAATATTTATCTCTCCGCGGGGTCGAGAGAAAGTAAAAAGTAACAAAACCTGTTCAGATCAATGTTATTGAATGTTGGCTGCCGTCTGAAGTCTTGGCTGATGTTGATGTGATTATCTGGTCGAGAGCTCTCCGAGTTAAGAGGAGAGGGTGGGGGGAAGAGTGGGTGGGATAACAATCAAGTTACTTATCCCTTTTTACCCTCCAGAAGCTGTCCAAACCGTGCACAGCAGCATCACGTAACCTTATTACCTGAGCAGACTAAGTGATTACCTGGGATTATTGGGGCACTAGTCTTGCCTCATCGGGTAAAACAACAAACAAAAACAGCAAGCGAGGCGAAATTTTAAAAAAAAAGTTACATATTTTAAGGTAACTTTATCTTGATAAAGTCACAACATTATTGAAACATTTTTTAATTAAAAAAGTTGTTTTTTTCACAAACTTAAAAAAATGTTCTTACTAAGCTATATTTCCATGAATGTAATTTTCTAACATATACATTTAGAAGATGAAGTTTTATAAATGTGGACATGACGTTGTAGGCTTGTACACAGTTGAAAATGAAAGTTTGTATAGTTTTTCAAAAAAGACTTTATACAACTTTAAGTCATCCAGTAATATTATTAAAAAAAACATATTATAGAGTATGTTCAGAAACTTATAGCCCAAGCTGTGCATATAGCTTGTTTAAACCAAAAATAATTTAAAAAAATCCCTATAAACTTACATACAGAAAACTATACTAATATCATTAATTTGTGTTCAAGGTTTTGGCGTGCAACACCGGGAGAGCAAAGCTATTCAAGCATGCGTGTACAACAGGTTGCATATGAGCTTGGCGCAGGGCACTGCACATGCAAGAATGGCATGCAATTTATGTGATGTAGGACCGTTAATGATGACTCTCAGTATGTTCTATTGTCATGCTCGAAGATGTCGAGGTCTACAGCACCACGCACCTAGCACATATGCAACCTGTTGTACACAGGCATGCTTGCACAGGTTTGCTCTCCAGGGACTGTAATTCAAAACTTTGAACACGATTTAATGGTATTAGCATAGTTTTCCGGATGCAAGTTTATAAGGATTTTGTATTACTTTTGGTTCAAACAAATTATAAGTGTAGTTTGGGCTATGAGTTTCTGAACACCCTCTATATTTAGCTTTATTTAATAAATATTTGAGTAAGATTTTCCGTTCCCAAAGATTAGGTTGACTTGCTACAAAGTCAAATATATCACCAGACGAAATATGTAATTCAATAGGCTTTATTTATTTAGTTTTTTTGTATAGTAAACTCCAAGTAAGGGTTGGATATACAAGCTGATTTGGGTTACACTAAGTTATAAATAATATAGTGAACTACCCTTTAATTTAGGATCTATTCAGGGTGCCCAAACGAGTTTTGAACTATTCTGAACTTTTTTTTAATATTAAAAATATTATATTTTGTTCCAAAATAAATATAATTGAGAAAATTTATAGTTTTCATTGCGATGTAAAAAAATATTTTTTTAGCAAAGTTTTAAGGATTTATTCTTAAAACCTTAATAATCGTCTATAAATACGTTAGAATTGTTTAATAACTATAAAAATGCTAAGGAAAGCTACCAACAACGTTTATTTCAGAACTACCCGTTTCGGTGGTCACATAGTTTTAGGCGTCACTCTCGCAGTAGACTAGGCTGCCAATGACTTAGCGATCGAGGATTCGAATCTCAGCTGGGTGTACTGAGGATGTTTATATATAGTTTTGCCACTCTCCCTTCACTCAAATGCGGGTACACTTAGTCTAAATATATCCTTTCTTATCACTAAAACAATATTTGTAGCCCGCCTCGGTGGCGTAGTTGGCTAACGCGCTTGTCGTGTTGAAGCTCGACTGCTGAAGACGGGAAGATCGAGATTCGAATCTCGGTCGGGTGAACTGGGGGTGGCTTTTCCTAAATGGTTTTCCACTCTCCCTCCACGCAAATGCGGGTTCACTTCCTCTAATTAAGCATTCCAAAGTCATAATCCATTAGAGTAATTAGTACTTAAAGCGTATAACCCGAACGGGTAGTAAGACGCGGTTCTAAGTTTGTGTATCAAGATAATTAAAATAATTTTTCAACAAAAGAAGATATGTTAAAAATAGTTCAAAGCTTGCTTGTATATCTTTAACATAAACAATGTTCTTTAATATTTATTAATGCTCATTTCTATTTCTTTTATTCCTTTTTACTTGCATGAATCGGTTTATTACGCGGGTATATGATCTGATAGACATAAGAAGGTATTCAAATCAAATTTGTGACGTGAGTCTGGCGCACATCAATCTGAAGTGGAAGACATCTTATTCCATGGAAGTTGGGTAACCCTCTTCCCCGGCACCCCTTTCTTACTCCTCTTACATCACCAAAATCCTGAGACGAGCACTCCTGTAAGAGGATTGCAAGGGAAGCGCTCCCAGCGAGAATTACCTCATACAGTCATATCTAGAGAGAACGGGTTTTCGCGGGAGATTGGGAGATTGCTGGTTCGATTCTCACTGGGACTTCAAGGAACATAATCCCCGGAGAGAATGTTTCTAATGGGAAATATGTGTCATAGCGGGGGGGAAAAATCTAACCACTCCACATGGTAATCTTTTAGAATTATCAATCAATTTTTATCTTCGTACCATATAAATAAGATTGTGTATTTTAAAATTATGTCATTTAAAAAACATATGAATTGATCCATTCCTTATAAAAAATTAATTATATAATATTATGAGATTTTTTTGTTGTTGTTGTGACATTTTGTTAGGTACAAGATTTTTTTAAATTATATGCGCAATTTTATAACGAATGAACATATTTAACAGTGAGAGAAAGTTTCTATATTTACAAGGGGCGCTCCTAAATTGATGCCTCCTATTTTACCATGTTAGCCCATGACTTCAGAAGCGGATATAGGTGATTTGGAAGCAGAGGTTGAATCTTCCCACCAATATCACATAAGTTTTGTCGCCGTGCGAGGGATAGCAGTAGGGGGAAGGTTGTAAAAATGGCGTCTGACATGAAAGTGCGTACGACGCAGAGGTGTGTCATTGAATTCCTCCATGTGGAAGAAATGGTAATAATTGCATTAATAGACGCTTGTTGAACGTTTACGGATATCAAACAGTAGATGTGAGCACAGTGAGGCGGTGGGTGGCGCGATTTCAGCGGTAGCAGCAGCGCTGTTAGAGACAAGCCGCGTTCCGGGCGACTCTGCACAGCTGTGGGTGGAGTGTTTCAGCGGTGGCAGCAGCGCTGTTAGAGACAAGCCGCGTTCCGGGCGACTCTGCACAGCTGTGGGTGGCGCGCTTTCCGCGGTGGCAGCAGCGTTGTTAGAGACAAGCCGCGTTCCGGGCGCCCCTGCACAGCTGTGGGTGGCGTGTTTCAGCGGTGGCAGCAGCGTTGTTAGAGACAAGCCATGTTCCGGGCGCCCCTGCACAGCTGTGGGTGGCGTGTTTCAGCGGTGGCAGCAGCGTTGTTAGAGACAAGCCGTGTTCCGGGCGACTCTGCACAGCTGTCCGCCCAAGAAACGAAAAGCGCCTCGATCAGTTCATCCACGTGAATCGGCGAATCACGACCAGGAAACTGTATACGGAGCTGAATGCCAGTTTCAATGCTTTGGAAACAAAGTTGGCAACGCTGGGATATCGCAAAGTTCGCGCCAGGTGGGTCCTGCGGATGCTCACACAGGAACAGAAAGACCATAATACAAGTCTGTCAATACCTGATGAACCACTACGAGGTTAAAGGTGACAGCATGCTCTATCCAACGGTGTTATTGTACTCTATGTATCTGTTGAAGTTTCCGCGGAATTAAATAGGAACCATTAGTTTCGGAGCGCAGTAATACTATCACGTATTCATAGGTCAAGTCATGTGATCTGTAGATGTCAATTTTGATAGATATTATAAATACCAGAAAATAACACTAACAATATGTTAAAATGTTATCAATGTTGACCGCAAAAAAAGTGTTTTTTTTATAAATGGTGTTCCAAATGTCTATTCTAATAAAATAAATGTTTAATTTATATATTTATTATGGGGTCGGGATGAGGAAGGAAGCATTTTAGAGGTAATCTACCCTCTTTATCGTGGAAGGAGAGCGGGGAAACCATATAGGAAAAACCACTTTCAAGGGACCCGACCGTGATTCGAACCCCGACCTCCCCTCCATCTAACACAAGAGTGCCGCCTTAGACCGTTCGACCATTGAAGCGGTTGGTATCAATATTGTTGATGAACTAAGTGGTCCCGCCATCAAGCCAATCAAATAGCTAGACGATATATTTGTATTATTTGATTGATATAGCCCCTAAAACTTATATCAGATATATCCATCACCTAAACAATTTCCTCTCCATTTTGTACCATACAACCCTCTTCAGAATGATGTATACGAAACAACCAAAATAATATCGCTGACACACGTCGTTTTTCCCACTGGGACTTGCTACCAAGCATGTTTTTATTTTATTTCTTCTTTTTTATCCCCCCACCCCACCCCAACTCTGCGGGAAACGATAACCCTTGACGCTTGTGAACATGTATCACTCCACGACCTCACCTAGGGACTAGTTTATCACGCGCAGTGCCGCGCCTTGACATGCAAGCGGAGAGTTCCCACAGGTCAAGCAATGATTGGAAGAACGTCCTTTTCCACGGGTTATGAAGAGGGGGGGGGGGGATAAAAGTGGATAAACTTGGTAAGGGAGAGAGAGCATTCGACACCTTGGCTCATCTATCTGGAACTCAATTTGCGTAGGGGTTGAAGAGACTCTATGACCCTAATTCATTATAACGCTGTCAAAAATACTCAAACATGTAACATAAGTTGGGCCGAAAAGGGAATATTATAACCAACGTAATCGAGATAAAAAGAAGTTAGGGGGATATAAAAACCACACACACACAATTCACACCATATTAGTCCAACACCCTATTTATTTTTCAGGTTTGAATGAATACATTTTTCCTTACCCTTTTTCAGTGTTTAAGTGTATTTTTTTATGAGACATTCTAACCATTATTAGGTTACCACGGTCGCTATTGGTTTGTTTGAGTTTTAATGTATGATTAAGGACGCCGCCTCGGTAGGCGAGAAACTGCCGCGCAAACGTTCAGCCCTGACGCCATATTTAACTATTAAGAGCGTTATTTCAAAATATGGTTCATGATAAAATGGAGTCGAAAGAGCGGGAATGTTCCAACTTTCCCCAACTGAGGGCTTCATAGGTTCTTGGGAAATCGGGCGTGGGGTCATACATGAAATTAATAGGACCTAATGCCCAAATATAGTATATATATATTTTTTTCTATGGCCCACGCTCGATTTCCCAAACACATATATACACATACACCCATATTCCCACCCCTACTTAAGCCCATCCATACACACACACACACACACACACACACACACACATATATATATATATATATATACATGCACACACAAATACATACACACACACACACACACACATACACCCACACACACATACACCCACACACACATACACCCACACACACATACACCCACACACACACAATAAACACACATACACACACAACATTATACTTACGACTCTGAAAACTACATGAAAGTTGCCGATCATTTACGCCAGTTCCAAGAGTCTAATTTGTTGTTTATTTTTCTTCAATTTGAAGTAGGTAACTCAATTTGAGCTGGCTGGACGGGGGTTGGACATTTCTGTTCTGACCATTAATTATTATGTTAAAGTTTTACTCTTCAGCGGTAATTTTTTTACGGGTACTAGTAAATTAATTTAAAAACTCACACATTAATACTTGATAAAAAAAAACTGAGCTTTTCTTACGAGTTCGATTTTTTGTTGAACAAGAAAAGTTTGAAAAGTTATAATTAAATAAAAATCCTTTAGTAAATTAAAACTTATAAGACGAAGTTTAAGTACAACATTATAATCAGGAATATTTATCTGTTACTGTTTCTTATTTTAGAAGCAGCTTTATGGTTAATATTTTTCTTATAGCCAAAGATTGGCGAGTTAATGCGTCATCTATTTCTGGAGCTCGTCCAATAATAGTTTCCCCTGCTGTGTTGAAAGAAGAACAACCAATCAGAATGATGGTAGTTGATCACGTTAAGTATGCCGCATGCTGTGCAACAAGAAACAAACATTTAAATGTCGCCATTAATGTGAATTGGAGAGGGAAATCCTATAGTGAGATGGAAGTGATACCACATATATTTATTTGGGGTAAAGAGCGAAAGAGAATAATTTGTGACTTAATGTTGAGTAAACTAGTGATACGTGACCATTAAGAAAGTTTAGTTTGGAAAATGTACATCTTAAAAAATATGTCACGTTAAGGTGGTATGAGAGGGAATATGAGTTATAAAATCAATTCATGCTCCAATAGATACATTTGGTACACATATTAATATAAATATTTAATGATTTTTTGAAAGGTACAGGAAAAAAGGGAAAATCACATTACACATATTTTCAAGAACTAATTTTATATTTCAAACTCCAAAAAGACTACAGAAAATAATCTAAAAAAAAATAATTCAAATGGAGACGCTTTAATCATAATATCAAGTGCATTATAAAAGTTTCGTGATTGTCTAACAGATAGTAGCACTACATTAATTTGAACTAAAATTGGACTTGACCAATTTTTCTCCTGTACCCTTAAGTTTTGTCATAAGTATCAAATGACGAGGCATTTTTTGAATAAAAAGGAAAGGACCTAATAAAATTCCGCGATGTTCATGAAAAATATTCCAGAATAGTTGAGATTACTATGTGCTGACACTTAATTTAACTGCACAGTATCTACTGGAACCATATTTTATTATCCACTTAGGTGGCCAAGTGGTTTAACGCGCTACTTTCGCAATAGACTAGACCACCTATGACGGGGAGATTGAGGTTCGAATCTCCGTCGGGTGTGCTGAAAGGTTTATTTTCTAAAATGGTTTTCCACTCTCCCTACACGCAAATGCGGGTAAACTTCATATAATATAACCTTCCTAATCCCTAAAACCATTAGCGTAATTAGTTCATAAGCGCATTATCCGAATGGGTAGTAAGGCCAAGAAAAAATGTATATTGTATTTATTTATGTCAAAATTGAAGAAAAAAAGCTCCCTTCCATCCCACATTAAAAAAAATATATTTAAAATTCTACTATAAGGATATAGGGCCCATACATAATATAAGAACAAATTATTTTAAAATGACATTCGTTTATAAGATGCGAACTATAAAACATCAATTTTCTTGACTAAAATAAGAGCAGCTTTGAAGCTTTAAAAACACAATAAATCAACTAAATTCTAAATAAAAATAAATTAAATATGTTAAAATAAATCCAAAGTCAAGTTAAAGGAAGAAAATTATGGATCGAATTTAGAACGATTGATGACGTACTAACTCAAGAGCGGGGGGAAGAAAGTGAAACGGTTGGTTCCTCGGGGGAAAACTGATCAAATATTAAAGATACGCAACCAATGTAGTAGCCATCTCGAACTCTTCCATCCTCTGTAAAATTTACAGACCAAGTCAAAGTGTTTGATTATCTTCAAGGTTGATCCTGAAAACGAAACATCACCTTTCACAGCTTCCTAGCCGGTTGAATACTAGAGCCAATGGCATTACTAATAAAGCTATACCATGTATATGTTACATCCTAAGAGTGATACTGCCCATTTCATGAACTGTGCACATTTCGGTCCATTTTCATGAAATTGCCTCGTCTATTAACCATTTCATGAACTAAGCCAAAAATGCGTTTTTTTCTTATATCACAGCGTCTTACTACCTGCTCGGGTTATACGCTTATGTATTAATTACGTTAATGATCTTAGAAAGGTAATATTTATAGGTAGTGTCCCATATTTGCGTCAAGGAAGAGCGGAAAATTATTTTGTAAGAAACCTGAGTAATCCTAACCAAGATTTGAAACTTGATCTCCCCGTCATCAGCAGTATAGTTTACTGCGAGAATAGCGCGTCAGGCCATGCAACCACCGTAGTGGGTAAAAATGCATTAAATCTTGAACATTACCCTAACTAGAACTTATTATACTATCTATTACAATCTTATCTGAAATTCCTTTTAAAACATTATTTTTAACTAGCCCAACCTAACTTAACCTAACCGTCCATTTTAAATCGAGTGAAAGTTAAATTAACTTAAAGACCAAACCTTTTCTTCACGTGTCCATTTCCAGGAAAGGTTAAAAATTCATCCAGTTAATAAATTTGGTATTTTTTGAAGCTGTCCAGTTCATGAATTGGGTATCTTTTGAAGCTGCCCGGTTGATAAATTGAGTATATTTTGAAGCTGCCCGGTTAATGAATTGGGTATCTTTTGAAGCTAATTATATTAAACTCGTAAATTGTCACTATGATTATCTTTATTTTTTTTACCTAATATATAACAACAATTAAATAAAATCCTAATCGAAATTTATTACATCCACTAACTAATACGTTTGGATCTAGTTTAACATACTAACTCCAAGAAGTTTTCTACAGAATACTATTGCTAGATTCTAGTTCGTAGTAAGACATAATAGAGTGGTCCCAGATATAAAGAAACTTCTCTTCAGTAAATATTTGAATATCAATTTTTTTTTTTGTAATTTATAAATTTCAAAATAGTTAGTGAATATTATTTAAGTATGGGTGACCTGGTAGTCTAAGGGTAAGGTCTCAAGACTTCTGTGCTGGGGTTCCAGGGTCCAATCCTCCGTCCCAGCACAGATTTATCTGACCTCTGACAAGACGTGTAATTATCACAACTTGACAATGTGTGGAATGCCAGGCCCCTCACCGTGGTTCGGACCCCACGTTAAACTATAGGTCCTCCAGTTCATCTCGCAATCACCGTACCATCACACATAAGCGTAAGTGCGTATAGCCCGAATGGGTAGTAAGACGCAGTGCAAATAATAATTATATTAATAATGATAATAATAATAATTATTATTATTTAAGCATGTGTTCAAAATATACATGTTTAAAAAATTAGTAGTGTGTATGTATATATATAAAACTACCCCTATATATAAAGTACTACCTATATATATATATATATATATACAACTACATATAAACTACCTAAATATAAAAACTACCTATATATATATAAAACTACCTTTATATATAACTACATATATATAACTACCTATATATACAGGTAGTTTCAAAAATATTGGGTATTTACATGTTACGGTTTTCGAGGATACAACTTTACAATATTCATTTGAAATATAATATGAACGTGACACGCCTATTAGAATTGTAATAAGTTAAAAAGAATTGATTGAATGTATTGAAACTGATGAATCAGTATTTAAAGAGTATCAATGGAAGGGTTTGATGGCCCATATTTCGCTTCAGACTATGATGACCTTTCCCTAATCCATGCAGCGACAAAGGTGGAATAAGTTTATTGCGGTGTCCCAAAGACAAGAAATACCCCTTATATTTTGACGTGTTTACACACACATTTAAACTATATAACCTAGATCCCTAAATGTATAAATCACCAAGAGGCTAATATAGTTATTAAATTTAATTAAATAACATATTTTCTAAAGATAATTTTGAGTCTTATTTCATACCGTAGGTAAAACTATCTATACATTTCCAATCTGACAAACAAAGATTTCTTTATTTTTGTGTTGGCTATGACAGAGAATATATTATCAGGAACATGTTGGTAATAAATTTAACCATTACACCCACTTCAGTGACCGAACGGTCTAAGGCGTCACTCTCGTGTTATAATGGCCTGCTGAATACAGTGCCATCGGGGGGTCGAATCTCAGTCGGGTCTAATGTGGTAGGTTTTCCTAAATGATTTCCAACTCTCCTTCCATGCAAATTCGGGTAGATTACCTCTAAAATGCTTCCTTCCTAATCTCTACCCCATTAGAGTAATTATCATATATGCGTATATCTCTAACAGGTAGTTAAAAGGAGTAATAAAAAATATTATGTCGGCATACCAAGCTAGAATGAACAAACAATAATATTTATACCTATTTTGGTAGCAAAGTTACTTTTCATAATATATAAAACTAGTATTATGGTATGGAAAAAGAGAGGATGCCGACGGAAATTTTGGAAATGTAGTATGATGGGAGGGGCAAATAACAGAAAGTGTTCAAGTGAGAGGAGAAGAATGAAAGAAATTAAAGTAGGAAGAGTGGTGGAAGGATAGAGGAAGATGGAAGCATTTTACTAAACTGACCCGGCTGGAAACAGTTGATGTTGATGATGATGATGATGATGATAATGATGATGAGTAGTATGGTGCCGATTCAACTTTGGCAGAGGTGGCAATTTCCTACGGTAGAGATACATAATATCATATAAATTGTCAAATCTCATTCATAATAGGAAAACTGTCTCATCTTAGTCGTTCGGAGGCATAATGGACTAGTTCATCATCGTATAACACACAGTAGTGCAACACTGTTATAACACACCACACAATTATCTTAAATGTAACAAACTCGCAGTTATACATTAGTCTATTTAGAAGTATAAAATCTTGACAAAAAACATTAGTGCTAGAATATTATACATCTGTTTAGAATTATTTTTTTAAACCTAGGTTATTAAGAAAACCAATTTACCAAGGGTTTATTTTTCAACCACATCTTGGTATTCGTTCAAGATAGACGCATATATTAACCTTCGTACCGGAAGGTAGAATTTTATAGAGAAAATGTATCTGCATTTTACGTGGAGGGAGGGTAGGAAACCACTAAGAATTTAAGGAAAAAATCCTCAATGTACCCGACTTGTATCCGATATAACACGAGTGTGACGTGGTTAGAGAATGCGGCTACCGATGCGTGTTTAACACGGATTATATGACCAAATCCTCTCGGCGGTTAGAAATTTACAAAATATTTACAAGAAATACATTCTAGTATTTTATATAAAATATTATAACATTATACATACGAAACTTATTAATTGTATCGTTCTAACATTATTTAAACAAAAACTTTATCATCTACATTTTCAGAATTGACAACTTTTTGCATTATAATTAAAATATATAAAATATTAACATATATTTTCAGCGCACTACACTCGCAGTAGACTAGAATGCTGTTGACAAGGAGATCAAGGTTCGAATCTCCGTCGGGTGTACTGAGGGTGCTTTTCCAAACTCCCTCCGTGCAAATGTGGGTACACTTCCTCTAAATATAACCTTCTTAATACATAGAACCATTAGTATATAAGCGTATAACCCGAACGGTTAGTAAGACGCGGTGCTAAAAACAACAACATATTTTATGTGCTATTATATTTAAATGTACTATTACAATTGTTAATTTTGATAACATTATATAAGTCAGTCATCTAAAGCGTTTCTTAAAGTAAATAAAGATTGATATAATTTATCTCGGTCTGTCAGTGTGTGCTTGCAGAACGCTGTATCATCTGTTTGGAAGCTGTGCTCGTGTGGCTTAGACAGATTAAAGGCTTCACGCTCTTCCCTGAAAGAAATATAATCCCACCTCTTCAATCCCCGGCATGACTTTCATTTTCTTGGCTACAAGAGAAACTTTTGACAAACGGATTTACCAATGTCACGTTAGGAAATAGGATATACAGTCAAGAGGCTGGATTTTGTTGGTGATCTTTCATGCTGAGTATTATATAGTTTTATTCGAGAATATAAGATTATCGCCTTGAAATTCCAGTTAAAAATTGATTTTTAGCTACTCACATTAACATGGTTAATAGATCTGCCCTGTCTTAACCCAGGATAACGAACAAAGACCATCTAAAAAGATATGAGGGCTTACACCAACGTTTCAGATTCGCAACCTAGTGCCAACAAACATTTTTTTATTTCAAAGTTTCATTCTTTTTCAACTGCTTAAAATCAAAATAAAGAGAATTTCCTAAAAAAAACACATCAAATAGCAATATTTTAACGTGTTTTAAAAAAATTGGGTACGTCCTATAGGGAAAATGGGCTATTATTGATTTTCATTATTTAGCCAAAGTTAACACGACGAGGGAATTTAATCTTTAATCTCCATTTATTCTACATTTCATATTTGCTAAACTATTGATCAGCCTTGTAAAATGTACAAATGTATAATTACTATACATTTATTCAAATTAAATAATTTTATTAAAAAAAACACACACATTTTAAGTTTTAAATCACAAACTGTTTAAAAACACAGGGCTTAGTGATTTAAAAAAAAGTATATAGCCTTTTTTTTAAATCCCATATCTATTTCTATGCATAGACAACAATATTTTTATCTAGATCTTTTGACCGGAGCATCAGAAATGCGCAATATCTCTGCAGGATTATCTCACTTCACAGCAGAGAGAAATAAAAATAGCAGGAAAAAACACAAGATAGTTTTTTATTATTAAATTATATCAGAAATTGTATTTGGTTTAAAATTATTATACACAAATGCTTTATAAAATAGGAATAAAATCCCCCATATGCCGCTTTAGAAGTGATTGTTGAAGACAACTATTATGTAGCCGAGACTTTTTAACTGTCATAATTTTGCATCGAAGATTTATATACCTTGATTAATTCCCTAAAAGAGTCATTATAAATTATTAAGATTAAATAACCATACTGTCATATACTTACAAAAATAGGAATTAAGTCACTTCTTTTTTTTACTATGAGTATTCTTTCCTAAAATGTATAAATACTATTTCATAATCTATTATTCATGCTTATGAAAACATAATCTTAGCAGGGACAAACTAACAATATACTATACCAAGTTGCAGAAAGTCTCGACAAGTCTGGAAAGCAACATTATATTTGATCTCGTCTCTTGTAGAGACATAGAACAGTTTTGTGTTTAAGCCTGGCGATATGGAGTGGCTGGAACGCCAGGAAACTTTTATTTTAGAGAGGACGAAATAAACTAACGGCATAGCGCAGGGCCATATCCGAGCAAAAGTCATAATATTTTTCTTGTTCTGCAGAAACTTCTAAAAGAATGCCCCCTCCCCCTTTTCTTGGTTTTTCTAATAGTCACCAAGTAACTAAAAGGGTGTAAGAAATATTGATTAAAAAAATACAAAATAAGTGGAAATAGCAATAAAGTTTAGCTATAGGATAAAAAAGGTAAAAATGAATATTAAATAAAATTGTAAATACAAAATACAGTGTAACTAAGAGGGAAAGTATATAATGACAGAATATTTGTTGATGAACAGAGAAAACTTTTTTTTTAACCATAAAGTTCTATATTTACTCTATGAAGCGGACTTCACTGTGTAATGGAATTAATTGTGACAACAGATTCAATCAAACACTTTCATCTTGTGGAGGACCGCAAATAAAATTAATTGGCAAATTTAAGAACTTCTATAAAATAAAATTTAATCCAATTAGCAAGTTAAAGTGTTCGCAAATAAATAAATACTTACATGGTAAATATGTGTTTCAATTTTGTTTCAAGGAATATTACAATAACCAATTCATTGAAATATTTTTATAAGGTTAAATGGCAAACGTACAATCTTATAAGAAGTGATATATACATTTCCAATCTGACAAACAAAGATTTCTTTATTTTTGTGTTGGCTATGACAGAGAATATATTATCAGGAACATGTTGGTAATAACTTCAATCATTACACCCACTTCAGTGACCGAACGGTCTAAGGCATCACTCTCATGTTAGAATGGCCTGCTGAATACAGTGACATCGGGGGGTCGAATCTCAGTCGGGTCTAATGTGGTAGGTTTTCCTAAATGGTTTCCAATTCTCCTTCCATGCAAATTCGGGTAGATTACCTCTAAAATGCTTCCTTCATAATCTCTACTCCATTAGAGTAATTATCATATATGCGTATATCTTGAACAGGTAGTTAAAAAGAGTAATAAAAAATATTATGTCGGCATACCAAGCTAGAATGAACAAACAATAATATTTATATCTACTTGAAATATAATACCAATACATATTTATATTTAATTCATACACCATCAATGGGGTCCTAAAAACCAGAGGGTTTGGAGAGTATTCCAAGTATTTACTATAAGTTTGATTAGTAAACCTTTTGTCTAGTTGGGTTTTTTCAGCACACAGCATTAAAACATGTTATGTGAATAGCACTCATGTTTTTACGCATGATATGGACGAATAAACGAGAATAGCGCCTGTACTCACATGACTAGCGCTGTGATAAAGGAAAGATAGGACTTTTCAACGTCACTGTGTAGAAAAGTTCATCCCACACTGGCCACGAACTATAAGTACAGTCCATTCATCATAGGATTGGTGGTAAATGGCAGCTATCAAAAGTTACAAAATCTATTCTATTATCATGTATCCATTCGCCAAACCATGAGATCTGTCTTTTACGTTGAGATGTTGCTACTTTTGGCATTCAAAACTTTCACAACTAAAAGGTTTTTTTGTTATTTTTTTTTCTTTTAGGCGTTATTACATTATTGAAATATGAACTTAAGAAAATAACCGTTTGGTCTTTTTTTTGTGGAAGCAGCGTTTATAGTTCACCCTAAAAAAATATTTACCAACGAAAGCTTCTAAAAGGCTGTCTTCTTTTTAAATATTAAGATGGCGAACCAGCCGAAACAAGTTTGGTTGATGAAATCGAAACAATCCGTGTTTGGTTGTGTTCATTCACACGTGTTTACAAAATAAAACAATTTTATTCTAAAACTAATATTTTGTTAACTGCTTCAGTGACCGAATGGTCTAAGGCGTTCCTCTCGTGTTAGACTAGCCTGCTAATGAGAGGGAGATCGGGGTTCAAATCCCGGCACAGGGTTTACTGAGGGTGACTTTTCCTGAATGGTTTCCCAGATTACTTCCACAAAACTTCTGGTAAACTGCCTCTAAAATTCTTCCTTCCTCATCCCTACGTCCTTAAAATAATTATATATGCGTGTAACCTGAACCGGTAGTAAAACGCGGTGACAATATTTTAAATTTTGTATGGTTATTTTTCTAAGTAATAAAAAACTTTTACATATATATTTTGGTGGTTGGTTATAACAAGATACTAGTGTGAACATAGTAATTTTAAATTTATCATTTCATGTAGGCCTGCTATAAAATATTTCGTTGCCACAAACACGAAATAAAAATCAGAGATTTATAAATATTTTTTATTCTTTAATTAAGTTACAAGGAACTAATAATATAATAATTCTAAGGTTAGTATTATTAAGAGAATTTATTAACACTTTTGATTTATAATAATATAAACACTAAGAAAATAATATTTCCACGTTAATAGTTTCAAACAATGTTCGCAATAACAACCTTCAGTTAGCTGTCACTTAACACCACTCCTATGGTGAATGGACTATATATACATGTGTTATAATATAATTACGAACTTAATGAATAAGGAAGGGCACGCAATTCTTTTAAAGATACAATATGCAGCGGGTTTTAGCCGATGAAAGCTGTGTATCACTAACGCCGTGAGATAGAACACGTAGGCAATTACTACAACATGACTGTGTGTGGGGTTGCATTCAACAATAAACAGGAGGTACTAGAGAAGTATTGTAAAATAACTGGAGCAAGAACGAGCTAGCAACGATAGTTTCAACACCTGTGTAACCCACAACGGTGAGCACGCGGGTTAAGGCACCATCATGTATGGTATAGTGTTTTGGTGACAAGTTCAAGGTTGAAATCTTGGAAGGGCCTAAAAGTGGTTTCCACCTAAATGGTTTTACACTCTCCTTCCACACAAATGAGGGTACAGTTCCTCTAAAATTTTACCTTACTCATTAGTATCTAATTAGTGTAAATATTTACATAACCTGAATGGGCAGTAAAACACGATACACACAAAAAATGTTTATGCAGGGTTCATTTTTTTGTTAAATAAACGGTAGGCGATATATGATACGATCGATGTATTTTTCACAGCTTTCTTCTGTGGTCTTATGGTCGGAATTATTAGCTACAAATCCAGAGGTCCAGAATTAGATTCTCGGCACTTCTAGAATTTTTCTGTTAAACAGAAAAACCGGAGCGGTAGGTAAACTCAGCCTCATGAGGACAAATGAGGAGCTACTCGAATAAAGAAGCAGCGGCTCCGGTCTATAAAACTAAGGTTGACGGTCCAAGGGTTCATTGTGCTGACCCTATAATACCCTTTATCCGCAAATGTTAGCACTAACATAGCTAACGTCGGCAGCCGCTCGGTCGGTATAGATAGATCTCGGGCTCACGCCATGCAGTTTTCTTCTTCTTTTCCTAAATAATATGAAAGTATGATAATCACTTTAAAATCTTTTATATATTTTTAAAAATATAGTAAAATTTCATTAATCCACTCAATTGATTCCTCAATACTATATAAAATGTGTTTTCAAGTATATATTTATCCAATAAAACTTCGAGTCTCCTGTAACTCGTGCGGGCCTGAAATTAATAAAACTTGAATCAATCGGTATCTGGTTCTTTAACAACAAAAATGATCTTTTAGATGAAAGTTCAAACCGATTTTAAATCGTTCATAGGAAAACCCGACTTATAGAACTGACATCGCCGCATGTTAACAAGATCTTACAAATGCCCTCCCCAATTTCCCCTCTTTATTCCTATGCACCCATATATTTCACCCCACCACACAGGGTTGCCACCCCACCACTACCATCCCTATTTACATTTCATCCCCGAAGCCCCTTTCAAACCTGACTCGATGTCTGGGATTGGTAGAGAAGGGTGTGAGGGATCTTTTGAGTGAATTGTCATATCTGGTGAGCGATTGTGCAAATAGCGAACATTCTGTCTCCTTAGGTTCAGAATTAGATTAAAGTCCCTAAGGACCACTTCAGTTTGAAAGAAAGCTTAGAGTTAAAACCTCACTTCTTGTGGCTAAGTTATTCAAGCCAGTCGGGTTTATTTAGCTCAAACGTTTAAACATTAGGATTAGGCCTACTCTATGTGAGAGGGATGGGAAAATTCAGTGATTCACATGTGAAAAAATATACACTCATAATGTGATTGGCCAGAGAGTCAAACCTAGACCTCTTATGCATGTTTTACACTTGTGAAGTAGCTATGCGCTTTATATATTATTTAAAAACGCTACACCATAATTGCAAGTTAATTAGGATAAAACTAATTATTCATTTGTTAAAATTAAAATACAGCCCATGGTTTAATTTCTTCCCTCCGGTAGGGATATAGTCAAATTCCCCCTTGTCACACTGTCTCCCTAGTTTGGGTTATTTTAAAATTAATCCCTAATTACTGATGCTTACGCGGAATTAATGTCTAGAATTTAGATCATTTGTCTTGCCAGTGACGGAGGAAATCGGTGTTCAAATTATTGATGGGTGGACTGAGTTGTGTTTTTATATAATAATGCCCACTATCTCTCCACGCAAATGTAGGTACATTAACTCGAGAGTTTACCTCACTCATACTTATCCCATTGGTGTAATTAAATGAAGATAGCCCGAATAGATATTAAGACGTAGTGAAATAAAAAGGTCACTGTAGTAATCAAATCTAACAGTATGTACTAATAAATAAGAGTTATAAACACAAACGGTTACTAGCCTTCGTGAACAGAGTGTACAAATAAAAAAGTTATAAACCAAACTGGAGCTGTTCTTATTTTTCGTGACCAGAGTGTACCGACACAATGCAAAGGCAACTTAGGGGAGAAAGCTAATAAAATCTTCCTCCCTTGAGGCTTAACAACAATCTGAAGATTTGGATCCGAAGAATCGATATGGAGCCACCCAGCCCGACCGCCCTGCACCCAAGGGTCACCCTCGCAAGACAAAGGGTGCGGGAAATGGCTTTACACGCACTGTGGCGCTCACAGAGAAAAGTCAACATCAAAAAAGAGTTTTATTGTAGCTACGGAAGATTGAATGCGTTGACCACTCACGTACAGTCTTTGCTAACTTCTGTAATAGAGTACTTTGTTTGATAATATGTCACGTATGATATAAGCTATGAGAAAATTAGCAGAGATATGATTGAAAATAAGAGGTCTTTCATTCGACAAGTGTTATTTCAAAAATTAAAATTATTTTATACAGTTTTAGAAAATAGCTAACAGTATTTAGAAAAAAATAAAATATTAAAGTTTATAAAAGTGATAGTAATAAATAGAAACAATAGGTTATCAAATAATTAGATATAATAATTTAAAACACATAGGGTCGTATGCAAGAACTTGGCTAACTGGATATTAAGTGGACACTAGCGTGGGTTTGCGTCCATTATCATAGTTAAGGTGGAGTGATAGTGTGCTCGGGACCACACTATCGGTCCACTAAGCATTCACTAACATTCTAGAATGCCGCCCATAGTATCAAAAATTTGTATTTAATTATTATTTAAATGTAAAAACACATCCAAAAATATCACTCAAGAATTAAAAAAAAAATTATAATCACTTAATTAAAATTGTTAGATTTTCAGTTTATTTTTTATCTTTCACTATATAAAATGACTGTGTGTCTAATGAGTAATTTCAAAACCGCATTAAGAAGTTTGATTTTTTTAAATCTAGGTAAAAAAGCATCAACCATGCCTGTTTAGACCAACAGTGTTAATTGGCTTACTCACATTGGCTTGATTATAATTCGAATTTCTTTGAAAAGCAAAATATACCAAAAACAAAGGTTCTAAAGAAATGTATGGAAATAAGCTTTTTCCCTCACAATTTATTACAAACACATCATCTACTCAAGTAGCTCTCATTACAAAAACATAAGGATGGAGAGGAGTCGTTTTAAAACGCGTCTACAAATTCACACACCCATTATTTTAAGTGATTATTCAAAAGGTATGTTAGCTATTTAATCAGAATATCAAAGATCGTCCTTGAACGTAGAATTAAACTAGGTTAAACATTCACCAAGTGTTACAAACGCACCAAAAAAATGAACTGTTTTAAATACTGTTCTTTCCCTGACAGCATTATAGTTTACATTTTCTTTTGTTTTCCTTTTCAAGCCTACCCCCTCACCCATTTTTGTTGTTGTTCAAACCAATTTATTCATGTCCCGCATTTTATTCAATTTATCTATCTTAATTTATACTTTCAAGAAGCCTCTGTTATTTTGCTTAGGGTATTTTTTTTATAGGTTTACTTTATTTTTTGTGTCATATCCCAACAACTTTATGGCAGTCAACTTCTAGATTAGTGAGTTACTAAAATGAGGCGTACTAAGTTTGACCACTTAGTCAGACTTATTACGCCTCAAGTGTGGTGCTTTAATAAATGCAAGACGACACCTACCTAAACTCAAATGGAATGGACCAGTTTCACATATGAAACTGGCCCATTCCATTCTGGTTTAGGTGTCGTCCTGTATTTAGTATCGAGCCATACTTGGGGTGTGCTAAGTCTGACTATGAAACTGGCCCATTCCATTCTAGTCTAGATGGGTGTCATCCTGTAGTTAGTATAACGCTGCATTTGAGGCGTACTAAGTTTAATTATGAAACTGGTCTTATAACTTAATTTGATATAATTTATTTCCTCAATTAATCCTTATATCCCTCCACACGCGATAACCATCAGTAATGGAGAAACACGCGTAACCCTCCCACAGCCCGCCACTGACCACGACCCCAACTTTGCGTTCAATATCACATACACACATATACGTGCAGTGTAATTGCACCGTAACAAGCCATATGTGCTCACACGCGTTCGCGACAAGGGCTTACTTACGCACATGTGCCCCACACGACGACCGGACAAGAGGTCGGGATTACGGTTCTGGATAACACACCCGCTCACCCCTCCTCATTAACATCGACAGTTCGGATACCGCTGGTCGGTAATTCAATTGAAGTGAGTCCGTCCGCCTCTCTGGCTACAAACATAATTATTCTCTGTGGTTTCTGGCGATGGACGACTTTGAAGGTTGCGGAGGAGGGGAAACATTGAAGCTGTAAATTTACACCCAGATTGGACACCCATATCTATATAATACAGACCCTCTTCGGTGGCCACATGGTCTAAGGCGTCACTCTCACTATATACTAGACTGCTGATGACGGAAAGATCGTGCTTCTATCCCGGTCGGGTGTACCGAAGGTGATTTTTTCCTAAATGGTTTCCCACTCTCTCTCCACGCAAATTCAAGTATACTTCCTTTAAATTTAACATTTATAATCCTTAAACCATTAGCGTAATTAGTACATAAGACACGGCGACAAAGAAATATATATTTAATACATATATACAACTGTTGAAATATACACAAGTAAATTTAATTTAAAATGATTTCATTTTGTAAATTTTAAAATACCCTCATGGGGTCACATGGCCTAACGCATCACTCTAGTTTAAATTGGCTCGCCGAAGACGGGTATATCAGGGTTCTAATTCGGCAGGATACACTGATAATGGTTTTTACTAAGTGGTTTCCCACTATCCCTGCATGTAAATTCGGGAAAATTTACTCTAAATTTTACCTTCATCTATATTTTACTAGCTTAATAAATATATGCTTATTGACCAAAAAAGGTAAAAAAAAAGACGCGGTGAAAAATAAATGATTGAAAAGTTGGATGCGCTAGAATGTTTGACGTTGACTTGAAAGTCCTAGTTTGGTTCTTATTCGTGTTAACAGAGAGCGATTATTTTCTCATTTCTGTTTCTTTACCTTAATCTCCGTAAAACTGGTGCTTTACCTCAAAAGTCATCCTTTTGATTCTATTTCTCGTTCTTTTATATATGATCCGTGTCTACTGCTCGTTAAAGTTGCCTGCATATTTACACTAATTAGGGTAGGGTTGAAGAAGGTAAAACTTAGAGAAAAATGTATACATATTTGTACGCAGCCAAAGTGGGAAAAATTTTAGAAAAAAAACGCCCTTAGTAAACTCAACTGAGATTCAAACCCCAATTATCTCCCCATCATCAACAATAAGATTATTGTGAGGGTGACCAATTAGATCATTCGATCACCAAAGCGAGTCCCATTCCTCTAAAACGATTAACATTTATTAGTTACTAATATACTCATGTCGACCTCAGTGGTCTTAGGGTGAAGTGGGTTCAAATCCAGCCGAAGACGACGGATTTTTCCTGAGCTATGAAAATCAGTAGCACACCTTCCTTCGGAGGGTAAGTAAATCCGTCGTTCCTATGTCAAATGTGAAATGTAAATGATCCTTGGTAGGTATGAGAAAACACCTTTCTGGTAAAATTGATAAACCTTTTAGTGCTCGCTCATAGACATTCAGTATGTAAGGCAACGAGGAACCACCACACTTATTGAACGCATCTAGTACATGAGATTTCTACCAGATGGTGCAGGCAGCACTAATCGGTCTAAGGGTCAAATGCGTGCCCAACTCTGGACGGATAGCAATCAAACCAACCATCGGGTTGTCGACTCAGTAAGAAATAAAAAATAAACTCGTAATGTCTTATATTATTATTGAAATGTTTTATCAGTGATTACAAACATTTTAAATACCTAAGTCTCTTTTTTTTAAACCTCATACAGCAATCAATGATCTCAACAGGCGCAATATTTACAGAGCATGTGACTACCCCAAAATAACAAATATTTGGCGGTTAAAGATTTACTAGAACTACCTTAATGTATTTATACATCAACTCAAATATGCTGCAGCTATCACCTTTGATATTCAACTTCAATACCTATAAAATATTGCTAATCGAGCTACAATATGTCAATGATACCAGATAGAACGTATATCTATATTTTTTTGAAACATGTCTAAGTGCGCGATTACACTATTTAACGTTTTGTATAGAGTCTGTCCTCAGTATGAGTGTAGGTGGGAGATAGCAGAGGATTCATTATTGCAAACATTGGCTAAAGTCTTTACTAAAACCGTTTTATAACACATTTTAATGAAATTAATATAGTTTTAATAATAAAATAATTATTATTTTCGAATAGGTTGTCAATGTCAATGTTTACAATAAATAACCTTATGCTACCTACAATACAAGTTATAAGAAGATAATTTCAAACATTAATTACATCAATTTTAATAATATTGATAAGAAAAGAGTAACGCTTTTGAACTGCAATGTATTTAGTTCTACATCAAACAGTCAATGTTGAGTATCATTAATAGATATTAGTATATATAATAAATGGTATTATAGTATTCACTTTTTTTAAATTGAACAATTGTTTTAATGCATTCCCTAACTCATTATTTTATATTTACTTCTCAACATTTCTTAAATAAATTATTAAAATCCATGCCATGATTACCAATATTCCAGTATGTTTAAAAACATGTTTGTGATAGTCAGTAAAAGTTGGGTTGTCACTAAAAAAATAGTCCTTTCCTCAAAGTGGTTAAATAAAGACAGGTAGAATAAATTAAATAATTCAAATGAACAATAGTTGTCCAATTAATTAGGAGAGGATCATCAAAAAGATTCTGAATTGAATCTCCCCAAAGTGAGCAGTGAAAACTACCCGGTAACACCCTACTCTCTTACCAAGCAATCCTTGGTAATACGGAGCAAAGCGACGCGAGACCACTTGGGGAAGGGGAGGCGGGGGTAGAGAGCGGGGGGGTTCATCTTTTGATCGCGTCACCGCCTTGTATTGTCTGAGGGCGTCTTGGGCCCCTCGGGTAGCTAGGGGAAAACCTCCTCTTCCCCCTTCCTCCGTCAGACGCCATTTGTTGTGATCCCCCTCCCCTTTTTCGCAAGGAGCTCCGCAGAATCTTATTCCCCTCTCATCTTATTGAATCCTGTCCGCCCTTGCTAGGACTACTGTAGCTCCCCCACCCTCACCTCCTGCTTAGTCTTCACCACCCCAACAACCACTACTGGAGTTCTTTGTCACTGTCTTCACTTACACGCACACACATCCTCTTGAAGACGGTCGCACACACCACCCGCTCACCGGAGTATAGTCTGGTGAAACCATTTTTATTTTATGCACCGCCTATTACAACCCTCACGGGCAATGTGCATATTTACACTAACGGGGCAGGGATGAGAAAGGTAAGTACTGACTTACACTGACAGCACAGTGATGAGGAAGGTCAGGACTAATTTACACTGACAGCACAGTGATGAGGAAGGTCAGGACTGACTTACACTGACAGCACAGTGATGAGGAAGGTCAGGACTAATTTACACTGACAGCACAGTGATGAGGAAGGTCAGGACTAATTTACAATAACGGGGCAGGGATGAGAAAGGTAAGGACTGATTTACACTGACAGCACAGGGATGAGGAAGGTCAGGACTAATTTACAATAACGGGGCAGGGATGAGAAAGGTTAGGGCAGATTTACACTGACAGCACAGTGATGAGGAAGGTTAGGGCTGATTTACAATAACAGGACAGGGATGAGGAAGGCTAGGGCTGATTTACACTGACAGGACAGGGATGAGGAAGGTTAGGGCTGATTTACACTGACAGGACAGAGCTGATTTACACTGACAGGACAAGGATGAGGAAGGTCAGAGCTGATTTACACTGACAGGGCAGGGATGAGGAAGGTCAGAGCTGATTTACACTGACAGGACAGATATCAGGAAGGTCAGCACTGATTTACACTGACAGGGCAGGGATGAGGACGGTCAGGGCTGATTTACAATAACAGGACAGGGATGAGGACGGTCAGGGCTGATTTACACTGACAGTACAGGGATGAGGAAGGTCAGGGCTGATTTACACTGACAGTACAGGGATGAGGACGGTCAGGGCTGATTTACACTGGCAGGACAGGGATGAGGAAGGTCAGGACTGATTTACACTAACAGGGCAGGGATGAGGTAGGTCAGGGCTGATTTACAATAACAGGACAGGGATGAGGACGGTCAGGGCTGATTTACACTGACAGGACAGGGATCAGGACGGTCAGGGCTGATTTACACTGACAGGACAGGGATGAGGACGGTCAGGGCTGATTTACACTGACAGGACAGGGATGAGGACGGTCAGGGCTGATTTACACTGACAGGACAGGGATGAGGACGGTCAGGGCTGATTTACACTGACAGGACAGGGATGAGGACGGTCAGGGCTGATTTACACTGACAGGACAGGGATGAGGACGGTCAGGGCTGATTTACACTGACAGGACAGGGATGAGGACGGTCAGGGCTGATTTACACTGACAGGACAGGGATGAGGACGGTCAGGGCTGATTTACACTGACAGGACAGGGATGAGGACGGTCAGGGCTGATTTACACTGACAGGACAGGGATGAGGACGGTCAGGGCTGATTTACACTGACAGGACAGGGATGAGGACGGTCAGGGCTGATTTACACTGACAGGACAGGGATGAGGACGGTCAGGGCTGATTTACACTGACAGGACAGGGATGAGGACGGTCAGGGCTGATTTACACTGACAGGACAGGGATGAGGACGGTCAGGGCTGATTTACACTGACAGGACAGGGATGAGGACGGTCAGGGCTGATTTACACTGACAGGACAGGGATGAGGACGGTCAGGGCTGATTTACACTGACAGGACAGGGATGAGGACGGTCAGGGCTGATTTACACTGACAGGACAGGGATGAGGACGGTCAGGGCTGATTTACACTGACAGGACAGGGATGAGGACGGTCAGGGCTGATTTACACTGACAGGACAGGGATGAGGACGGTCAGGGCTGATTTACACTGACAGGACAGGGATGAGGACGGTCAGGGCTGATTTACACTGGCAGGACAGGGATGAGGACGGTCAGGGCTGATTTACACTGACAGGACAGGGATGAGGACGGTCAGGGCTGATTTACACTGACAGGACAGGGATGAGGACGGTCAGGACTGATTTACACTGACAGGGCAGGGATGAGGACGGTCAGGGCTGATTTACACTAACAGGACAGGGATGATGACGGTCAGGACTGATTTACACTGACAGGGCAGGGATGAGGACGGTCAGGACTGATTTACAATAACAGGACAGGGATCAGGAAGATTATAGCTGATTTACACTGACAGGACAAGGATGAGGATGAGGAAGGTCAGAGCTGATTTACACTGACAGGACAAGGATGAGGAAGGTCAGGGCTGATTTACACTGACAGGGCAGGGATGAGGAAGGTCAGGGCTGATTTACACTGACAGGACAGGGATGAGGACGGTCAGGGCTGATTTACACTGACAGGACAGGGATGAGGAAGGTCAGGGCTGATTTACACTGACAGGGCAGGGATGAGGAAGGTCAGGGCTGATTTACACTGACAGGACAGGGATGAGGACGGTCAGGGCTGATTTACACTGACAGGACAGGGATGAGGAAGGTCAGGGCTGATTTACACTGACAGGGCAGGGATGAGGAAGGTCAGGGCTGATTTACACTGACAGGACAGGGATGAGGACGGTCAGGGCTGATTTACACTGACAGGACAGGGATGAGGAAGGTCAGGGCTGATTTACACTGACAGGGCAGGGATGAGGAAGGTCAGGGCTGATTTACACTGACAGGACAGGGATGAGGACGGTCAGGGCTGATTTACACTGACAGGACAGGGATGAGGAAGGTCAGGGCTGATTTACACTGACAGGGCAGGGATGAGGAAGGTCAGGGCTGATTTACACTGACAGGACAGGGATGAGGACGGTCAGGGCTGATTTACACTGACAGGACAGGGATGAGGAAGGTCAGGGCTGATTTACACTGACAGGACAGGGATGAGGACGGTCAGGGCTGATTTACACTGACAGGACAGGGATGAGGAAGGTCAGGGCTGATTTACACTGACAGGACAGGGATGAGGACGGTCAGGGCTGATTTACACTGACAGGACAGGGATGAGGACGGTCAGGGCTGATTTACACTAACAGGACAAGGATGAGGAAGGTCAGGGCTGATTTACACTGACAGGGCAGGGATGAGGAAGGTCAGGGCTGATTTACACTGACAGGACAGGGATGAGGACGGTCAGGGCTGATTTACACTGACAGGACAGGGATGAGGACGGTCAGGGCTGATTTACACTGACAGGGCAGGGATGAGGAAGGTCAGGGCTGATTTACACTGACAGGACAGGGATGAGGACGGTCAGGGCTGATTTACACTGACAGGACAGGGATGAGGAAGGTCAGGGCTGATTTACACTGACAGGACAGGGATGAGGACGGTCAGGGCTGATTTACACTGACAGGACAGTGATGAGGAAGGTCAGGGCTGATTTACACTGGCAGGACAGGGATGAGGACGGTCAGGGCTGATTTACACTGACAGGACAGGGATGAGGACGGTCAGGGCTGATTTACAATAACAGGACAGGGATCAGGAAGGTCAGGGTTGATTTACAACAACAGGGCAGGGATGAGGGTCAGGACTAATTTACACTAACGGCAAAGGAATGAGAAAGGTCAGAAGTGATTTACACTAACGGGAAAGGAATGAGAAAGATCATGAGTGATTTACACTAACGGGAAAGGAATTAGGACGGTCAGGGTTGATTTACACTAACAGGGCAGGGATGAGGGTCAGGACTAATTTACACTAACGGCAAAGGAATGAGAAAGGTCACGAGTGATTTACACTAACAGGGCAGGAATGAAGAAAGCCATGTCTTATTTACACCAGCAGGGCTAGGTTGAAGAAGCTCAGGGCTTATTTACGTTAGCAAGGCAGGTATGAGAGAGGTAATTTAACGAAAGAAAATGTAATTACTTGTAACCTAATCAACCTTAAATATTTAGGTTCGAATTTAGAGAGAAATTTTGTTTCCAAACAGCCCAAATTCATTGTCTTTGTTTCGGTTGAGTTTTAAAGTAACTTTATGTGAACCATGATCACACATTTGGCTTTACATTCCCTACGAAGAGAGTTGTGCGGATTTTTACCGCTCAAGAAAAGTTTACCTACCCCAGTTGAAACCAGGAATATCGGGTCCTGAAGAGAGACTTTTACACCAAAATCACTCGAGGTCAAAGGGTTGCAATTTAATTAATACAGCTATTATTTATTTTATATTTTATTTAGAAATGTATTTTAATATTTGTGGTGTTATTTATAAAACTTACCACTTAGGTTACGCTCTCAAATTAACATAATTGTTCTAAAACAAATAAATTAATTAATAAATATTTTATAAAATAATATTTTCTTTTGTTATCGAACAGATTCGGTAAAAAAAAAAGTATTATTCAAACAAATGAAAACCCGGAGTTTATTGTATAAATTATTTTAGAATATTCAGAGAGTTACCAAATTATAAATTTCCCTGGAATTGAGCTTGCCGGAGGAAGTACGCACTTGATTTGGTCGGATTAACTGACAGTTCGCTTCAATGTAGCCTAATTTGAAACATGGAACGCGACGAGTAGAAAAGGATAGTAAGAAGATTAAATACCTCCTCACTTCCTATTCTATATATATCTTACCAATGAAAATGTTCTAAGAAATAAGAAACCTCTACTGGAAATTTTAAACATGGACCAACTAAACTTCGTTTTTTTAAAGGAAAAAACTTATTCATCTCACGTAAAACAAACACATAAGTTGGGAATTTTTTTTTTTTTGCCTAATTCCTTCGTATTACATTAGTAATAAATATTCATAAGACGACTTCTTTTCTCTACGTCGACGAATAATGTACATAAAAAAAATGTATAAAATTTCGAGAGGCGGGTTTAGGGAGTTGTAGAAGAAGTGTGTTGAGGGAAGAATGGAAAGAATTATTAACCGTGAAGGAGTGAGGTGAAAGGGGTTGGGGGATTGTGAAATATGAAGAGGAGCGTCTTCTTTTTTTTTTTCTTCGGCCAACTTTTGAAATGGTGAAAGAGAACGTTGCAATTTAGTGGAAACAATGGTTATAAATTTGAGGAATTCTTCCAGAATGTGACGTGATTCATCTATAACTTTTTTTTAGAAAGTTTTTACAAAAAGTATTTAATGTTTTATGTAAATTTGGAATATTATATACAATTAAAAATAATGTGATAATTTGTAATGTAATAATGAATGACTAACAAAATGGCAACAAGTAATTACTAACAAAACAAGTATTTATTAAGAAAAACCTTGTTTCCTTTGTTAGATACTTCAAAATAAGTTTTGTGAAATGTAAGAAAATGATAATTTTATGTGTCATTTTTTAATTTTTATATTACAGTATTATTTGTGTTAAGAAATATAGTTATATTTTTAAAATCAATATATAATATTGTTGTTAATTATTATTTCAGAACTTTCATAATAACTACCATCTAAGGCTATATATAATGCATTTGTTCAGACATTTTCATATATTATATTAGATTATAGTCTGTAAACAATTAAAACAAAGAGTAATCAGAAAACTACCTTTTAATAAGTTTTACTCATAAAAACAAATATTATGTTTGAAATCATATGCAAAACACTTCAGATATAATTTACAAATCTAAGTGCTATACATGACCCCTTTTCAAAAATAAATATTTAATATCTAAGCTCGGATTCATTTTTTCAGATAAACAAATCGACATCCGTATTTATCATATAACAAATTTCCCAGGTACCTATTTTTTTTTAAACTTTGAAGCTATTTACAAATATTTCAAATTTCTCAAAATTAGTCAATAATCTTGAATTAATGTTTCTGTTAAAATTAAGTAAAGGAATAGTGTGCGATATTTATCATTTCAATCAATTCTAAGATATAGGCCACATTTTAAATAAAATTGTTTTGAGACATTTTAGAAAAATTTACTATTTTAAAAGATAAGTCCACCCTTGGTTGGAAGGTTAGAATCATAGTCAAATAATAAGCCACGCGGTATCACTATATGACATAAAATATAAGTTTGAAAAAAAAAACTGTTTGGACTGAAGAATTGGGAACACACACACACACACACAGACATAATCGTATTATCCACTTTTCCGAGTTCGGGGGAACATAAAAACGTACAAATCCATAATCAAGGTAGAAAATGTTCACGATAGCAATACTATTACCCACTCCGGTTGCCACGTGGACTAATACGCTATTCATGCAGTATACTAGACTGCCGAAGACGGGGAGATCGAGGTTTAAATATAGGTCGAGTGTACTGAAGGAGGTTTTTAAAAATGGTTTCCCACTCTCACTACACATAAATACGGGTACACTTCATCTAAATATTACCTTTCCAATGCCTCAAAACATCAGTGTAATTCGTACATAAGCGAGTCGTAAGACGTAGTGCTGACAGCATTTAAAACAAATATAATCTTTATATGAGAAAGTAAACAAAGGGTGTTTTTTGTTGATTTAAATAATTTTTTCGCAAAGTGAAGATGTAATGTTTTCCTCGGTTGCAAGTCAAGACTAGTGTTGTTGGAAAGTCTCCTCCCCTTTAGGTTAGTCGCCTCTGTCACGTCGTCTCCTAACTACGGCGGACGGCTTAGAGATGTCATTATGAGCGAACAAAGCTGTTGCCCTCATTGTTCTGCTACCAAGCAAGACACATGCTGTAACGTAAGGGGGGACACAGGATTTCTGAAAGATTCCGGGCAATCCTTCATATCTTATGGGGACACGACCACACACGACCCCTTGATAGTCGTTAGGACGAGATATATTTCTTTCTAGCTATAAGATACTCTCTCGTAGATCCTCCCTCTTTGTCTTACATCGTTTATTATTTATTGTTCATCATTATTACTCCATTCCTTCCTCTTTATTCTTCAAATTTTGTCAATATCTTATTGTATCATCTGTACGTTTGTTTGATTAATATCTTTTTACTTTCTCGCTATCTTACAGGAGAAAGTATTGTGATAGTCGGTGACCTGGCGGTCTAGGGGTAAGGTGTCAGACTTCTGTGCTGGCGGCCGGGGTTCAATCCTCGGTCCCGGCTAATTTTTAACTGATTACCAAACCCTTCCTTCACCTCTGACAAGACATCTTGTGAACGTGGGGAATGCCGGGCCTCCACCGTGGTTCGGATTCCACGTTAAACTGTAGGTCCTCCATTTCATCTCACAATCACCCTACCATTAACACATTAGCGTAGGTGCGTATAACCCGAACGGGTAGTAAGATGCGGTGCTAATAATAATAATATTGTGATAGACAAGAAAATTGAACTCGAGATTTTGTTGAGTGTTGACGTTTCATGACCCCCCACCCCCGAATCCGAACAAGCTGTTTTTGAATTTCTGTCTGTCTGTACCTCGGACAAGAGCCTAAACTATTTTACTAATCGAACTACAATTTGGCATCTAGGGTTTTACAAGGTTGCCCAAAGGAGTTTTTGAAATTGGATATTTAACCCTAAAATTAAGGGTAATCTGAAGGGGGGAAAAAAGAGAAAAAAATCAATTTTCTCAAAATTGGCCAAACGATTTTGATTAAATTTCATTTCTAAACATTTATAAATATTCCAAACAAAACGGCTACTCTCAATATTTCGGCAAAATGACTAAGGGTTCCGGTCTGATGCGTAAATTATTTTTTTATCATATCTTCGTAACTCTTTTGAGATACGAAATTAATTATCATTGCAAATACGTAGGGCTATTTATAACACAAATATTTTTTTTAAATTTTTTTTTATAAAACCAATAACTTTTAAGCTATATGCCAAAATATATTTTAACTTTTCGAACACTTAAGATAAAGTATTGCGACCGTAAAAAAATATATATAACCCGAAATGTTAAAATTAAGAGTAGATTAATAAAAAGCGAAAAGAGAAAAAATCGATTTTATCAAAATCGGCCCTAACGACTTTAATTAAAATGTGTATCTAGGCGTTGATTAAGATTATAAATAAAATAGCTATTTTTATTTTCCTATGAAAATGAGTTTTAGGGTAGTTTATAGAAGCGGAAATACCCATATCTCCGCAACTATTTGATATACTAAATAACTTATCATTGCAAAATTTTATCCCTACTAAAAATAAAAAACTTATTTGAAATATATTTTCATAATTTTGTGAGCTTTATTTGTACAGGGATATTACTTATGTTTTAACTCAATAATTCTCTATTGCCATAGGGTGGTTAAATATAAGTATCTCAAAAGTTTGTTCTTTTCCCTTTAATCTCTTAGGAGAAATGTTTGTGCAAAATTTATCTATTTCCTTCATTTTAGACTCAATAGTCAATTTTTACATTTTTTATTGGTCAAAATTTATAAATGAGGAATTTAATAGAAATGCGATGACCTGAAGATGTGCAACACTTAATAAAGTGTCGAAAATTTTAAATAGAAGTCGAAATTCTAATACAAAGTGTTGACCTTTGTGGACACAATATCGATCTTTTTCGGTCCAAACATACAAATGAGGACATTAATTCTTTAAAAATAAAATTATAAAATTTAAAACCGGGACTCAAAAAATGTTTTACATGTGTATAGTACAATTTATGCTTGGGTTTGCTAGGGTATATTATTTCGTTTCACATATATTACGAATTATGAGTAAATATCTCAATTTTTAAACAATATAGCGAGAAAGTCCGTGCGGAGTTCCGTACCATTTATTTTCTGCGCACCGCATCTTACTACCCGTACGGGTTATATTTATATTATTGGAGTAGAGATGAGGAAGGATTAATTTATAGGTTATAACCCTCCTCTCCAACAACAACAACAGACAAGACAAGATGAGCCTGACATCCAATCTACGTAGCCACCAATTCCACTAAAGGAGTAGTGAAGTAGCAAGAAATGTTAGTTTGAAACAAACTATAAATTTAATAGTAGATTCATGTGCACATAAAAAAAAGTAATATTCTAAAATTAATGTATAAAAAAGTCTTCATTCATACATATTATTAATTAGTTGTACACATATATAATATATACATGTATTTATAAACAAATTAAATTATTTGTATTAAGAAGTTTAGGTTTTATAGAACACAATAAATATAAATTTGCGGAACATTTACAAAATAAATAATTCAACCAATAAAATAATGAATTTAAATTGTGTACAGAGTTACTCGTGGATACATCAACGCCACGCCGACTGCAGTGTCATGTAAAATAAGATGAAAGATTATGTTACGTGCACTGCAGTGCTGTATTACGGGTATAGTTCGGTCGCGGCAGTTCCACTCTTTTATACATGTTTACAATCTATTTAAAAAAAAGTTACATATCCATCCGCTTGAAAAATATGTTATGTAGATTTGACAGGTTATGTAAAGTGGATTCATTGTCTAAGCGACAACACGTACTTGTTGAAAGGATCACTTTTTTAAAAGTAGCTTTCCAACTATAAGAAATAGTCACATTAACCAAGAACCAACTTAAGTTTTACCTTTAGCAGAGGCTAAGAAATATTCATATACACTTTTGTAATTATTTTATAATTCTATCTTATCTTTCATTTAAATTTATTGAGGTAAACTTGAGAATTTGACACATTATAGTAAGATTTCACTGCCCAATATATTTTAACTTTCCACGGCTCCCTCTAGTCCCCACGACATACGACAAGTGAAGTTAAAAATCTAACCATACATTTATAAAATTATACGTAATCCATTTAACATTAATACAAGAAACATGTTTAGTTGGACAATACTAAAAAAAAAATTAGATATTTAAGAAAATTATGAATATCAAAAAATTTTCTAATGATGTGAAAATACAAATAAGAAAATTAACTTAAAAATCTATATTTCATGGATCCCCACCGGACTCTCCGTGGACCCCAAGTTGGGAACCTCTGACCTGCATAATTGTCTAAAATTATGTTTCAAATTTCAAACTAAATAAAAACAGTGCAGATGTTTAAATAGTAAGACATTATTAATTTAAACTTAAGTATTTAAGTGAGGAGGAGATAAATAGGATATTTAAATTTTAGTTCCAAGCAGACTTTTTTTTTATCGTTTGGCATATATATAGCCGAGAGGAACATGCTATCTAGGTTCGTTCACCTTATGTGTAGACTATTAGTCGCTCTGGTTGGTGGCACAGAACGTCGACCAGGGTACATCATAGGTAGAGCCCCGTAAAAATGGTGAGACGCGATAAAGCTAAAAGTGCCATACAAAGATGGAATCATGCACGATTTCCTTTTATAAATTTTAGATATGATTTGCAATGTTTTTGAAAAGCACGAAACTATTAAACAACAGTTAAAGTTGAACCAAGTCCCCTAGATATAAAATTTTAATATGAAGTAAATTTCGACAAGGTCTTTTCTCGGCATATAAGCTCATACTTCATCACCAGGAGCGGATTCAGGGGGAGGGGGGTCAAAGGGTCAGTTGACCCTCCAGTGAAAGTTAGAAAACTAATTCAAAAAATAAAATGAAAGTTAAAATTTTAGAAAGAAAATACTACACCGATAAATTATACAATTTTTTTTATCTTTTTAAGCGCATACACCTCTTAATCCGGGTCCACACGTTAGTTATTCGTCCACGTTTATTCAATTTTCGATATGACTAACACAAGTGTGAAAAAATATTGGTTTTCATGAACGAATATCTGTCGTGCATACTTAGTAACGAACATTTTTCCGCATAGAGACGGTAGACTATCTAACATCAAAGAAGACTAATAATCGCCTGAAAGCAGTTCATCCACGAATACCGAATATAAATTATGTATGGACAGAAGAGCGGAGGAACTCTGGGGGACTTTGCCCCCTGGAATAAATCCCCCCCCCCCAGGATACATTTAAAATCCTCCAATATTATCGAAGATGAAGCTGAAAGATGGCCTTAAATCAAACTCCAAATGACTTCTAGATGGATTCTATTGTCAAAAATTTGCCGGAAAAAACCTCATTTAAATAACTAATAGACTAGAGGCATCTAACTAGCAGAAAAAGCCAGAGAAGGAAAGCTCTAAGTAGCTTCCAAGGTCAGCCAAATTTCAAAAATGTCTAGTGGAGGACAGCTCAAAATAGCTTCTAGATGCATGTCATTTTGAAGAATCTTCAGGCGAGGACCACCCTAGCCTAGTTTCTGAAATAATTCAATTTTAAAAATGTTGGTGGTGGAAGACCACTTAAAAGATTATCTTCTAAAGTTATCTAATTATGTAAGAAATTAAGGTGAGGAACACTTTAAATGGCTTATAAAAGAATCTAATAAAGAAATCAAGGCAAATATTACATATAGTTAGTAGGGTAAACCATTTTTCAAAAAATTGTTGAAGGAAGGCCACTTCAAATAGTTTATAAAAACTATTTGATTAAAAAAATTCTAGAGCATGACCACGGTTTAAAACATGCATAATATCAAATATGAATGAGAAACTATTAAATGGCTTTAAACATAAATCTAACATTATAAGTAATTGTGTTATTTAAAACTATAACCCCCTTATGAAAATGATCTGGATCCACCCCTGGTCATCAAGCATCCGAGAATCCTTAAGAATATATCCTATAAATAAAGGATGAAATGTGTGTGTCCATAGGCAATAAACATTACAAAATTGTTTTCATGAATCTGTAATAGGTAGTCCCCAAAAGTGCAAAATCCAAACATTTTCCAAAGATACACGGAATACTACTATTGAAATCTTTACGCTTAATATTTCCAGACATTCTGAAGGAACGTACAATAAATCAAAGATAAAGTATAATTTTCATCAGAATCCATAGTCAAAAGCGGGAATATATGAGTGTTGGCAAAAAAAATAATTGGAAAGATCCAAGAAAACAAATTGATATTAATCTAATGTTATCTATGATAAAAGGATTTAATACAAATAGAAAATAATCACGCCGAAATAGTTCATTTAGAAAAGACAGGCCAAAAGAGAATTTTGAAAAGCTTACAGTATGTCAGAACACTCGTTGAGAATCCAAACAAGAGTGAAGAACAAGAGGAAAATCATCAACTTATATTCAAATCACAGCTCAGCTAGAAACATCATTGTATTGCTTCCCTTCCTGATTTCATACTGAGAGAGAGAGAGAGAGAGAGGAGGGAAATGCAATGTGGCCAGGCTGGCAACGAATAATCAAGATCATGGTACTACCGTCCACGAGTTTATACGGCGTGTCTGTGGCAGGTTATACAGGGTTGCCACTATTTTCTTATTACCAAATTCCCTGTGTTTTCCAGGTTTTCCAGAGGAAATTTTCATTTTTCCAGACACCTAATAGATATTATAAATATAATTATGAAGGCATTTAATTTAAATTTAAAAATGAAGAGTGGTAATTGTCATTGGAAGCATGTTTTATTGTGCAGGAGAAACACATATTTAAGAATTATTGTAAAAAGGATGAGAAATGAATGAAAAATTTTCTAGAAGGAAAAATTGGTTATATTTTCTGTCTACCCTAAATGGAATAAAAAAAAAGAAAATACCAAAAATACAATTTTTAGTTTAAATGTGGTTTCTATTTTTTTTATAAGAATGTATTACTTTTTTTAGAAAACATGTTAACAAATCTTAATTAATGCATATGTACTAAGGAGTAAACTTTATCAAGATAACAGTTTTATAACATTAGCTAAAAGAATACAAACTTTAGCAGCTGTCAAGATATACAAACGTTAAACATAGAATAAACACGATATAATATAGTTAGTTATCTCACTTATATACAGGAACCATTATGTTTTTAAGAACGAATAGTTAAGTAAGAAGACAAGATTATTTTATCAACTTAACAAATATGAAAACATTTATAGTTTCTTTTATTAAAGTATGCTTAGGAATTCACAAAAAAAAAATATCTTAAAGTTGGAGGTACTATTTATGTATGACTGATTATGTGTGAGTATGTACTATATGTAGTCCATTTCACAGGGGGTGGGTGAGGTAGGGTAGCTATGAGCAGACACAAACACAATCAGTCATTTTTACACTATACTAGCAGGCTCGAGGCAATATTTTCAAAAACTTTTCACTTTACAGTATACTCCATTTTGTTATCGTGGCCACGGCAGCAACCAGCTAAATCCACCTTTGCTAAATCGGGAGATGACTGTAGTAAAAATGTTAACACCCATAAAGATAAAAACAGACAATATTGACACCTTGGCAATTTCTAAAAAATTATAAATAGCAAAATTGTAAAATAGGTAGGCTACCGTCTTAAAACATCACGCTACAAAAACAATCTGGGATACTTGCCTCTTTCAAAAGGAATAATTTTTTTTAAACAAGACAAATACGTTTAACACACCAAATTCCAAAGAATGAATTCGTTCGACTGGCAGGAGAAACACGTGCCAGCAGCATGGGCTTGATGAAGTTGGGGGATGGGGGTGGAGGAAACGAGACGTTTGTGTTATTGGCGGGGGTGAGTGGAGGAAGCCAAAAAGGCGCAGCATTTGCTGAACGTAAACAAGTCGTCTCAGTTGCACTCAGAACTTATCTCAAGCTGATGAGGTGCTGGTAAGCATAGTCATAATATGAGATGTGTTCCAATCAGACTGCTCAATTCTCCAGTTACAAATTTTAGTTTATATTATTCCTACTAGTTTAAGCTTGCAAGCACTGTATTGCCCAATTTCACTAACAAATTCCAGTAAATTCTAACTTTTTGGTGAAATTCCCTGTGTTTTCCCGGTTTTTTCCAGACACAAACAAATTCCCTGTCTTTTCCCGGTTTTCCCTGTTTTCCAGGTGCGTGGCAACCCTGTTATACAACTACTCGTATCCCGGCAGTTCCTTTAGTCGGCAGGGCTTATCGGTGGGTCTCGGACGTACTTTTACTTCACTGGTGGTTGTGTTGGTGTTTAGGCTATATAGAGCGTATCATGTCAAATGCTGGCAGGGGTGAGTATCAATGACCATATTTAGAATGTTTTATATTTAATTTCACTGTCCTAGTTTCTTGTAACTTCGATGATAATTAATATATTATTACAGTACTAATATATTATTGTCTCTTGTAACTTAATCGATGTTACAGTATGAAATTGGTGACCTGGCGGTCTAGGGGTAAGGTGACAAGACTAATGTGTTGGGGGGTCCGGGGTTCAATCCTCGGTCCCGGCACACATTTATCTAGTTACCAAACCCTTCCCTCACCTCTGACAAGACGTGTATTAGTCACACCTTGTGAATGTGTGGAATGCCAGGCCTCCACTGTGGTTCGGATTCCAAGTTAAACTGTAGGTCCTCCAGTTCATCTCACAATCACCCTACCATTACACATTAGCCTAAGTGCGTATAACCCGAACGGGTAGTAGGACGCGGTGCTAATAATAATAATACAGTTTGAATAGGTGAAAGAATATTTAGTAACTTTTATAGCAGTCATATAAGTCTTTTCAATATGAAAATTAGACTGAGATTGTTTGACACCACCATAAATTGGACTAGAGATAATGTTTATCAGACCCAAATGGGAGCACACTATCAAAGTGCGAAGTAAGTTCCTTCGTAAAAAATATACTGTTTAAAATGGTTATTTAGCAAGTATATTCAAATAATTAGTAAGAATAGGGTTTTAAATTAAGCTAAAGTGACGCCTTGGAAATTATTTAAGGTACGTATAGAATTTATCCAACTCTCGTAAAAAGAAAAATTGAGTTACTTGATAGCGTTGTCACAAGCACCCTCAGATTGAGGAAATGTTTTCAGACATAACGTCGTGAAGGCGTAACTATGGGGAATTCTAGTGCAGTAAGTAAAATCACTCCGAGTAGAGTGTTGTAACATATCTTTCGTGACACAAAACCCCGATTATACGCCCTAAGAAACGAAAAGCTGAAAGAAGATAGAATAGTGCCAGGCTTACTTTGCACGTTTACACTATGGCGTAGCTTATAAGCAGGACCAGGATTTTGATTAACTAAAAATGATTTTAAAAAACTATAAAATTATATAGAAATTAGAAAACCCTTCAAATTAAAAAAAAAAATTAACAAAGAATCAATTTACAAATAAATACCGACAAGACTAAATCAAACAAATGCTTTACAAATAAAAATTATCCAATCATTGAGACCTTTAACAGCTCAAATACCTGCTCCTGTGACCACATGGTATAAGACGCTACTCTCTCAGTAGACTGCCGATGACGGGAAGATAGAGGTTTGAATCTCGGTCGGGTGTACTAAGAATGGTTTAAAAAATGGCTTTACACTCTCCTTCCCGGCAAATGTGGGTACACTTTCTCTAAAGATAACTTTCTAATCCTTAAAACCTTCGTCATAATTAGTACATAAGGTTATAACTCTAACGGATAGCAAGCAAGCCGCTGTGCTAGGAAAAAAACTCAACTCTTTCATTCTGATAAATCTAATATTGATTTATAAATATCTGCCCCACTCAGAACTAATAGCAACCCATTCTCAACACAACCCTTTCAAGCTTAGTTGCAACGTCTCACCAGAAATGTGTATTTTACAACTACATGAGCAAATAAGTTACAATGTTTATTATGGCCTAGATTAGCTTTCCATTTCGACAGCTTTGTGTTGTAAAAATTTAGGCATTTATAAAATATTGATAGTATTTAAATATACAATAAACATCCATTCCTTAAAATGACTCAAAAATACCTTTAAAAAAATTAATCAAAAATCCCTACGAATGCCTAAAAATGACCTCTAAAATATACATTTCTATAACCAGGGGGTCATTAACAGAGTGTATGCACCCATGAGCATTTTCTGTGATAAAAAAAGATTACATATAATCAAAATCCTGGCCCTGCTTATAAGATAAGCCCATAGCATCATCAGTGTAAACAGAATGTACCTTCTTCCAGATCACCCTTGCAAATAGCTTGTGTTACCAAATACCATCCCTGGGACAATCCCCTCAGCCCAGTATAAAAACCACCCCCTTAACATCGTTGTTTATTAAACACAATAATCCCCCCCCCCCCCCACCCCCCTTCTCCTCCCCCCCCCCCCCACCCCCTCC
>CABFVX010000370.1:81558-113738 GCA_902151425.1 Timema shepardi
TCGTTGTTTATTAAACACAATAATCCCCCCCCCCCCAACCCACCCTTCTCTTCCCAGCCCCACTCATCAGCTGAACAAATGTAGGATGATTTCCCTAAAGACTTCTCTTCCTCATTCAGAGACCCTCAAGAAAATCATCCCTTCCGATTCTCGTACTAGCTTTATTTACGTAAAGACACGCTTTTACCCCCCCACCCTCCACTATCCGTCCTTATATTACAATGTCTTGTTGGATCATATCTGGAAGCAAGCACTTTCACGGCAACGCCCGGGCAAGGCAGCGCCGACTCGAAATTGATACTTTATGGGGCACTTGTGGTGTGCACTCATCCCAGCCCTGTTGCACTTAAAAAAGGGAAAGCGAAGCCGACGAAGAGTCGCAGATGCCGGTATAGGGTGTTTGTCAAGCTACTTTAGAGAGATGGGGTAGGTATGCGAGGAAGTTGACCCTTAGGACAAACGCGACTTTATTTTACAATAATTTTAGAAAGTGTCTCACAGCAATATGATACGGCAGTATTCTGTAAACGGTGTGCCGCAGCGGCGAATTAGATGTGCCGTGTGGCCACAGCTTAGAGCGCCACGCACCGCTGTTCAATAAGAACACACCCGCTCCTGTGGCCGCATGGTCTAACGCGCTACTCTCGCAGTAAACTAGACTGCCGATGACGGGGAGATTGAGGTTCGAATATAGGTTGCGTGTAATGAGGATGGTTTTTCCTATATGGTTTTCAAATCTCCCTCAACTCAAATGCAGGTACAATTCTTGTAAGTATAACCTTTCTAATCCTTAAAACTATTAGCGTAATTAGTATATAAGAATATAACCCGAACGGGTAGTAATACGCATGGCTATAATAATGGTTTGAACAAAAAAAATCCAAATGTTAAAAAAGCGGGCACAGTAAAATTGCTTCAACCTTTTAATCTTTGAATATTTGAAGTTACTTCACGGAAAAATTAGTTTATCTTTTCCTAAATCTGGTTTACCGTACAATCGTGGGACCGGGTACGTAATCCATTTTCTGCTGTCACGGCGCTTATCCGAAACAAAACAGTGTGCTGCAAATAAAGGTTTGCGGAACGCTGGAATATGTTATTGGTTTTTTTTTTTTTTGTAGATATGTGACATCATGGTTTAGATTGAAAATCTTTGTAATTATATTTAAGGGAACAATCAATATAGCTTCATAAGCAAACAACCCCCAATTTGGTGTTCGAACGGTATGAGACGTCGTTCTGGCAGCATACTGGACTGTCGATGAAGGGGATATCTGGGTTCGAATCCTGGTCGGGTCGTTGTGATGGTATATTTACACCAAATGGTTTCTCGCCGTCTCTACTACTGCCCGGCCGTTCTGTTAAATTATTTACGAGAAAATATACCAACAATTGCGTTAGTGAGGATAAGAACATTATTTAGAAGAAGAAAAACGCTAGTTTACCCAAACACACACATTATAAGATACTCAGAAAAAAAAATCTTGTAAATTCAGTACTGAAGTTAATATTCCAACAAAGATGTATTAGAATAAAAAGTTTATTTAAATACACTTCATTAAACTTGAAAGTAATAATTATTTGACGCCTTTTCCTGTTTTAGTTACATCTTCACTTAATGTAGTATATCATAAAATATATATTGTGTGTGAAGTTTCAATAAGTGTGTATTTAAAGAGCAAAGAGTAGGATTATCAAAGCTTAGAAGTTAGTTTAACATATATAAATCTAAATTACCGAAACGTGTTGATATGAGCATTTTTTAAATATGACATGGTGTTTAAATATATAAACAATCTTCGCAAAACCAAGTTCGCCAGTGACTACTCGCCTATCTACCAACCTTCCTTCTAATTAATTTATTAAGTCATTAATTAAATATTTTTATTTCATAGAGTATTTTTACTATATATCAATTAGGTTGTATTTAGAATTATTATATAATTTAAAACAATAAGTTTTATCTGATTTTCAATGCCCACGAGAAACTATATATGGATGACATTTTCATATATAAACTTTTTATTTGATAGAATTAAAGTTCTTTTTCACAAGTATAGCCAAAAAAAGCGGACCAAATTTGTTTCTTTCCTCTATCAGGAGATAGCAGCACTGTTCATTTACGCTGGCGGTGGTGAAAGGAAGTAATGAAAACTGTTGAAGCGCAGTCGGCGTTCTTGTAAATAAAAACATGGCGTCAGTAATTAAATCAGAGGTAGAATATAAAGGACCCAAGTACATATTACAACTTGAAAATATGTTAAATTGAATTATCTAATGAGGACATTTATCTTAAAATTTATTGCAATAAACTACAATTTATTTAGACAGATGTTTCTCTAGCTATACCAAACAATTTTTTTTTAAAAAAAAGCATTTAATTTGAAGATTATCCTATCACAGTTTATACCTTTTCAATAACGAAGCATAACTCTTTATATAATTTACTATATAGTCAGTGAATGTATAAATACTTTTTTTTAACATAGTGTTTTTTACCTGTTCAGGTTATTCGCTTGCAAGATAATTACTCTAATGGAGTAGGGATGAAGAAGGAAGCATTTTAGAGGTAATCTACACGAATTTGAGTAAAAGGTGAGTGGGAAACAATTTAAGAAAAACTACCCTTAGTAGAACCAAACGGGATTCGAATCCCGATTTCTCCATCATCATCAGGTCATTCTAACACAAGAATGGTGCTTTATGTCATTCGGTCACTGAAGCGGGCACAAACTGTATTAAACCAGGATACCCGATGCCATAAAAAGTAGTTTATGTCTTTAAAACATATTGAGATGTGGGCCTATATTTGGACAAAAATCACAAAACTTCTGAACTTACGCTGAACTGCACTATGGGTTAGACAAGCACGAAAAGTCTATTTGGCTGATTTTTAATCTTTGTATGATTCGTCTAATTTCATACAGTACTAAGTATTTCATATATTTAACCCATAAATTCCCACTAAAGAAATTTTATAATAATTTTTTTTTTAATCTAAAACTTTTCTCTTTGGAGAAAACATACGTTTTTACAATTAAATATACATGCATCTCGGATCTTTGGAAATCGAAATGATCTTTAGTACGGATACAACCGCATCAGATATCATATTCGTGCATTTTAAAAATTAGACTTTGACTGGTCCTGGGTTCAATTCCTGTGTCGAGGTGTCAATTTTCAAACTTTACGATTATGTTTCTCTTTGATTACAAATTTATTGAATATGTGAAAGTAGATGTAGTACCTTTTATAGTTGTCTGATATGACTCTTCCTATGAAAATTGGACTGTACTATGAGCAAGTGTAAAAACCTATTTATTATATCTCATTTGTACAAATAAGTTTTGAAATGAGCGGGCGAAATATATACCCAAATATTGTGCGGTATAAATATAATTTATCTGAGATCCAAAATAGTGCACTATATTAAAACAAAATCCGCATAGTTGAGCACTAATCGTCAGACTTATCTAGTCTAGTTTGCCCAGTAACGCTGAGGTCAGTGCTCGAAACCCAGACGGTGTATTGAGGCTGTATTTTCCCTAAAATTTCTCTCATTCTTTCTCCAAGAGAATGAGAGTACATTTAATCTCAAATTTACCTTTCTTACAAACCCACTCCAATACCTCGGCCGATGAACATGCGAAATAAATGTCGAGATCATTAATCAGTATGGTTTGCCGGTGGTGTACAGGTCTGGGTTAGAATCCTGGTTGCGTGTAGCGAAATATTCTTCCCTAAATGGTTTATTACCATTTCTCAAAGCAAATGCGAGTACATTTAATATCATATTATACCTTCATAATAAATACTTGACTAGCATAATTGAAATGCGAATGGGTAGACACAAATTTCATATTCAATCAATTCTAACTTTATTCCAAAATGAAATAAGTAAGGGGGTCAACCCCCNCCCCCCCCTGCACCATTCAACTCGCATAAAAAGGGCACTATAATATCTCAAAAATCCCCCACCCATCTAAATTGTCACCGCTATAAGTGTTATAAAAACGCAAAACAGTCATTGTTTCCAGGTCAAGGTCATGCAGTGTTTTGTTGATGACCTCGACACGCCCATCTCGTGATATCAAAGAACACCTTTTTTCTGTGGAGAGTCATCCATCCTTTTTTTTAAATTTTTAGGTGGATTGGAAAGGAATGCGAGATTAATTCTGTGTTTTGACAGTTTTCATAATCAAAATACATTTGGGTTAAAATCAATAAAATATTGTTTCGTTAGTTTAGTTTTCTGTAAAAAGTAAGCTCGAAAGTTTTTTTTAATATACGTGATGGGCATTATGGAATTTAAACATTACCTTTTACCTTCCTTTTAAAGGTTTCTGTTCTAATACCACTTTGCTCATGACGGATATTTAAGAACTGTTGTGAATTACTCGGTTTCTAAAATTAAACTTGATGTATCTATTGAAGAAATATTTTTTACGTTTATTTTGGATAGTTTTTTTTAGTTATAAAACTTCAAAAATATTTACTCCAACTTATGCTCCCTTGCACAAGGCTAAGTTACTTGGAAGTTGACCATTATGAGATAAAAAAAAGAATAAAGACATTGCCTATAAAATGATAAAAACTACTAAGATAAAACATATTTAATCATAATGTTTATACACCAAAATATTATTAACGTATTGCATCCTTTGATTTTAATGTGCTCTTGATCTAGTATAAATGAGATTTGTTAGACGTTTTAAATATAATACGAAATATATACACCTTCCTTCAAAGTGGTTTCATTATCTCTATTTTTATTTTCCAACCAATAATAGTATTTATTTCTTAAAATTGGAATAAAATGCTCAGAGCTTTCTTAAACTATTTGTTCTAGAATTTGTTATTATGTAATTTAAGGCTTTCTTAATTTAGTCTCTTATGATTAAAGTTTTAACGTTAAAAACAAGTTCTACGCCTCTTGCGTGATTTGGGCTATTATTAAAACTTTTAAAAATTTCATCTCAAAAAATATGTATTCAACAGAGAGCCCACATGAAACCAGGCACAAGCCTATTTTATATTATTATACTACTATAAAGCCACACGGCTGACTCACTCACTGACATTAATGTTTACCCACTTCCATATGAGCTAGAAACTTGAAATTTGGCAAACGTATAGCGTTTAGCCTGTAACCGACGTGAAGATTCCAAAAATGTAAAAAATTAATTTTTAACCCCCGAAAAAATTCAAAATGGTGGAGCAACTTTAAAGTCGGTGCGGACCTTGCTTTGGAAGTCTCTTGTGGCTAAACGGTAAGACCTATCAAGAAAACGGCTCTGGAAATACATTAGTTTACATCCACTAGTTTACATCCACTTGCAAAGAAAACTCACCGGGGGTTTGGCGGCGTAGCCCATAGCGAGCAAAGTGTGTGTGTACATATATAAATATATATATGTGTACATATATATATATATATATATATATATACAGTGAAAATCTTAATGTAGGCTATGGTTCTTAGGTTGTATAACTTTTACAAAACAATTTATACTAATAAGTTGATTTATATATTAAAAAAAATTAACAAAAGGAATATCAAAACCGTAGTTGAGCTTTGTCAAACCTCTCTAAGGTTTGCTAGAAAAACAAAGACGATAAACAAGATCAGCAATTTTTGACAACGAAGGGAATGTTTTTTATATGTTGTATTTTGCATTAAAAACTGCATATTAATAATCTTAAATCTCTCCTCACATAATTTATATATATACAATCAAATTGTGTTTAAGAAATAGTCTACAAATTCTTAAACTCGAGAAGGTAAAAAAAAAAAGATAACTTATGCAAACAATTTTGGATGAAAATATCATGAGCTGTGGCAAATATACCAAATAATAAATAATATATGGATAATTGTGAGCACAGGTATACGAGTACTCATGGTATGTTTGCTCTCCAAATATAGTAACAAAAAATAATATAGTTGCGGCTGAATTTATTAGATGGTTTAATGAAAAAGAATAAGAATGTTTGTTGGTATATGGGACAACTTAGATTATATTACTTCTAAAGATCCTTTTAAAGGTACTTTTTTTTTAAATCAATTATTAGTTTTTATAACTTGTTTGTTCTATAGAAAAGTGTGTCACAATTATGTGTAATCAATGATAAGAATAATAAACGTAACAAATCTGGTGTTCGTTCAACTTGTTTTAAAAAGTCATCATGTGTATTAGATCAGGAAACTCTTGCGTCGATAAACGTTAAAGGGAAATTCCATAATAAACACCCCTAATTGTAAATCTTGTATCACTTAACCACTTAGAGTCAGAAGTTTGGATCTACCAGAGGACTATCTACCAGAAAACATTTCATACTAAAAGGATCTTAATGAAGTTCTCAAGTTATCCCTGAGAGGAGCCAACTTTCGAACACCTGGATCTTGCCGATAACTCCTCCGACAAAATATGACAGGGCCACGATGAAGGTCAAAACCTTGGAGGAGGGTGAGCCGACGAACATTAGCTCGACATGTCACACTTCCTCCTTCCTACTTGCTGTCACACTGCACGTCCCCCCCCCCCCCCCCNCCCCCCCCCACACACACACTTATCTGTCTTATTCGTCTCTCTTCAGGCACGCACACACACACACTTTATCTGTCCTTCTTTTCCCACATCCAATTCTCTACATTTTACCTCTTTTTCTTTCTTCACACACACACACACACACACACTTCTCTGTATTATGCGTCTCTCACTCTTTTCCCACAATCATCTCTCTACGTTTTACCTCCTTTTCTCTCTTCACACACAGATACACACACGCCTTTTCCTCAGTTTTCCTCGTCCCTTTCTTTCTACTCACATACACACTTCTAAGTTTTATTCAAATCTCTCTCTCTCTTGTGATACACACACTTCACTACGTTTTCCTTATCACCTAGTCTATCTTATACTTATTTAGCATCCATAGAGTTCCTTTCTAAAAAAAATTCTCAAATTTGTTGGAGAACAATGTGAAAGACAAGATTAGCCCTTTCCATGTTTTTTGTGGTTATATTGTACGTCGTGGCAGTCATACACACACACACACACAGTTTACACTCCACCCCAACCCCTCTCTCTCTTTCACGTGAATCCCCCACCTACCTCTCACCAACACACATGCGCTTCTACACACCCTTACTAAAACACATCCACACTTTCACTTCTGAAAGTTCCTGAGCCTTGTTTGTCAGGGGATAAGGGGGATGTGATGTGTCAAAAGTTAACAGGCAAGTTGGACAAGGGGAAGTTTGGTTGAGAACGGGGTGGGGGGTGAACTTAGCTCAAGAAGGCGCAGGGAGGGGGGGAGAATTTAGGAAGTTGAAATGTCATATCAATCAGGTGAGGGGATGGAGGATGTTGGAAAACAAGAAACAACGGCTATGTAGGTATGTTCATTTCTTTCTGGATATATAGGGGTTGAGGGAGGAACAAGAAGTTGGTTGAGGGTTGGATTTATTGATTTAGTTTTTGTCTTATCATCTCAAGTTCGACTTGGAAAGGCTTAGACATACTTAAAGCGATTCAACTCTCAGCTCAATCAATAACATTCTAGAGCTAACTTAAGATACAATTTTTTTTTAAATGGGGTGGGCATAGATTTTCAAATAAGTAGCGATAATTTGTTTCTATTAAAGAGCGCACTAAATGTTTTAAATGGAAAATTTGAAACAATTTAATTAAGGCATTAATTTTTTTTTTTATAAACTCTCGGATCAACTTTTTTGTATTCCTTTCAAATATGTCCATTTAACAAATATTATTTACAATGTTTGTAGAATTCAATGTAAATTATTATTTAGGATAAAGATAATAAGAAAGATTTTATAATGTGATAATAAACTTTAATGGTTAATCAAAGAAGATTAATTGAAGTGGGAATTGTCAATTTAACATTAACTTAACAGTTATATTAAAAAACCAATGTTGAATATAAATTATTATATAGAAAGAGACATTAAATAGAAATAGTTGAGTTAGTTGAATAGTCTAGTTGAAACTAGAATCCAACTGAGTTCAACTAGAACACTTTATTCAGGCTGTATTTCATGTCTGAGGATGATGCCGTAGGGCGTCGAAACATGTAACATCACTAAATAACGGGCGTTCTCTACGAAGCCTACAAAAGGAGAAAGAGACTCAGATAAGAAAATAGAATTCAATAATATAATCTTAAAATTTTTAATTTCAACTATTCAATATTGTCAATTTTCCAATTCAACTTATTCTATTTACTGCTTCAATTGTATAATTTACAAATATCATTCCAGTCATGAACAGTCTTTAAATATAGTCTGGTTAAACAATATAATTTTAATATAATACATGTTCACTGTCTAATGACTCACATTTAAATGTGTTTTTTAGTGTTTGTTATCTTATATGTTAATCGATGACATTGTTTTAAACTTATTTCTATTTAATGTCTCTTTCTATATAATAATTTACATACAACATTGGTTTTTAATATAACTGTTAAGTTAATGTTAAATTGACAATTCCCACTTCAATTAATCTTCTTTGATTAACCATTAAATTTTATTATCACATTATAAAATCCTTCTTATTATCTTTATCCTAAATAATAATTTACATTGAATTCTACAAACATTGTGTATCTGCTTCCTTATTACCATTTCATCATGTTTTTTAAGAAATATTATTTATTCAACCTTCTCATTTCCTTGATTTTACAATAATACATTTTCAAATGGAAACATGGTTAACAGCTATGACCAAAGAGTGGAAAAATTGTTAAACTTATTTTAATAATTATGTTTGGAACTTAACTAACTCTTTTGATAAATAAATGAATCTTGAAATACGTTTTTGCAACACTAATTAAGCAGGTTAACTAACAATATAGGTGTTTAAGACAAATACACTTTTGTCACTTTTCAAATAGAGTCCCGAAAAGTTTGTTGACGTAGCAGTGGGAATGTGTTTCGAAAACGAACCGTATTCAACTTTTATTAATTAAATCTCTTGCTTTGATGAAGAATCGGACGCTTTTCCATTACCCTTTCCATTCAATATCGAGCTCTTTGTAGAGATTTTTAAAAATAACCAACAATATAACAAAACTTTAAGCAATTTAGTTTGTTGAAAAGATCTAGTTCCTGATGTGAATACAATGGATGATACAATCTCATGGCCTTGAACACAAAATATAATATTTTTCACAACCTAAATTTCAGAGAAAAATAAAGCAACTTAAAACCCCTCATACCGTAGAAATAGTAGTTGACAAAAGAATAAAATGTATCGAGTTTCAATAATCAATCTTAGAAAAGAAAATTACCGGGAAGAAGGAAAGTTACAAGTAGATAAAGAGAAAACGAGAGTTTTAAGTGTGAAAGTGTGACAGGAACATAAAGAGAAAGAAAGACGCAACTTATCCACGATTTACGCCTACCATTTTAAAAGCTTTTTAAGTTTTTTTTATTCTATACCCTCCCTTACATCTAAGCGAAGAGTTTTAACGTCGTACTTTATTTCGTAGTCCATTTTCTATAACAAAGAAACTTTTTTTTTCACATCGTCTTAGACCTTTTTTTCCCTTTTCATTTGAAATGTTAAATCACCAGTTTTTGAAAAAGGAAAATAGACCTACCTTATTTTACAAGTTCACGCCCTTCAAATAGGTTTTCGAGATAGCTATTTAGGTGGTGATTTTTCCCCCCCTACACATATAATACAATATTACCGCGTTATTACCTCAGAGCCGTGTATTTTTTAGATGTAGCCCATCTCAAGCTATAACCGTGTGTGTGGGTGAATACTTTTTAAAAATAACATTTTTCTTCTTTTTCCTGTGTGTTTAAATTGTTTTGAATATTTAATAAATTTCATAATATTTCTTTCTTTAAAACTGTATTAAAAGTGCAATTTATTTTCAAACCATTTTGTGAATTTTTTGTAAAGTGTTAAAATAATTTCTTTGGTGTGGTTCTTTCAAAGCGCCGCGTTAGAAATGTTTTGTTCTATTAAATATGTTTATCTATATTTGTTTTGGAAGCTATGCACCTTAATTATATTTTTCTCTAAATAAAAAATTCTATTCTGATATTATTTAATTAGAAATAAGTATTTTATTCTTTTAATTTGTGACTTAATTATAATATTCAACCAATAATGGGTTTAAAATAATTAATGGCTCTCAAGAACGTAATTAAATAATAATATTTGAATAGATATTTTGTTTCTATTTAGTATATAAAAGTCTGCTCATTAATTCCTATTAGAATATTTAAAAAGGTTATTGTTGTTTATTTACTTTTGGCAAGCAATGCCAGTAAAAAGAATATATTAAAATCATATAGTATTTGCATACATAGGCTTAATTCGTTATAAAATACTTGAAGAAAATAAACTGAACTTTTCATTTCGTCTACGAAACTAGCCAATGGCACATTTATTGGTATGTGTATGTAATAACTAATAAGGCATGAAACTATTTTACTTCACCCCAAGTACAAGTAAGAATTTTAATTATTTATGTTTTATAATTAGTGATTGAAATGGCCGGTCTCTTGGTATAGTGGTTACTAAAATAGAGGTCCCGGGTTCGATTCCAGGCGGTATCATAGTAATATTTCAAGAAGGAGAATATTTACGATGATCACCACGGTCTGGTTAATTAGGCCTAAATTATGTTTGAAACTTCTAACGGCACCACATAAGCATCACTTCATCTAATCGGAGCGAAGTAAACGCACCTACCCCAACCTCAAAGACGGTTACATATCCGCCACTGTCAGTAGAAGACCAGGGGAGGTATTCTTGAGTACTTTCAACGCTATCTCGTATGGTTTTCCCATTTAACTTTGCTTAGAAAACCATACGAGATGCTCAAAAATGCACTCAAGAATACAGACCCAGGAATGTCTAGCAAACAAACCCTGGTGATATATGTTTAGAAAAAAACTGCAGATTTAGAGACAACTATAATTAGTTTTTTATGTTAATTACCCTTCGTTTACACTGAAAGTAGAAATTCTTACCTTGTTTGGTTCTACTATGGTAAAGCTTATAATATAGATCTAATTATAGTGTAGGGCGGTGTCTTAACACTTATAAGGTCCAAGGGCTATAGTTTGTCTATTGTTGGCTCGCTGGCCGCAATACTTTACCGACAATATTAGGATTCCTCGGTCCCGGCAAAAATTTATCTGATTACCAAACCCTTCCTTCACCTCTGACAAGACATCTTGTGAATGTGAGGAATGCCAGGTCTCCACCGTGGTTCGGATTCCACGTTAAACTGTAGGTCCTTCATTTCATCTCACACTCACCCTACCATTACACATTAGCGTAAGTGCGTATAACCCGAACGGGTAGTAAGACGCGGTGCTAATAATAATAATAATAATATTAGGATGGAACACTTCTTATATTATTTTTCATTTGACATCCCAAGTGTCTCAGCGGTGATGAACAAACACGAACACTCCCAACTACGTCCGAAAGAACCCGAAGTGGCTTTCTCTCCCTTTTCTACAAGAGTACAGTAGCCTCATGGGTTCTTTGGTGCTAGCTGACAGCTCACGGCTTTGAAAAGTTACCAGACCAAATTATGTATTACTACGCCGAACCAAAAACATGTGTTTAGCAGCTGTCAGTCAGCATCAAAGAAGCCACGAGGCTATTGTTGTCATTTACCGGCTCAAAGTAAATGTGTATAAAAACACAATATTTTTCTTCACATATAAAGCAAAAATAGTCTGAAAAATAACTTAAAATTCTTATTTTATTATGTAAAATATAAATATGTATGTCTTTTTTTCTCCCTTGAAATTATTTTATATCTTTCATGAGCCGGCGGGCCGCGCGTGCGAGATCCTATAGCTTAGGGTAAGCGGAGTGTATATAGAAACTTGTATCGGCCACACAATCACAAGATCCTGAATTCAGGAGCTCATTCCAATTTTGAATATTCTCTGTGGGTGTGTGACGGTGGGAGGGGCACCCTTGTGTGCGACACTCGATGATGAGTTCATCTCAACAACAGAAGACAGTGATGAGCCGCCATTGTGATGGCTGGGTGTCAGATTACCGTGATGAGGCTATCAATCATCAACACACTTTTCACTGGGCCGTCACTTCTTTCTCTTCGCTATTTATTATTACTCTTGACTTTCCTTTTTATGACGGGCTATTTTCCATTGTTCACGTTGCATTATTCTTTTTAAGATGAATTCTTAAGAGCTTGTCTCACACTCGATTAACCGGTGGGTTAAAAGTAGGACAAGCTTCAGCCACACGTCACATCGCATTTTTCACCAAGAAAAATTATAAGAAATCCGATACAAAATTATTTTAGTTAACTATATTTTATTCTGAATGTTCCTATATGTTTTAAATATTATAACATGTAAAGTGATATTCAATTTATGGAGAAATGCCGTATCGTCTTGTTTGAAATAAATTGTGTTTTATAGACATAATTATGGTCGGAGAAAAATGGTTGACCATGTCTATAGGATAGTTTAATAAAGGAATGGTAATTGAAATCCATTTCACTCGTTACTAATGTTAATTATATTATTTAGTTGAAATAATAAAAAGGTAAACATTTTACAGTTGTATAACCTAATTCGGCAGATCAAAAATGAAGATAACAGTAGCTAGACAAATATATCTTAATAAATTATGCAGTTATAATTTAGTTAAAAATAGAAACTATATCATAGTACTGCTAGTAACATATCATTTGACAGGGTTAACGAGTTTAAATATTTAGGAACAATTTGAACTACCAATAACGATATTAGATTGGAAATTAGGAAAAGAATACAGTCAGGAAATGAATGATACCACTCGGTCAGTAAGTTGTTAACATCTCACCCGTTTTCAAAGAATTTAAAAGTAAGAATATACAAAACAATAATTTTACCGGTTGTTCTTTATAAGTGCGAAACGTGACCTCTTATCTTACTTGACGAAAACAAATTTATGGTGTTCGAAAAAAAGGGGATTAGAAAGATATTTGGTTCAAAAAGGAATGGGGCTATTAGAAAGTGGGAGGGAGGGAAGGAGGTTACATAATGATGAGTTACCTACCCTGTGCTCCTCAAAAGATAGTTAGCATAGTCAAGTTTCGTAGATTACGGTGGGCAGGACATGCAGAGAGAATGGAAATATCTAGAACCGTGTTCGGGGTATTGATTAGTAAACTTAATGGGAAGAGACCACTTTGAAGACCTAGAAGCAGATGGGAGGATAGTATTAGAATATACCCAAAAAGATATAGGGTGTAATGAGGTGAACTGGTTATAGCTAGCTCAAGATAAGAATAGGTGGCGTACTTTTTTAAGTGCGGCAATGAAATTTCAAGTTCTTAATGTCATAGATTAAATAAGTCATAGTAATATGAATCTATAATAATGCAATCCAGTTTAAATAATCTCATTATTTTATTATTGAAACTATTTAATAGAAATATCGTTCTAAATTTATTTAATTATTATAGTAGAGAAATTAAAAAACTAATCTATGACAAAACATAATTTTTATATAGTCTTTATACGCGATATACATAGTCTATATATATTTAATTGCAAGACACAATTGAAAGCATTTACAAGACCATTTATTAAAACAAATTAAGATTTTTTTTACAAATATTTATATATTTAATACATATTAATAAATAATATTGCAATCATGAATACGACCGTATCATTTAAACATCAATGAATTAAAAAAAAAAGTTTTGTGTTGCAGTGCAATTTCAATCTTGAGAAGGGTTAATCTAGTTTAAGGGAATGCGGCAATATTTCACCCACCTACCCTCCCCGCACCTAGGATAATCACCCTCGGCGTCCCGGCGACCGATTCTTCCTTCAGGACTCCCCTGAGAAGGAGATAACCTTGTGGTCAAACCTCCAGGGACTCATTGAAAGACGGGGGGTACACACCGATTTCGTCCGGCCCATCGAGGAGATAGAGGGGTGGTGTGGGAGAAGGGGCTACCATTCATAGTTTATTTGTTCACATTCACGTCATATCAAGATTTTATTTTTGTACTGGGTCTTACTATCCATTCGGGTTGTACGTATACGTACTGACTACGCTAATGTGGTATGAATGAGGAAGGTTGAGTTTAGAGGAATTGTACCTGTATTTTCACGAAGGGAGAGTGGAAATCCATTTAGGACAAAAAACCTTCAGTACACCCGGATGGGATTTGAATCTCAACCTTAACACAAGCAAATTAATCTAGATGAGCCTGACGTTTTGTTCCCAAGCCCACAAATATGGGTAGTGAGAGAGTGAATTGTTAAGGTAATTGGGAAGCGAATCAAGTTTATTTAACTCGCAATGACTGCAGTGTTGAGTTTGTTTGTTAGATGAGTATTAATCTCCCACATCGGTGGCCAAGTGGTCTAAGGCGTCACTCGTGCAATATTCTTGATTGCCAGTGGCGAGGAAGTCAGGGTTAGAACCCTGGCAAAGTGTAAAGAAGGTGGTTTTCCTAAATGGTTCCCCACTCTACTCTCACGCAAATGCGGATACATCTCCTCTAAATTCGACCTCTACTCGTAGCTACCCCATGCACTGATAAGACAGACCTATAGTAAACCGTGGGACAGAAAAAATAACTTTTAAAACATAAATTGAATTATTTTAATTTTATTTTGTTGGTAGTTCTCCATTTATTTATCATATTTTTTTAAAACTATCTTTTTTAAGCGATCCACATGCGTAGATCAGCCACTCATCAAATATTCCTGTCATGGTGGATGTATAATTGCTCATTGCAGGCGTGCACCCCCTACATGTTCGACATGCTCGAGGGTGCAGTAGTAGGTGGCGCAAGGGTTGGGCCAAGCAGTGCGTACACAAGTCACGTGACATGCTTGCCTGAACAATAACTTGATCCCTGGACAAACTTACCGCTGTCATGGGGGCAACACCCCTGTAGAACTCCAGGGGCAGAACAAATGTGTCTCATCTGAGGCGTTTCGTTTGGCACGCGCCATCTTGTACTGATTTACTAGCCTCTAGCCAGTAGGCCTAATTAGATGAGTTAAGGCTTTTTCATTTAAGGTCACTAACAAACCAAAAAGATGATTAACCTATCTTTTTAATACTTACTACACCTTTTTTTATTTCCTAATATAGTTATTACTGCGTTTGCAAAATTATTTATGGTCCCGGAAACTATTTCCGACAGTGAAGATTTTAAGACTAACTGTGGAGTTACAGTGTTAATAGTTTAACGTCTTAAGAGTATTTCAACTGCGTATGGCCTTTGCAGTTAAATTCTGGAAAATTTTAAAGTCTTAAAATCATTCAACATGACTCAACGTAATATGTTACCGATAAGAAGATGAAAACGGGCACATTATGGAACCATAAGTAAGTAACATAGCTCTTAGAAAACTTCCTAACCTATATTTTCGTCGACCATTTCAATTATAATCTTCTTCAACACCAACACCACCTACCAGCCTTAAAATAATTCTTGGTTCACTTGAGAAGTTTTTATCATTTAACAAATAAATTGGTGTTACTGAAGCTTCTTATTCACTGTACTAATTCCGTGTGGTAGTAAAATAATGAAGTGTGTTAGTGCTTTACCGCCTTTATTTTGGTTTGCTTTCCTAAAATTTAATCACATATTTTAGCCAACTTAAGGCAATTTATTTAATACATTTTCGACGGGCGCAAGTATTATCATTATTGTAACTCACTTTTGGAAAATAATGAGAGGAGGCAAAACAAAAATAGAAAAGGTTTCACAAATCAATCTAACATATGATTTTTATGTTTATTATGAAATATTATACAAAAGGTTATTTAAAAAATTGTTGTCACAGATCAACTATTAGCATAGTATATTTCAAATACTTAAAGAAGTTACCGTTTCTTTTCTTACGAACAGCAACAAACTAAATAAAAACATGTTTTTCGCATAAAGAATAAAATAACAATAAAATCTTTTATTTATAAAAAATACCATTGTATAAAAGTTGTGTAACATTAAATTATCATTAAAGTTAGTATTATTTTCCCCGATATTTTGCTTAGCTTAAGAGGAATTCGGTATGAAATATCCAATAAGATAAGTGAAAATCATCAATAAACAACGTTATTATTTAGCTAAAAGTATTAAATAAATACCCTTCTCGGTGGCGTAGTTGGCTAACGCGTTAGTCGTGTTGAGCTGCTCGACTGCTGAGAACGGGGAGATCGAGGTTCGAATCTCGGTCGGATGAACTGGGGGTGGTTTTTCCTAAATGGTTTTCCACTCTCCCTCCACGCAAATGCGGGTTCACTTCCTCTAATTCAACCTTCCCAATTCCTAATCCATTAGAGTAATTAGTACTTAAAGCGTATAACCCGAACGGGTAGTAAGACGTGGTGCTAAATATTATTATTATTGTTAAATAAATTTAATGTCGGTAAGCCACTCATTTTGTCATTGATAATGCTTTTTTCCAGACTGGAAGCCATCATTTTTAACCTAAATATATCAATTAAATATTTTACTTGAAACTTAGAAGTCTATATTGATATTTTGCTGTTTGCTCGAAAAGGAAGCGAAAAGGAGCTAATCCCCAGACGACATTTCGAGTTAGTTTTTCGATTCCCCACTACGTCCCAAAGTTTGTCTGTTTAGACAGGGAACATTCTTTATATTATAATGTATCACCGCCCAAGTATTTATGATAGTAGAGAGTAAGGAATGTGATATTCTCAGTCTGAATAAGCAAATGAACTGTAGAGTCCAGTGAAAAAATGTACAGGTCAGTGGCGGCTCGTAGCTAGAATTAGTGGGGGTGCTGCTCCAGAAAATTGTTAGCCTTTGTTTAAAATAGTGTAAAAGGAAAAAAAAAACATGTATAAAAAGAAAATTTATTCAGGAACTTGATAAAATATTAACAAAAAAACTTTTTTTTTACTTACTTTAACTTAAATTGTTACAGTTCAAGATTGATCTATTCATTTAAAAATTAAATCCACTCTTGTTTTAATTTGCGCAAAAAGTTCAATAAGTTTCTCCTTGATCTCTGGATGACAATAATTGAGGAAATTTTTCTCCATTGAAAGTACTGCAAGAGCATTTAGTCTTTCTTTTAAATAAAAGAGCTGAACAAAAATTAATAAAAAAAATACCTTGAAGCAGAATAATAATCTAATTCTACACTCTTTTACACTTTATCACATTTAAGAATATGGTACACGGTTTTTAAGCACAACACACGCTGAGTAAAAAAAAACTTCCTTCCACCATCACGCCAGAACCAGCACTGCGAGAACAACAGTGATCTCTCTACCTGGCAGTCCCGCCTTCCTTCCCACCCCTATCCTATGTGCGCATGCACACAACAGTCAAACACCCCGTCATTGGCACTGTGAATCTCACAGTTCCATACAAAGATTTTTGTATCTTTTTCATAAACTGGGAAAATGGCTACTTAAGTACTGGCATTAAGCTTAAGGAATATATATTGTACTATAAAAATAAATAAAGAATTAAAGAAAAAAGAACTCATTATATTATATGTTAACGATAATATAAAGTGTAAATAGAGGGTGCTGCAGTTCCGCAGTACCTATATATGAGCCGCCACTGGTACAGGTTTACTTCCAAAAGGAACCAAAATGACACCCGCTTCAGTCTTTCCGTCCCACTGAAATCACGGTGTCAAGCCATTCCGGCCAGCAGATTCTCATTTCCTTAACACAGGGCGGCGTTCATCCCTTCACAGAGAAGAGGTGCACCAGGAAGCGACGTCAGTGACACAGGTAGAGGATTGGTCGGACGCTGACAATAACACTCACCTAGTGAAGGGTTAGACTGGAATTTAAGAGTTAAAATAATGAATCCCAGTGGTATAGAAGGAAACATGAGTTAAGTTCCGTATTTTAAAAGTTATTATTCGCTAAGAGACTTTATTTTTGCCGAATAAAATATTTATTTAGTAGCTAAGTTAAGTTTATTTTTCAATAAGGTAGTTTAAACAATTCTCTAATATTCGTCAAGGCTATCGTGGAATTTTGACAATACTACTTATATTTATTTAAGGTTGGTGTGTAGGGAACACGAGTTAAGGGAATTATTTTTTGCAATCCTTATACCAAAACTTTTTTTTGGAGAAAACATACAAATAAAATGTTTCTCCAGTAGACACATCTAGTTTAATTTTCTTCACATGGTAACTTCAAAAGTTCTTGATTATCTATCAAGAGTGTTCTGGAATTTAATGACAAATTTTATCTTAATTTAAAAAGTGTTATTTAATTCCGATAGGTTCTCGACAGATATTCAACAACTGTTGATATGTGAAGAAAATTAAACTATGTTTCGACTGGAACAATATTTGATTTTTTTTTGCTCAAAAAAAGGTGTTGCTGTAAAAACTGCAAAAAAAGCCCTTTTCTTGCGTCCCCTACACTTTCATCTTAATAATAATAATAATAATATTTAGCACCACGTCTTACTACCCGTTCGGCTTATACGCTCTTTCATCTTAAAAAGTCTATGTTCAAATTTCCCTATGCTCAATGCTCATGACATAATGTCAATAACTGTTGAGATTACCATGAGTAAAAAATTAAACTAAACGCACGTACTGAAATAATTTTTTAACTTATTTTGGCGATTTTTTTAAAATAAAAAATTGCAAAAATTGACCTCAGCTCACATTTTCTTTACCATTCCCCAAATTAACGGTAAATTTTGTCACAGGCATACCATTTTCAATATTTCTTGAGATAGTTTGTCGTTTATAATAAAATAAAAAACATTGTCTTCACAGACCTATTCAATTAATTAAAGAATAAACATAATATTAAGGCTTAGTGAAAAAATAATCTATTAAGATTTATTATACATTTTTTAATCGCGTTATTATTTGATTATATCTCAAAGACTGAAATGATATTATTTTTAAGTCACTTTACCTGAATAGACATTTTTATATTTTATGAGGCCCAATATCAGTTTAAAAAAACATTAAAAATTAATTTGTTATCATATATTTTCTAACATGAAGCTCATCTGATGCGTCCTTAAACCAATAAGAGAAAAATAAGATTTTATTATTATTATTAGCACCACGTCTTACTACCCGTTCGGGTTATACGCACTCACGCTAATGTGTAATGGTAGGATGATTGTGAGATGAAATGGAGGACCTACAGTTTAACGCGGAATCCGAACCACGGTGGTGGTCTGAGAAAAATAAGAATACTCACTTGATGTTAAGACCCAACAACATTATAAATTAAATTACAAGGAAAGTTTTGTTCAAGAGGAATCTAAAATGTGATATTAACTTGAAAAGAAAAAGATTTTAAATATAATTAGCAAATACATCGCATTGAACAGAATATTTAGTAAATGATACAGCTTGTATAACAAGTATTTATCGTCGACCATGTGAGCTGGTCGGGAGAGAGCGCATAAATAACTGTTTCCACAATTTATAAAAAAAAAATGTACACAGGCTAGGACAACATATTTAGCAAAAAATAAATAACAACACAATTCAACTACATGTCTTATTCAAGGACATATAATCTATTCATAAAAAATAATATAGTCGATATTTGGACTCCAGCAAATCCCTCATTCGACAAGAACTATTTGTTAGTCGTATTTACCGACTTCCGAGACTAAACTGTTTATAAATACAGTTCTTATTGCTGACAACTTAATTTTTTGCCAATTTGTTATTTATTAATAAAAACATTTAGGCCTACTGTATGTTTTGCCAGATTAACAAAAGCTCCCTGTTCGATACAAGACATCTGGCTATCATTCGTCCCTTTAATTGTACTCCTGTGTTTAACGTTTCTATTAAACTATTCCCGATTGGAGGCAACGAGTCAAACCTATCATTTTCTTTGAGCAAGGGAAGTAAAGTATATTCTATGAATAAGCTTAGCAACTCGGTAATGACAGAGCATATTTACGTCAAGAAGGGACTTGACGACAAGAGGAAACAGGAAGGTCTATTCAGAAGTTGATGCAAATAAGGTACAAAGAGAGATCAGCGGACTGGAATCGGCGAGGGACTAAGTTTAGTTTTAGAGGGTGCCCTTTTGCTAGATAACGGGCAGCCAGATGAGTGGGCGTCTGCCATTAATTAGGTTTCTTGCTCCTTTAGATGGGATGATAGTATTGGTGCAAGTTACTAGTGTATATATCATATATATGTTCTGTATTTTCTCTATACGCCACGTCTTACTAACCATTCGGGTTTTACACTTATGTACTAATCATGCCAATGGTTTTAGCTATTAGTAAGGTAGTATTTAGAGGAAGTGTACACGCATATTTGTGGAGGGATGGTGGAAAACTACTTTGAAAAAAAAAACTCAATACAGCCGACCGAGATTCGAACCTCGATCTCCCCATCATCGGCAGTCTAGTCTAACACGAGAGTAGCGCGTTAGACCATGCGGCCACCGAAACGGGTTCTATATTTGTTGTGTGTGATGATGAATGTGACTTAAATATAAATGGGTTGATATTTTAATGTTTCAGCATGGTTCGTTAATATAAAACTTAAAAATAGGTTGACATTAATGTTTTAATCTAATTATTTACTGACACAGAGGTCGATATTAGCATCTTTGACCACATTAATAACTTACTAGTGTCCCACATACCTTCACTTCAAGTTACTTAAGGCCAGAGAGAGTTACTTTTACATTCTATGTTCTAAATATTAATTTTGGTTATATTTTTAAAAACTTTGGTTATGATTGAAGCCCGGGTTGGACACAGGATATCTTTCCTCCGTCTACCTTGCCTTATTAACAATTATTAGACACATTTCGAATCCAAACATATCCGCGTAACACATCCCAAATACTGATTTATAAATTTACAAGATTTACACAACTATTTTAAATATATGTTTTATATGAAAGATTATCTACCAAGAATGTGCCCTAAATTTTTAAATTTTCAAAAATAATCAAAGGGGAAGCCGCAATTTCTGAATACAAACTTAATTTTAATTATTTAAAAATAAAGTATATACTTATATGGTTATCATATTAAGTTATACAAATGTTCAGTGGCGAATCCACTATATATATAATGTAAGCATTAGATTTCCCAGGAGTATTAAAATGAATTTCAAAAATAAGCCAAAGCCCAATTTAGTAGTTGGCTTGACTGTGAGGTCATGTTTTTACAAGTATTCCTACCATGCCTCCTGCGAAGATACGCTGAGGTAAGTCTGTAGAGGATAGTGTTGGGGAGAGAGAGCGGAGGAAGTAGGAAAAGGGGGGAAGAGAGAGGGGGAAGAGGGGGAAGAGAGAGGGGGGCAAAGAGTGGGAGAAAAATAGAGAGGGGAAGGTTGATAGAGGGGTAAAGGGGAAGGTTGATAGAGGGGTAAAGGGGAAGAGAGGAGGAACGGGGGAGAGGGAAGGGAGGGTTGAAGAGAGGGAGAGAGGGGTAAGGAGAGGAGGGATGGAGGTAGAGGGAGGAGGGAGGGGAGGAGGGAGAGAAGGAGAGAGGAATAAAGGGAGAGAGAGAGAGAAAGGTAGCCTTCAATAAACCTTGGACGAGTTAGAGTGGAAGATAACCAACCAGTGGCCGTCCTTAACAAACTTTACAATAGTTCTAGTTGATCTTTAAACCTTCGGACATTAGACCTTTGGTGAGGATGAAGAGAAACCAGTGACCGGTGGAATAACGTCCACACTTGGGGAGATCTTTTAGATTGGGGGTTGAAACCCTATCCCGGCCAAGGTTGCTAATGAGACTACACTCAACTGAAATTGAAACATTTCGTCATCAGACACATTAAGAGAATACCAAGTTTCGGAACGATGTTAAGTTAGGTTGGATCGCATCATCCACAGATCGTTATTATTTGTCACGAACATAATGTCATTTGACTACAAACCATTTACATGGAGAGACAAATATTAAACAAATCAAGAGAAGATATATTTTATATAAATATATCTTCCCAATCAGATGAACTCAACATTCACGTTAATATTTGCATTTAATGTTGAAACTAACCCAACAAAGATTCTAAACTAATTTGAGTCTCAATCAGGATCAAAGCAGTGTCTAATTATAATTTACTTACAAGAATGTGTTACAAACTATATCCTGTGCACATTAACTTCCACCCCTCAAATTTCATTTAAAGAAAGCGATAGCGTGTTAGTGTTTTGGGAAATCAAACTAAATAAACCTACAAAAGTCTCAAATATTTAAAATATAATGAACTAACCTCATAGAATTATTTAAGAAAAATTTAAATATGTATATATAATGTTCATAATAGTTCTACAAATTTTAATCAAGGTTAAAGTAGCGAATATTTTCAACTGTCACTAGTAAAACACTATTGCTCACAATTTGAAGATCTTCTTTTGATTAATTCAAATTAGTCACATAGCATTTTTATTTATATAAACCTTAACGAATTGTTCCAAAAATTAATTATAAGTGTCATCCTTTTTTATTATTATCTTTCCCTTTCCACTCTCACCATTATTAAATTTAATGTCACCCATAAATAATAGTTTTAAAATAAATGATTATTATACTTTTAATGAGCCCACTCCACGATAGAGAAACGTGAGTATCCCCTAACAAGTTTCTCTACTAAGTAAAGGTTTTCATTCCCTCTAAAAAAAAACTGGTGTAATACTTTTGCAGCTTGGGATAACAGGGTGAAGTTATTAATAGTGTACGCTCTGTTGGATGAAAAAATATTACTCTTTTAGCTTAAGTAGGCCTACATTAATTCTCAATTGACGGCAATTACAGTATTTCAGAACGGAATATTGTTTCATACGAACCGTTCATAGTTAATGAAGATTTTATAAAGGAAGGTTAAGAGTATTTATAGAGATTAAAGACACGTTAATTTATCAAGAATCTTATTATTATTATTTTAGCACCGCGTCTTACTACCCGTTCAGGTTAGATGCTTATGAATAGTGTAAATAGGGAAGTTATTGTACGCGACCACTAGTATACATAGTGTGTGTGGTTTTTATAGGTATAAATACATATTTTGTTGTATGTAAGTAATTAAATAGAAATTGTTGAGTAGGCCTGCTTTAATCCTTTTTATTTCACCGTCTCTTAGTAATAGTTTGTGTTATAAGCACACATTAATTTAGATAATGTAATAGGGATGAGGATAGAATTTTACAAAAGTGTTCCTGAACTCGTATGGAGGTAAAGTGGAAAACTAAGTAGGAAGAACAGCCCTAAGTACGCTCGAGGGGGATTCGAACCATGATCTCACCATCGATGATAGTCCAGTCTAATAGGAGAATGATGTGCTAGACCATGTGACCATCGATAGATAGGGTAATATTTTAATTAAATGGAACCCGCTAAGGTGGCTGCGCGGACCAAGGTGTCACTATCGCAATAGACTAGACTGTCGATGACGGGGATATCGGGGTTCAAATCCCAGTCGAGTGTACTGAGGGTGGTTTCCCCTAAATGGTTTGCCGCTATCTCTCCATGAAAATGTGGGTACACTTCCACTAAATTCGTCCTCCCTCATACCTAACACGTTAGAGGTAATTAGTACATATGCGTACAAACCAAACGAGTAGCAAGGCGCGGATCTGAAAAAAAAGCTGAATAATATTAATAGTTCAACTTTCCCGCTAACTATCAACATGTTAAAATTTAAAATATAAGTTCAGGTGACTGATATTTTCCAAGAACATTTATTTATAAAAATAATATCATCCAGTTACTTATTATATTTTATTACTGATAAGTTATTTACTGCTTAATTTATAAATTAATTTTATAATTTTCTATATCAACTTATTTAAGTCTTAGTTTTAATTAATATGTTGGAATTTCAATTATTCACATCGACATAAAGAGTAATTTAAAGACTTTATTATGAATTAATATCTCAACGATACTATGTAAATGTTTCGTGAACGATTGATGCCTTCTTCTTTTAGATGAGTTTAAATTATTAACAACAAAGATTCAACCAAACTCGTGACTCAGAAATTAAAATTAAACTTTTATATAACACCTAACATTACACATCCTCCCCTAGTATTGGTATTAATATAATCACTTTCCCTTTAAAATAATATATTAGAGAATAAATATAATTATCAAAGATTCGAGTGGTTTTTTTGTGTGTGTGTTTTAAACCGACTATGATCCTTCCCTCTCAAACCGAAAAGTAGTAGCCAGTGGCCCCTCTCTATACCAGTGAGAGGGGGTGGCAGGATCATCCCCTATTCTTATCCTCCCGCCCCCCATTTAGTAGCTTTCATGTGAGCAGTAATTGCTCGTTAGCAATACACATTACCTCATACATCATGTCACTCCAGTAAACCTGACCTTACTACACTGGAACGGCAGAACGGCTGCAGCATCAATGGCCCGAGGGGTGGGGGTGGGAAGGGGGGGAAACGGTAATAGCCGTTTGAGGGGAGGGAGAAGAGACGTCCATTTCACTGAAATTAACCATACCCTTAAATAGTAACGAAAAAAAGAATTCCAGTTTTTAATGTGACGTACCGAGATAACAAAATGGTTTCCCAAAGTGAATGGGTTTGATTTGATTACTAACACTAAGAAATAAACCAATATGAAATAAATAGTAAAAAAAAAATAAAAAATAGCGATGGTTAATCTACACTAATATTATAAAGAGGAAAGATTTGATTTTTTGTTTTTTGTTTGTAATGGGTAAACTCAAAAACTACTTGACCGATTTTAAAAATTCTTTCACCAATATAAAGCTACATTATCAGCAAGTAACATAGCTATATTTTATTTTGAAAATTTAATTTATTCCTAATAAAAATTTCGATAGTTTTACACAAGGTATAAAAAATGGCCTAAAAATATGCTTTCTCCGCGTGCGCTGCAAAAACTATTGGTATTACATAAAAAAATACTATACATATTGAACGTTATCACTAATGTGAACAAATAAGTCCGCGAGACAATATATGTAATTATTATAGTTATGTTACAATAAACGTTTTTTGTTGAAATTAGTAAACTAGAATACGGATGCGAACAAAAAGTGATTATATCCGTATCATCATATGAAACCTTATCAAAATCAATTATTTAATCATTTAGGCTGTTTATGTAGGAGTAAATTACTTTTTAAATCATTCAAATCGGTACATTGGTTTTAAAGTTATGAAGAGTATAACAAAATAAAAATTGTCGTGATGTCTACACTATAAACTATAATAATAAAAGAAAGTGTTTGTGTGTGTGTGTTGGTTTGTTTGTGTGCGATGCCCAGCCAAATCTACGAGATGCAGAGATCTGAAATTTTTAACATACGTGGGTGGAAGGGGGTCCGAATGCACCTCGTATCCGAATTTTTAATCTCTAATTATCTTTTCAATTAGTCTATTTTTAACAAATTTTTGAAGGGTCATGGGTGACGCTGTGCGGGATTGCTAGTTTTTTATAAACACATCATAATAGCTGTTATCATATCATGCACCAATTAACTTTCATAACACGGCTTATTAACTACAGATATAATTGGTAATTTTGTACGTCTCATTTACAAAAGTACAAGCTATAATGACTCACATGAAAGTTACACACAAATCCAATTAGTAACCTTATATCCTAAACATAATAACCAGCTATAAGATAATATAATAAATATTTGTTTAATGGAAGATTTTTTTTATTTTAGTATCGCGTCCTATTGTTACGTGCGTGTGTAATAATTATGCTAGCTTGTTAGGAATGAGAAAGGTTTAACTTAAAGTATGTGTACTCCTATTTGCGTGGAGAGAAAGAGGAAAAAAAAAGAATACCACCTCAGTGCATCTGACGAGGATTCGAACCCAAAACTCCTCATCATCGGCAGTTCAGTCTATTGCTAGTGACGTCCTAGACCATGCGGCCACCGAAGAGGTCCAGATTAGTTAATTAAACACGTTTAACTTGCGATGGCAACAGATATGTAAGAAATATAATTTGCTATAAATATTAGCTAGCTTGAGAAGATATCCTTTAAAACTCATCATAAAAATACAAGTTTCTTAAGTGCAAGCGCATAAATAAGTTATTAGTAAACCTAAACATTTATTAAATTATGTCAGTAGATAACTAATAATAAAAATGTAAAAAAAGTAATAAATTAAATTACCTGGAGAATACGATAAAAACGTTAAAACAAGAATGTCATGGAAAACGCGAAATCCTATGTTTAAAGGAAGTAAATTTTGCATTTTCTGGTAAAATTATTATTATTAGCACCGCGTCTTACTACCCGTTCGGGTTATACGCACTTACGCTAATGTGCAATGGTAGGGTGAATGTGAGAGATAAATCTTTGCCGGGACCGAGGATCGAACCCCGGCCGCCAGCATAGAAGTCTGACACCTTACCCCTAGACCACCAGGTCACCTGCTGGTAAAAACATTGCTGCAAGTGCTCGGTAGAACTTTTTTTTATTTTTAAATTTTGCTCAAACTAGTGATGAGGTATTTTAGACACGCACTCTGGCTAACGATGTCCCTCTTACCCCACCTCCCACCCCCCTTTATCTCACTCTCTCTCCTATTTAGCTTAGCCCCGGGGCTTGGTAATTATTGCTGCCTCACGGTAGGGGCGCCAAAAACTGCGCGGACCACAGCACGTGGCCATTAGCCGAAGCCACGCGTGCTCCATTAGACCGGCCAAGAAAAGACATTAACTACTATGACGTCATCAACATTAATACTTGATTAGTCTTCCCGAGAGAGATGCGCGAGGAACCAATTTTCACCCCACCGCGCCTAAATCGTGATCGGAATATTGTACCGCGCTCACAGAAAAGGTATACACCAGACTCACAGCCTTAATGTTAAAATGGCTACGCTTATTGGGAGAGCTTGAGTCCTTCAACACGGGGATCGCTACGTACAGTCCCAAGTGACAATATCGCTATAAAGCAGACATTAAAAAAAAATTACCTTAACGATTGTTTTACTAGAGAGGGAACAAAAATTGCCTTCTAGTGCCAATAGCTTTCACAAAGCTAGGTTCAGGTAGTGGACCCACGCCCCTTTTCCATAAACCTACTCTTCAAACAAGCCTACTCCGACTGTAAGTTACAAAGAAAATTTAGAATACAACAGTCTGTTGGGTTTTTTTTCAAGAGAAAGTTTGCAAATTATCTAGTTGTAAACATTCTTCAAAACCGTCGATTACGTGTTTAAAAAGGTTTGTTCATTTAAAGGGGGTAAGAGGGTGAGTTGGGAGCGGGATTGCTGGTACTTGAACTATTGTATCCGGACCACCATACCTTTACAAAGAAAGAACCATTTGAAAATGAGTTGTTTCACTTGGAAGTGCTGTTATCACTGATAATGAGTTGTTTCACTTGGAAGTGCTGTTATCACTGATAATGAGTTATTTCACTTGGAAGTGCTGTTATCACTGATAATGAGTTGTTTCACTTGGAAGTGCTGTTATCACTGATAATGAGTTGTTTCACTTGGAAGTGATGTTATCACTGATAATGAGTTGTTTCACTTGGAAGTGCTGTTATCACTGATAATGAGTTGTTTCACTTGGAAGTACTGTTATCACTAATAATGAGTTGTCTCATTTGGAAGTGCTGTTATCACTGATAATGAGTTGTTTCACTTGGAAGTGCTGTTATTACTGATAATGAGTTGTTTCACTTGGAAGTGCTGCTATCACTGATATGAGTTGTTTCATTTGGAAGTGTTGTTATCACTGATAATGAGTTGTTTCGCTTGGAAGTGCTGTTATCACTGATAATAAGTTGTTTCGCTTGGAAGTGCTGTTATCACTGATAATAAGTTGTTTCACTTGGAAGTGCTGTTATCACTGATAATAAGTTGTTTCGCTTGGAAGTGCTGTTATCACTGATAATGAGTTGTTTCACTTAGAAGTGCTGTTATTACTGATAATGAGTTATTTAGCTTGGAAGTGCTGTTATCACTGATAATAAGTTGTTTAGCTTGGAAGTGCTGTTATCACTGATAATAAGTTGTTTCACTTGGAAGTGCTGTTATTACTGATAATAAGTTGTTTCACTTGGAAGTGATGTTATCACTGATAATGAGTTGTTTAGCTTGGAAGTGCTGTTATCACTGATAATAAGTTGTTTCACTTGGAAGTGCTGTTATCACTGATAATGAATTGTTTCACTTGGAAGTACTGTTATCACTAATAATGAGTTGTTTCACTTGGAAGTGCTGTTATCACTGATAATGAATTGTTTCACTTGGAAGTATTGTTATCACTAATAATGAGTTGTTTCACTTGGAAGTGCTGTTATCACTGATAATAAGTTGTTTCACTTGGAAGTGCTGTTATCACTGATAATAAGTTGTTTCACTTGGAAGTGCTGTTATTACTGATAATAAGTTGTTTCACTTGGAAGTGTTGTTATCACTGATAATGAGTTGTTTAGCTTGGAAGTGCTGTTATCACTGATAATAAGTTGTTTCACTTGGAAGTGCTGTTATCACTAATAATGAGTTGTTTCACTTGGAAGTGCTGTTATCACTGATAATTGCAACTACCACTCCACAGTACCCAAAAACCAAAGACTCAACTTGACGCGGTGCAAATTCCGCAAGCTGTCTCTCTTGTGTACCTCATCTGTCGCCGCAGTAGAGTCAGGAAGTAGCAAAATATTTAAAACCGCGCCGTTCACATCAATCTGTTCTTGTGGTTACGAATGGGAGCATCGGTCTTTGATGAACGTCATTAGTTGACTTCGTGGATCTGACAGGAACATGTTTTACCTTACAGTAACAAAGGATCCACTCCTTTTTTATTTTTATCGATCACGATCACTTCGTTTTAAGGGGCCCGTGCTACCAAATAAAACAAAACCTTGGTTGGATCAAAACAAAAGGTTAATGATTGTTGAGTCATTTGTTTGTTTTTTTAACCCTGAAACATAAAAAAACCTTTACAAGATAAAAGAAGTAAATAAGATAGATAATGAGACGGTTGTTATGAAGAAAATTAAATTTTATTTACTGTTTAGTACTTATAAAATAACATCATTAGGTATGTACTGAAAAATCTAGCTATGGGCTGGGACTGAGAGTTCAGTAATTCTACGTTAGACACGTACTCTAAAAATAATTTAATAAAAATATTACTCCAAAATGTTGTTAAATTACAAGCCCAAAATATAACGATTACATTCATTTTGAACAAACTAAGTATTTAAATTTTGATGCACTCCTATGTTTACTTAATTAAAGCTTGACAGTCAAATATGTACACAAATAAATCCACAACTAAATTTGTATTTGCAAATCCCAGATAATGTGCGTTTCCCTTTTTATTACTACTATTTAATACTAAACAAAGAAAGCCGTAACTATACATTCTAATACAAAACAAATAAATGCTCGCGAACATCGAAAAATCCAACAACTTAGTTCAGTCGGTAGCGTGTCTATCTACTGAGCTAAGGGTTACGGGTACGATTCCCGGTATGGCCGAAAAATTTATCATTAAAGAAATGTAGGTTTTTACCCTTTCACACTGATGAAATAACGGTCGGGAACTGTATGATGTGTCTGTTTTAGATTTAAAATAATTTATAAGTCATGTGTTGATATCAGACGGTTCAGAAAATGCATGTTCAGCAACACCTCATATAAATTAATAAAAAACTAATCAGCGCAAAATTAACGAAGTTATAAAATTCAAACTGACGTTTTGTAAAATGCGTGCGTTTATTTTTCTATTTTTTTTTATAAATTAACGTTATTAGATATTAAATAGAGCGGGAACACTGAGCGATTTATACAACTGCTAACTTTTTTCTTTAGCACTGCGCCTTACTACCCATTCGGGTTGTATGCATATTATGTACTAATAATTATACTAATGTGTTGGGTATGATGAAGGTTGAAGTTAAAGAAGGTGCAACCACATTTGCATAGAAGGAGAGTGAAAAACAATTGAGGGAAAAAACATCCTGAGTACACCCGAATGGGAATCGAATTCTTACCTCCCTGTCATCGGCAGTCTAGTCTATTGCCAGAGTGACCCTTTAGCTTAGACCATTCGACCATTGCTAACATTAAGGTGGCGACAAAAGTCCCTAGTTTGTTTGTGTCTGACGTATACAACATTATACTATCGTGAGATCTAAATTATGAGAATCTAGTGTGTGTTTAATTTGCGGAAACATCGCTCATACTCAAAAGCATAAGACCGCCCAATTGGCAGCCAGGTATAACAAGGGATGCTAATAAAAGGACAACCTCCACTGCTCCAGGGTAGATAACCGAAGGTGGTTTAACAAACATCATACCCGCTCCCTCCAACTCTTTAATAAACTCTGAACTACTCTAATAGTACAGCTGCGCTACAGAAAATAGCACTCATAAAGATTACAGAGATATCGGTTGTCAGTTGCTAGTAAAGAGTCGCATATGCTTTTTTTATATTTTTTTTTTTATATTTCACGCATTGAAATAAACCTATTCGAATCTAAAAGGCTCCTTATTTCATTTGCGTGGAGGTAAAGTGAGAGGCCATCTATGGAAAATCACCTTTAGTAGACCTGATCGGGATCCGAAACCCAATCTTCCTGTTTCTAGCAGGATGGTCCGACATTAGAATGACGCCTTAAACAATTTAGCCACTGTAGTGGGCTAAAATATTATTACTATTATAAGTTGATTTTTAATAAGTATATTATGTTTTTGGAATTTGGGGGTTCTTCAGTCGTATGTATGGTGCGCAATGCGCATAACTACACATCTTTCTCCGGTTTAACTATTCAAGAACATGGTTGAAGAATACAGAATACGAGAACATTGATTAGAGATGTTTCAGACCTAAAGTGCTTACTTTCCCCTCATTTTATCTGGGTCTATAAAAAAGACATAAACCTTGTTTATTTATCAACTGTCCCATGAGGATTGCCTCGAATTTTATGAGAGTTGGATGATGACACATTCTCACAATTCAGGAGAACTTAGAACGGCCCAGAGATCTCCAATACAATCAATCTTTATATTACGACTCCCTTCGACCTTCGCGTTTAGAGGCGGTTCATAATTCTCCTCCACAGAATGATAAAAAAAACTTTATTTATTTAAAATAAATTTGTTGCTAGCGGGAAATTTTTTAAATTTTTTTTTTCAGATATTAATAGTACTTTTAATTTCTCATAACAAGATAAGATATTGTGATCGTGAAAAATAAATTTATCTAAAGATTATGACGAATCTTTACGTTTTATGTGAAAACAAATCCAAAAAAGTGGGTTTTACAAATATGTCTATCCCAATGTGTGTCTCTGGACACAGATTTGAAATGTTTGGATGGATTTTGTTTAAACTCAATATTTAGATGTTTATAATACCTTAAGTATTAAGGGGAGTTTAGTGAAGAGTGATTTTATTGAATTCATTTTTTTTTATGAAAATGGCTTTAACAATTTTGTTTAAAATGCATATCTAGGATTTGTTGGACATGACCAATAGCACGCACTGTATAATAGGTTTTAGGCCAAATTCTTTGAAGGTTGGTTTACTGATGACTGATTTTTCAAAAACCTGAATTATTTTACAAGTGTCTATAACTAATTGGTTCCAATTGGATATCTGGGGTGTTTTTGACCATACAACTTATTCTGTATATTTGGTTTTGGGTGAAATTTCTATAGTCATTTACTGTGATTTTCGAAAACTAAACTTATTTTCAGTATGGTGATATAACGAAATAAAACGTTTGCTTAAAATGAACAAAACTAAAGTAATAAAACTGTATACTTGTCGTATACTTGTTTTTGGGGAGACAACTCGGCTATGGGTCGTTTACTAATTAAAAAAAAAATACTTTAGCGATTTGGTTCAAAATGGGTATCTGTGAAGTTGCTTCTTATAAATAGTTATATAGATTTGTTTTCTAAAGAAAAATCATGTAATAGTAGTTAACTAAGGACTGATTTCTGTAAAATTCCTATCCAGCCTACCTGATTACACCCTATCTATTTCCACTTTGGCATGGTGTCCATAAATGTCAATTTTAAAATAATTATACTTAATGTTTCAACAATTAAAAATAAGCTTTATTAAAAAAAATTTGTTGCTATAATGCTATAAATATTTATAAAGTGTACATCTCACCTTAAAGAAGACAAAACATGTGAGTTTCGTTTTGCGACTTGTTTTATCTGGCAGACAAAATATGTGTCGGGGGGGGGG
>CABFVX010000370.1:113998-202876 GCA_902151425.1 Timema shepardi
GGGGGGGGGGGGGTAAATCCAACTTACACCACCATCACCACATAAAAAGAAGTAGGGAGATGAAAATTATTTTACCTTTAGAAGTCTTTTTTTATCTGCGTTTACACTTTTAGTTCCTTACTTTTACCAGATAGAATTGTGCGATTTCCTCAAGGATATTCTACACACAATAAACATAAGTACAATCTCCTGAACTGACAGTGAAACACGTCACCAAAATGTTTGTTTCGGTATATAGGTGATCCTATCTATATTTAATTGATTTAAAACTAACGTGAATATCATCTCAGATTATTTTAATCATTTAAATAAAAAAGAATTAAAATAGGTTAATGGTTTTAAAACATTATATTGTACAAGACAGAATCGTTAATTTTAACCCACAAAACCAGACACACATACATATACATATATACATTAATTCAGGACGCGATTCTGCTAATAAATGTTTTTAACTATTCTAGTTGACACTCAATTTAATTGAAACAAACAAAAAAACATTAGTAATTTAGAATAAAATATTTTTAAGTGCATGAAAAGTGTGAAAAATTCCAAACAAAAACAAACCAAACCATTTCTCAAAAAGTTTGGAGAAAATATTATGTCCCCTTTGAACATCAGCATTATATATTTTCTGTTTTATACGATTATGACGCTAGAGGCGTACACATTTTAAAAACAACTTTTTATTCATTGCTTTGAGTAAAAAATTGAGAATAGAGAAAAATAGAACGTGATTTATAAATACATTAAATAAAAGCATGTTAGATACAGAACAGAATAAATGGTTTAAGCTTACCAAACCACTTATTTATTTACTGTCTGAAAACAAAATCTGAGGAAAACTGCTAGTAAACCCTTCATTTTACTAGGGAAAACATTAAAGTTAACTGAATGATTTCTTAATATTCTACTTCTGAAAATAATATATTTAGTGAACATTCTTAAATTGCAAACCAATATAAAATAATATATCAGATATCATTATAACATTCTTTAATCTTTTAATAATTTGTTCAAAATTCGAAGTAATATGTCACCAAATATATTAATAGTACTTAGCACCACGTATTACTACCCGTTCGGGTTATATGCTCCAAATATATTAAATGGCTTATTAGCATTGACTTTAAATATTTCTGTGTTACTCATATCTTTACATTAAAGAAATATTCAACTATTCTAATGGGTCAAAATAATTTCCTATTGCATTTTATTACATTCTAATGTAAGAGTCAAATTAATATAGTTGGAAGCAAGAAAACATTGAAATTTGATATTAATGCATGTAGTTTACAAACTAGTAAAATGTTTTGTAAAAATAAGACATTCATAGCTTTCTCCAATCTTCTTTTTCTTACGTAAACACTATAGTTGATTTGAATAAAAAAAATTAGTTTATTCAATTCTAATAAAGACTGACTAATAAATATATTTGTAGTTTTTTTTTTACTAAATAGGTCAATAAAAGGAAAATAATCAACATAAACAAACATACTTATTTAAACGCTGCATATATTTAACTATTGTAAAAGAGTAAAATAGCTACAGCCTAATTTTCATGAGAAGCCCCTTTTAGAAAAAAAAAATTGTGGTTTATATTGACAACAATTTAATATTTTACCATCGTCATTTTGAAACTATTAAAACTGGTAGCTTCAGATTACGTGTATTAACATATGAAAACAAACCATAAAGTTGTCAGAGTAACTTTACTATCTGTCAGATAAATCTATTCCTATGAAAATTAGACTGTAGTTTTGATGCTTGTGTTTTATAGTATAATACATTTTGTTCTGACTTAACGGACCTAAGTGTTTACTGTGTAGATTTTTTTATGCTTTATTATAACCTATCTATTTATAAATATAATGATTTATTTTTATTTTCATAAAATATGGTGTGTGTTTCTCGAAAAATATTAGTAAAAGTTGAACCAAGTTACTCGTAGTTTGCCCCGTAGTAATTATTTCTTACCTCATGTTGAACGCCTTCCTTTCAGTTGTGACTCCACTATACAAACGAATGTCCAAAGTTAAAAAAGAACCATAATATAGTGTTCCCCAAATCTAAGTTACGCCTAGGATGTGGAAATATTTAACATCAGTATTATACATCGCAGAAGGTAGTGGTAGGGCCGGTATTTTACTCCAGGGACGGTTTGTTGGTCTTTCAACTCCCAGAGCTGTTTAAAATTGCAAAGACTGCGCCAAAACATATCTTGCAGTTATAATACATCAAGTTTTTCACTAGTGACGTCAGGGGGAAGGGATAGGAAAATACATTTAGGTTGAAGACTTCTTTTTTTTTTTAGATAAAAGACATTTTAGAAGTATTTGATGAACATATATTTGGTATAAAACAATTTATTTTTAAACTTTATATTAAATTATATATACAGCTCAGGTTTCTTTATAAAACTATAATATTAACACATGTACAAAAAAAATTAATCTCTATTTAGACAAATTATAATATTGGAATTTATTTATATATATAAAAATGTTTATATCAATCTGAAATTTGTTTATATACATACAAAAATAAATTCCAATATTATTTATATAGGATTTCCCATTTTACTTGAGAATAAAAACACGCTCGACACTTAACTCGGTCCATAGAGTGTCTGTCTGAGAGTTAGTTTCACGTTCGATTCCTGGCAAGGCCAAACGATTTATAGTTGGTAAAATGTGAGTTTCCCCTTCCACAGTATTGCTGAAGGCTGTATGTTGTGGCTGTTCTAGATTTAAGTTGGTTTATAAGTCGTGTACTATATAACAAGTCGGATCAGAAAGTGAACGTTAAATACCTCTAATAAATAAAATAAAAATAATAAAAACGCAATATAATATTTAAATATCATACCCTATTTGATCTAATAGTAACTGGGGACTTTAATTGTAGCTGGGTTGGAAAGTAAAGTTGTTAATAGTAGTCGGCACACACACACACACACACACACACGCCTAATCGTTAATACGTGCACATATTAAACACATACGTAGTGCATTTATTTTGAAGGAAGTAGTTAATAGCAAACAACTTGACATTATTTTTATTACTAGACAAGTTTAATGAAGCTAGCTAACATTCAGTATCTTCAGGAAACTTAAAAAAAAAAAATTAAAAATAATTTTAAAATATTGTGAATGTATAACACCGAAATGTAAGTTAACCTCTTAACATTTTACTATTTGAAAATAATAACAAAATATGTTGATTTATAGTTTTATCTTTATGTTACATAAAAACATCCCTGTGTATTAATTTTAAAATAATATATATTAAGAAATAAACCGTTATGATGATCTAAAATAGGTTTTTCAGTTTAATATTATAAAATAAAATAAGCTAATACTATATAGAATAAGGATATCATTTTACGCTAAGAATGGTTTTCATTTGAATAAGTGAGCTAATTCGATATCAATTATTATTTAAATATAAAAGTTGTTATATAATAAAAATAGTTTTGTGTGCAACCATATAGTAAAAATCACACGATTTGATAAAAAATGAATTTTACCCTTCTAAAGATAAACTAAAGATATTCGTTGAGTTTTCATTAACTTGATAACTGATCAGATATCGACAAACACCATTTATCACTTCCCTCAAGACCACAAAATAAACAAATATCTCAAGAGATTTTTTTTTCTGTTTTGTGACCTTGAGCGTCGCAAAGTGCTCGAGACAAAGATCAATCCGAGGCTTCTATTACGTGACTCAAAATAATTCGAGCTCCTCACTCAATGCATCTCGCCCAAGGGAGTGTTTGTAAAGACTGAGCTGCTCAAAGTTGCAACACTCCAGGTCGAAAGAGGAGTACCCAGGGTGTTGGTGGGGCGTATGAACGGGTAAGGTGGGAAAGGGCTTTCTTACCTTGACTTCTGTATTCTCTTGAGGCTTCTTTTGTTCGGCGGTGATGAGAGATCTTTCTTGCCTCTCCCGGGCGCTTGCTTACCACCTCCTTTTTCAACAATATCTTTATAATAACACTAGTTCTAAAAAAAGGTACAAGTTTCATGCTTTCGTGACGAGCTTTGATACCAAACTCTTTTTATATTTCCATTAATTCGACCGTCGCTTTTATATGCAGACTAATTTAATTACATTAATATTACTGTGTTTGGAAAATTAAACTTAAGTACCGATATTTTATTTATTTGGTCCAAAAATTGTTTTTGCTATAAACAAAAGTGTAAAAAATACGAACCTTAAATTTTGTCCACTTCAACGTTACCCTATAATTCGAGGTCTTTTGGACGGTAAACGTGGGAAAGAGCACAAATATACTTAAAGGTAAACCAGGATTGGATATGGAAACTGACACTCATACAGGTTGGTTTAATTAGAGAGAACCATTTTTAAAATTACATGGGTGAAATTACAATTTAGATATTGTTCAATGTTCCTAGTATAGTTTTCTTTTTCATTTTTAGAATGGTTCACTTTAATTGGACTATCCTGTACAAACTGCAGTCCTCATGATAAATAAACTTGTGCACGATTCTAAAACTGAATTCTACTGAGCTTATCTGTTGGAATTTTTTGTTTGTTTTAAGGTATCTTTTCCACAAAATGTTACATCATTAATGTTTTAGATCCTGTTTTTATGTTTCCAGGAAAGCAGCTTAACTTGAAAAGAGATCCTCAAATCACGAATCTATTGTGTGTGAACCAAGCACATACAAGAAATATCACCCACTAGTCCTGAAGAGGAGTGGTGAAGAATATTAGAAACTTCGATACCCTTTAACTCTAACTTGCTTCGGTGGTCGATTAGTCGAAGGCGTAACTCTATACTGAACTGTCAATGACGGAGATATTATACTTCAAATCCCGGTCGGGTGTATTTAGATGTTTTCTTAAGTGGTTTTCCACTCTCCCTACACGCAAATGTGGGTACACATAATCTAAATTAAACCTTACGCATGTCCTTAACATACTAAATTAATTAGTACATATGTGTATAGCCCCAACGGGTAGTAAGTAACAGGGCTAAAAAAAACTTACTAAACAATAGTAAATACACACGACGCCCATTAGTTATTATTCCTATAAAAGCAATAGTAAATTCCTTATTTAAGGAGCTATTAGGTTTAATGATACATTAATTTAAATGAGATAACCTATTTAATAAAAACAAAACTGTATTGAGCTGTGTTATTAACTACCGTAAACCGATTTAAGAAACTTCCTAAATTAACAAATTTATTAAGACTTATAATGGCTTAGTAATTTATGAACACTCTGTACATCAACTAGCTATAGGCTAGAAGTGACACAACAATTGTTCTTATACATTCCCACATCAACAACTCTTTTCAAAATATTAAATGAATTTACTTTCGTTATCCGTGTCTACAGCTTTGATCATCATATCTTTTATCCTTGTTTTTTGAAGGGTTGTTGAATTATTCTAGGAAACGCCTCCGCACTTTTTCTATTCAATTTTCCAAGGCGCGCCACTTGTCCGGGTGACTAATTCATTACCACACTCCACGTCCCGGGAATGAGCAAGCACTTTTCACACCTGCGTCGTTTTCACAGACGGTGACTCGGTGAGATCGCGAGTATTTGTGAGGAAAAAAATAAGGTGATTTCGCAATAATAACGTACTAAGATTATAAACAATATTAAAACTGCGTCATAACAGTAAATAGGACTTTGTTTATGTTTTAACAAGATTATTAAAATCATAAGACGAGTCAGGAATTCTTAAAGATATTTTCCTACCTCTTGCACCTTTTGTCTGCGTAGTTTATGACTCCAACGTTTTCATCTATTATACGTCTATGGCCCAATCTCCCTTCCTCCCAGCCTTTAGCTCCCGAAATAGCATACACAGCGCCGCGCTGATACGGCGCTGAGCGTCTCTGTATTGCACCACACGCCGGCGCCGTTCCAGCGAAATCACAGTGAAAATTCTCGCGCTTCAGAGAAGCAGCGGCGTGCTTCATTATACACACTGGGAATAAATCTTGTTTGCGTAGAGGGGGGAAAAAAAGATCCACTTCAAACAAATGGTTCATAGATTGAAGCACGTTTTTTTAAAAATAACGTAACTAGAGATTATTTAGATTATAGCATGTGTTGTTTATTTGACCGTGTTCGTGGTATTGACTGGTAAACCCAATGGGAAGAGATCATTAGGAAGATCTAGACGCAGGTGGAAGGATAACATTAGAAAGTAGTACCTAAAAAAAGAGATAGGGTGTAATGAGGTGGACTGGATAGAAGTAGCTCAACATAGGAATATTATTATTACTAGCACCGCGTCTTACTACCCATTCTGGTTACACGCCCTTACGCTAATGTGTATTGGTAGGGTATTTGTAAGATGAAATAGAGGACCTACAGTTTAACGTGGGATAAGAACCACGGTAGAGGCCTGGCATTCCACATATTCACAAGTTGTGATTAACACACGTCTTGTCAAAGGTGAAGGAAGGGTTTGGTAATCAGATAAATATGTCCCGGGGCCGAGGATTGAACCCCGCACCACTAGCACAGAAGTACCGACACCTTACCCCTAGACCGCCAGGTCACCGGACAGAGGGTGGCTTACTTCTGCAAGTACAGCAATTAACTTTCTAGTTCCTAATACCAAAAATAACTAAGTGGTTTATTGAGGTTTTTATGATCTATAACTTAGTACAAAACCTGTTAGTGAAATATAGTAGACATGGGTATTAAAAATACTTATTTGATTAAAAATTATTAGTGTCTAAATGCCCATTTAAAAAGTTTGTTCTAACACAAAATAATAAAAACTATTTACAAATAGATCCATGCAATATTTTATAAGCCCTAAGGAAGCCTACTCATAATAGATTGTATTTTGTGTCTTATAGGTCAAGGTTCGAATCTTGGACGAGTGTACCGGAGGTTATGTATATCTGTGATTTTCTTATCTGCTCTCCAATCTAATGTGGGTGCATTTTCTTTAAGCTACCCTACCTTATACATTAAACTTTATATTGCTCAGTTAATCGTCTTAGGCTTTCAACGTAGTAGTAATAAATAAAATTCCAATATAATTAGATATTTATCAGTACCAATATGTTTGTGCTTTCAACCTTCTAAAGATCTAATATCCGAATCTCCCCTAAAACTAAATGTTAGATTTTCCAATGGAATCAATAACCACGATTCAGACTATTTTTTAGGCAACGCATCTTACTTCCCATTCGTGTTATACGTCTATGGACTAATTACACTAATGGGTTAGGGATTAGAAAGGTTTAATATAAAGAAAATGCACCGATATTTGCGTGAAGGGTGGGTGGAAAACCCCATTCAGTGCACACAACTGGGATCGAACCCCGATCCCCCCCCCCATCTTCGGCAGTCAAGTACAACACGAGAATAGCGCGTTAGACCACGCAGCCACCGCAGCGGGTGATTCAGACTCTAATTGAATAAAGAAACTAATGTGTGAGATACGCGCTTCGGTGGCAGCATGGTCTAAGCCATTAATCTCGCAATATACTAGATTGCCAATAACGGCAGGATCAGGGTTTGAATCCCGGTGGGATGTACTCAGGGTGGCTTTCATGAATGGTTTTCAACTTTTCCTCCACGCAAATGCGGGTACACTTCCTCTAAATTCAACCATATTTGTTCCAAGGATATTAGCGTAACTGGGAAAATATGTGTATAGCCCAAACAGGTAGTAAAACGCGGTGTAAAATATATATATATATATATAACTTATTTGTGATGTTTATCCTCTAAAACTAACAAAAATACCTATACATCACTTTTGTAAATAGTAATAGATTTTATTATCACCTTAAAATCACCACCCGTAAAGACTACACGCGTGTATATTAATTAAGATAATTATGTTGAGATGATTAAGGTAGACATTTAGAGTAAATACGTCAGATTGGAATGGAGAAAGTTACTATTTTTTAACATCGTGTCTTTCTACCTGTTCAGGTTAAAGTTACATATTGAACCACTTCTTGACCTGTATGCATCCTCTAACAAATTAAGGATAATCAAGGCGCGCAAGCTGAGATGGGATGATCATGTGGCTTGTATGGGTGATGATAGGCGTGTACACAACTTATTAGTTGTGAAACCTGTAGACACAGGACTTCTTGGTAGGCCAAGACGTTGACGGGAGGATAATATAAAAAGTATTTTAAGGAGAATGGGTGTCAGATTATAGATTTGATGGAAGTGTTTCAATATATGTTTGAATGGAAATCTTACGTTTTGGCAGACATTAAATGTATATTTAAATAAGGCTACAGAGTTGGTTATGAACAGAATTTGAGTGGAAGAACAGGCGAAACCATTTAGGAGAGAAAAAACTCTCAGTACGCCCAGTCGGGATTCGATCCCCAACTTGCCCGTCATCGGCAAACCCTACTAAATAGTTTGACATACCGCTCCGAGATAAGTGTGGTAGTTAGACAGCTGTGATGTTAGTGAATAAACGAAGCTAAGTAATTGTTTGCGTACGATTATTGTTTCGTTCAATTAAGGTCAGGGGAGAAAAAATGTTGACTTTTGGAGGGATTTCCGGCCACTTGGAGAAACCTTGTTAGAGTGACGCGGAACTCGAGAACCACTCGACATGTTCGAGACAAGACTTGATAGGATGGTGTAAAGTGTCATTTAGATGTTTAGACTAGCTAGTGACTAGGATGGTCTGAAGTGATATAGATATGTATTGAATTGTTAATAACTAGGATGATCTGAAGTGATATCGATATGTATTGCCTAGTAAGTAACTAGTATGGTCTCAAAGTGATATAGATAAGTATAGTCTAGTTAGTAACTAGGATGGTCTTAAAGTGATATAGATATGTATAGCCTAGTTATTAACTAGTATGGTCTCAAAGTGATATAGATATGTATAGCCTAGTTATTAACTAGTATGGTCTCAAAGTGATATAGATATGTATAGACTAGTTAGTAACTAGGATGGCTTTAAAGTGATATTCGTATGTATAATTTAGTTAGTAACTAAGATGGTCTCAAAGTGACGCCAATATTTACAGCTAATATAGAGTCAACAAATCTTCTACATATTTGATCAAAATAACATAATTAGTGTGTTAACATGCAATTTTGTACCTTGTCTGATGGATCGGTGTGCATCCAAGTATAGATAGGTTTGCATACAAGTATAAATAATCTATTAAATAAACCAACGAACGATTCAAAGACTGTTGTATGAGCCGCTGCCATGAGTATTGAGGGGGTCACAGATTGTAAATACACAAAACTTTATTAGAAAAACATTGTATGAACAGGGTAATCCAGTTGTTCAAAGTTTCGACAGACACTACTATTTTTAATATGAAATATTTTACATGCAATTTCTGAAATGAATAATTTTATAAGCACATGACTAAATTAACTTAATTATAAATCATACACAACTCCAAGTCCCCGATAGTTAAATCATCACATATAGAGGGGAAATCTACATTCCACCAACTGTGCATTTTTCGGCCATACAGGGATTCGAACTCGGGACCTTTATCCCAGTAGGAAGACACGTTAGCGACTTAGCTAAGGTGTCGAACAACATACGCTACCATACGGCTGTTAGTAAAGAATGCCATAGAGAAATCAACACCTGTGTAGCACATAACAATATTAGAGTGAAGCTAGATCTTTAAAAACAATTAATAGTACCGGGGGACAAAGCGAAAAGTCCCAATACAAACATTTTTTCAGAACAACTTTTATATTTCAAACCATATAATAAATCCCAGCAAATATTTTTTATTTTTCTTTAATTTAAATATGATAAATATCTGTTTCAACCATAGTCTAAGGCAGCGGTCGACAACAATCTTTGGGTTCCGATAGGCTTATAAACATATTAAAAGAGTATAATAATAATATTTAGCACCGCGTCTTACTACCCGTTCGGGTTATACGCTTTTAAGTACTAATTACGATAATTGATTAGGAATTGGGTAGGTTGAATTAGAGGAAGTGAACCCGCATTTGCGTGGAAGGAGAGTGGAAAACCATTTAGGAAAAACCACACCCAGTTCACCCGACCAAGATTCGAACCTCGATCTCCCCGTCCTCAGCAGTCGAGCTCAACACGACAAGCGCGTTAGCCAACTACGCCACCGAGGCGGGTCATATTAAAAGACCCGCGATAGCCCATCCTTCCTCCTCTCTACTTTTTATTTTTTATTTGTCTATACATATTATATTTATTCATAAAATTCAACCTTCTATAAGATAATAAATGTGATGTGCATTTTAATTTTCTTATAACAATATAATATATTTAATTCTCTTATAATATTATCGATTATCACCGATTGAGGTTTTTTGATCATTAATATTATTTGAAAGTACTTGATATATTTGCGAGTTTATACGAAATAAATATAAACATTTAATATCGTATTTTTCTCACACGGAAATTGCCACGAAATATACCGGTAGATCGTGATCGACTAGGTGTATTAGAAAAGTTTAGTGATTGTCTAAAAGATTATAGAAATATCTCACTTTTGAGTTAAAATGGGACTTCCCCCTTTTTTATCCTGTATATATATATATATAATTTAGCTATTGAAAAATTTATTACATAAGTATCCCAATTCCATTGACATGATTTATAAATAGTATATTATTTTGTAAAATATTAATGATTTTGTTGAAAAATTATCTAATGAGAAGTTTTTTGCTAAAAAATATTTTATTTCATATTAAGCACTTAATTACTAAAGATAAATTAATATATAACATTCAAAACTAGTTTAAAATTCACATCTTTAATGAAATATGGAATTTAAAACTAATTAAAGTAAGAGAAAATTATCAGAAAATAACTCGTGTTAAAAACAATCAAAAACACAAGCTAATGACAGACTCATTTTGAATTTCTTCATGAATAAAAACAACCTCATTTAAAAGATACAATTAAGAAATATAAATTAATTTAAATAAAAGTTATATGTTCCCATATAAATTAAACTAGTTTAATCTGTCGTAAACAGGGTGTTTACGTTTCTCACGATCAGCTAGCAATATTCATGTACCATTAATGTGACATTCATGTGTGTGTTGTGTGCATGCATTGACCCAGTCGTCTATTCAAACGAGGTCTGGTAAGTCACAATTAACTACGGCAATGGCTGATTTAAATAGAGTTAGCGTTACTACTACTACTACTACAACACCTACTACTCATAATAGAACGAAAGCAGATTATAGCAAAAGATAGTTTAATTGTAAACAATAGATAATACAACAAAATTAAGTAACATAGATTGAACATGAGTGTTTATGTACAGTTATTATAAAAATGTAGTTATATTATATTGGTTACTTGTCAAATTAAAATAAATAATAATAGTCCTCTCTAAATTAATCTGAATGAAAAATAGTTTTAATCAAATGGGGAGGGATTTTTCAGGTTGATATTTATATAAGTGTAAAATGCTATCGAATAATTTTAAAAATACTTAAAAGTCCTGCGAAAATTAGGTTAACTATTTTAAGTGAAGATTTAACAAATATTTGTAAAACTTAAATATGGAGCATTAATTATTTTTAACATAGAATAAACTAACAACCAAAAGTGTGAAAGCTTCGACATAAAAAGCATGATGCATTATGTTCTGATATAGTTAAATTCGGCGATCTGTGTGTCTAGTAAGCAGTTAAGGCTTAGATGTGGTCTAAAGTGCCTGCACTTGATTTATTTCATTTCTGTGCTTCAATTCAAGAATCATCAGAACATACATAGGTAAAGATATATTTTAATATATTATTCCCACTTGATACAAATATTTACAAATATCACTTAAATACATATTTAAATTAGTCGAAATCTGTAGTAATGTTATATTATTTGTATAAATGAATGTTGGTATATTTATTGTAGCCAATAAATTAAATCACGAATTAATGTAAGCATATTAACGTGTAAATAGTAATATATAATTTACCGTATTTAAATATATGTGTTGTATTAATTTTTTTTTATAAAATATTGAAAATATTTACATTAGCTATCAGAATTTTCAAGATGTATAAAATCTAATACACCAATAAGATGACTATTTATAAAGTGTTCCTACCTTATCGCGTTTTATAGGTGACTAATAACTAGAAAGTCTGACCACCAGGGTGGCAGTGTAGAAGCCAGGCTCATCCATTCCTCACTTCTGAGGTGAGACCCACGCACTGTTATTCAAGTCAGCAGATGGTCAGGTGAATGAAAGTGCGGCTCTGTGAACGCCCACCCCTAACGTTGAAACGACGCCACCCCCGTGTTCCGTACCGACTGCTGCAGAGATGCTGTACGGGGTAGTTTCACCAACACACACACTGACACACGCACACACACATATGCGCGCGCGCGTGCTCTCTCTCTTCCCCTTCCACATCACGGTGTAGACTGGGGATGATGTCATCAGTATCCAATCAGGGTGCGGTCTTGGCGCGCGCATGCGCATAAAGAGATGCAGGGCGCCGCTGCGGGATCGATTATTCTCGAGATAGAACCGACGTCGAAAAACTCAACTGTATTGTATGGGTTAGTGTGTGTGTGTGTGTGTGTGTGTGTGTGGTAAGTTCCAGGGGGATGAAAGAGAGCGAGAGAGAGTTAAACAGAAACGATAGAGGGGGACGAAAGTAGAGACACTAAAGAGAGTTAGAGAAACTCGAAAATGCAGACGAGGAGAAAAGTGACAAAATGAAACTTAGAAAGAGGTAAAGCATAAAATAAAACAGGCTATCTAAACATAAACATAAATATAAAAAGTTAAATGTTAATATTGAAAGAATAAAAGAAAATGAAGATGAAGATTAAAAACGATATCGATAAGAGAGAATTATAAAACTAAAAGGAGACAAGAGAAGAACGGTTTTGGGACATAGTTCTGTTTTGGGATGAAAGCGCCTGGAGCTTGCTCCCGGGGGATACGTCTGGGTTATTTGAAAAATGTTACATAAACTATTTTGTCGAGACTAACATGAGAGAGACAGAGTTCGGTAACTTAAAAGCGATTCATGGGCAGTTTATGAAAGTCCAAGTTGTTCAAAATCCACTGGACATGGGTTATGAGTTAAATTAATAGAATTAAAATTAAATATTCCATTATTTTAGTTAAGACTTTCGTATTTAATTTCAGAGGTAAGTTGGAATATCAAGGATAACTTTTTTCGCGTGGAGGAAAAATTCATACGAGGAGAATCAACATAATTTCAGACGGTAATAATTGAACCACTTCCTTCTAGAACGGTAGTGTTGAAAGACAAACGTAAATAAACATGAAATAAATGTAATGACTTAATTATATAAATAAATCTGCTATTATACACCCAAACCTTAAAACAAAAAGATTAGCTGAACTATAATAAGATAATATAGATTATATATTTAAAAATAATAAGCTATATTTATTAATGCGCATATGTCTATTAAATATTAAATCACACTTAGAATTCACTTTATTTATCGGCGCTTATATTTTTAAGCTTAGGTTTAATTTATATAATATTTATTTATGACTTAGCTCAATATATTTCTTGTAAATGATGTATTAGTCGGGTTTAGCGCATCCACAATTTAAGCTCATTATGTATTCATTAAAACATACACTGAACTATTGTGTAGTTTTTTAAAAACATGTTCCCCTTTTATACGTTCAGCACATTTAATGAAAAGAACAAAAAATATTTTTCGAAAATATTTACCTAAAAACTTTTCCCTTTTCCATGAACATTAATTCTGGGGGAAGGGGGGAATAGATTGTCTCTAAAGTATTTTGATTTACTGATTTATTTGATCTACACATCAAATTTCTTATTTCTATAATTTTTGGAGTGATCTTAGATATTTGTCAAATATGAATACAAATCTAATGCCCTTTCTTCTCTTTTATAATTTACTACTATACTATGAAGTAATCACACCATCATTGCGTCATGTGCTAAAAATTTACTTTCCCTTTCACTTATAAACCACTACACTGATTGAGATGAAGTTTTGCATGGGCACAACACAAGACTTTTGTTTAACATAAAGGGTGATTAAAATTACTTATATCACTTAGCCTAAAATCCCAACCCCGCCTCAATTACCCCCATTAGCACCCACATACGTATCTCTGTAACTACTGAGTAGAGGCGTGATGAACCACTAGTGTTAAAACTAATAGGCTATTTTATCTGCAGTAATGGGCTGATGTTCTAAGGCACTAGATTAGAATTAGAATTTGTCTACGTTAACTAAGATGCTGGGATTTGAATCCCGTCCCGAATACACTAAGGTGATCTTCCAAATGTAATATTGAATGTGATTTTCTTATATTTATTTATGTTTATTTGATTTCAGTTGCTCTAAGTTAGCATATTAATTCCACACTCTTGATCAAAGTCATTAATAATTATTATTTTGAACTAATAACTAAAGTAACCCTAAATATACTTTATACAAATTTTAAATTACTGCTTTTTTTACATTTTGGTAATGAAAATTTATAAATTTAATAACATCTAAGAGGGTCATTATTCTCTAATTTTAATAAATTAATTTTATAAAACTATTTATTCCTGTAATTGTTTTGAATAACATAATAACATCATTAATTGATCTTACATTTTCACTAAAAAAATAATTTTGTTTTGTTTAAAAATTTCTTAAACATAAATGAATAAGACATTACTTAACCTCAAAAAATTAAAATATGTATAATAAGATTCAAAGTAAAGTCAGTATAAAAAATATTACTGACCTGACAGAATGAAGGACGACTTGACAAATGGCACATAGGGTTGACTTAAATCGAACAAGCGACATTGATAGTGATCGATCTTTTTCGGGTGGAAAGAAACCAGCTTATTGGGTGATAGATGTGCTGTCCGTTGAGAAGCGTAGCAGACATGACCTGTCCAGCGATAAGCACTAACAAAAGAAATGCATTCCAGAAGTCCAACGAAGGGAAAATTATCTTGGTATCATTATTTAAGTTAATGAATATTTTTAGTAGTGTAATAAGCAAAAAAAAAGAGTAGCATATTAATCTAAGAGATATGCAATTCAAGGAAACTGTACCGATATTTGAATAAGGAGCGAGTGAAAAATATCTACAGAGTGGCCATAAAGTTTGGACACGCAGGCAAATACATATGTTCACAAATGTAGGCAGACATACGGGCTTTTACGTGTGTTAATACATACAACACATTAATTTCTTTAATATTAAACCAAAATACATATTATTATTGCTGTCCATCTTTGCTTGGTGTGCTTTATTGGCCTTTAACCTAGTGTATAGAACACCCTGTATTTATAAACAAATAAAATAAAGCTGTTCATTATAAGAGATTTTAGCTCCCGAATTAAGTATTCATTAGACTTTTACCAACTATTTTACCATATATCTCCCGAATACACTAATATTTTTTTAAATATATATGTTTTAAATAAGCTACACACTAAAAAATACTTCATCATTTTCAAAATTTAATTTATAAATTCTTAGATGATAATTACAATTTATTCTTGAATAACCATTATTATTATTATTATTATTTTTAGCACCGCGTCTTACTACCCGTTCGGGTTATACGCACTTACACTAGTGTGTAATGGTAGGGTGATTGTGAGATGAAATGGAGGACCTACAGTTTAACGTGGGATCCAAACCACGGTGGAGGCCTGGCATTCCACACATTCACAAGTTGTGATTAATACACGTCTTGTCAGAGGTGAAGGAAGGGTTTGGCAATCAGATAAATTTGTGCCGGAACGGAGGATTGAACCCCGTTCCCCCGGCACAAAAGTCTGACACCTTACCCCTAGGCCGCCAGGTCACCTATCTTGATTAAATAAATAACATATATTTTTTATTATTAAATACACGTAGTTTGGCATAAAAACTTAAAAAAATATAAAACTTTATAATTTTATCAATGAAAGAACATAATTGTAACTAAACAAGTATCACTCAACCAAATATTATATTTTCTAATATCCAACTAGTAAAAGAAAAACTTTAAAGTGTTTGAATGAAAAATAGCTCCTGAATATGACAACCACATCAATTTCGTTTCCACTCAGTCGATTCGATTATGACAGCGCTGAAAGCTCGAAAATATTTCTGACAACTATTTCTTGAATGACTATAAAACCTATGTGCCATCAATAAATGTGTAGAATAACCTTGACAAAAAAAGCTGCAGTACAATTACATCTACTAACACCTTAATTCAATTAGTCCCTCTCCCTTACGTATCGATAGTTAAGGTGGGGATTTAAGAGATACAAGAAAAAGCCGGTGTTTTTGTAGTTTTTATAGCAAAAAATTGTTTTTGGCCAAAATAAATAAAATGTTTCCAGTAGAAACAGAGTTTAATTTTCTTCACATGGTGACATCAACAGTTGTTGAGTATCTGTTATGAGCATATCAGAATTAGATGATAAACTTTTTAATGAAGAGGAAAAGTTGCCATTAAATTCCAAGATATCCTTGACAGATATTCAACAACTGTTGATATCACCACTTGAAGAAAATTAAATTCTATGTTTGTACTGACACAATATTTTATTTATTTTGGCAAAAAAAAAAAAAATTGCTATACAAATTTCAAAACCATTTATCTTTGTTTAATTCCCCTACATCCTCCACCTTAAGGGTTGGTCAGAAGACAGGGGTTGAAGGCAGAACGGTTGTATAGAGGTCTGGAGACAGTTCTCAAGAGAAATTTTCAACCATACTTTGAAATGTTTGTAAACAACACAACACTGATACTATTACAATTACATTCATTATATTAAAATCAAAATAAACTATAGCAGTCAGCTCTTTATTTATATCCTTCAGTAAAAAGTGTTTATTGACAAAACCAAAACCAAAACAGCTACTACTAAATAAAGTTTAGATTAAAAAATATGTCGCTGAACTCTCTTCGGTGACTGATAGGCGTAACTCTCACAATATATTAGATTGCCGATGACGGGGAGATGGGGGTTCGAATTCTAGTCAGGTGTATTTTCCTAAAGTGTTTACCACCCTTCACGCAAATGCTGGTGCATTCCTCTAAATTCAACCTTTCTCATCCCTAGCACGTTAGGTAGATGACAATATAGCAAATTTAGTGCCAATGTTTTCTACGAATGGACCAAAATCTGTGCTTAGGTAGATAACCACTGACCAATATTACAGTTTAACGATGTTGACAAAATTTGGGTGGAAAACTTTTGGAAAAACCATATGAAGGATGTGATAGGAATATTTGTTGGTTGAAAAATAATAGTTATTACTCTAGTCAATTAGCGTTATTTAAAATCATTATTTTTTACAACATATTTCAATTACAGTTTACAGAAATATGTATTTAGTTAATATATTTTAAATATACAGTTATAGTAGTGTGTTCGAATGGTATTTAATTTTTTCAAATGTTAAACCAATTAGACTTATTTAATATATTATTTAGAAGTGTGTTGAAACTATTTTTTATATTATTATTATTATTATTATTATTTAGCACCACATCCTACTACCCGTTCGGGTTATACGCTTTAAGTACTAATTACGCTAATGGATTAGGGATTGGGAAGGTTGAATTAGAGGAAGGGAACCCTCATTTGCGTGAAGGGAGAGTGTAAAACCATTTAGGAAAAACCACCCCCTGTTGAAAATAATAAACTATAATTTATATTTTTTTTAAACTAGTCCAGGCTAAGAGCTCGCTGCCCTGATGCTGTGGTGCTATCAAAGCTTACAAGCAGACGACCTTAGGCACCCCAACTATTACTTCTTGAGAGGGTTTGTTGACGACGACATAAGAACACCTGCCATCCGATATTCACCTCCCACCCCACTTTTACAGCGTTGATGGCATGTAAAACAAGGCATCATGGGACAGAGCACACGGCCACTCCTACCAACTCCAAACAGAACCTTGCTTGATGTGCCATTACCTATTCCTGGGGCTATAGAGCCAGTCCCATGAGACACGTGTGTGTGTGTGTGTGTGAATTGGAGGGAGGGGTTGTTAAACCACGTAGTAGAGGTTTTAGACATTTTCGTTATTCAATAGAAGGTAGGTAAAGAAGAGGAACCAACCACAATCTGATTTATCGGATATTTCCGGTTTCACAATAAAACAAATATTTATTCTCTTTGGTTATCATATTGGATGTAATTTTGCTCATCATATATAATAAAAGTCATGTAGTGTATGCTTGTTTGTTCAGGTATTTTTTCATAACTTCCTGGAAGATACAAAGATAAAACTTCACGCACTTAAAATTAATTTGAATTAAGCGATCTTGTGTGGAGTTAGTTCGTAGTTATCTACAATATGTATCTATCAAAAAAGAATAAAAATAAAAGCTCATTTAAAATGTTCTTATTTCAAACTAACATTGTTAAAGTAACCAATAATTCCGTTTACGAATGATATTATATCCCGCTTCAAACCTAGAAATCTATTTTGGAATTAAATAATTGTAAGAACTTTTCCTTCTTGTTTAGTTTTATTTAATTTGATACATTATTATAATATTTTTATAAATGGTCTTAAAATCAATTAAAACTAGGCTCTCTTTAAAAAAATTATAACGTTAAAAACAAAATGTTGGTGACTTAATATAATAAGGTATGGATGGTAATGGTGGAATTGCAATGAGAATTTGCTTACAAATATTATGTAAAACAAGGGGAAACACACACACACACACACACACATATATATATATATATATATATCTATATATATATATATATATATANCAATGAGAATTTGCTTACAAATATTATGTAAAACAAGGGGAAACACACACACACACACACACACATATATATATATATATATATATATATATATATATATATATATATACATATATATATATACATATATATATATATAAGTGCATGAGGTCAGAAATGAACACAGGACTCTCACAATGCTGGAACAGAAGTATTAACTTTTCAAATAACTTTGACGTTCTCCTTACCTCGTGATAGTTATCCAATCATATTCATTAAAAGAGTATTTTTTAGCTTGAATATAAACAAACTTCTGTACACTTGAAGCCCATCAAAATTTCATCAAAGTTGACCGCCAAAAATTCCATAATTATTTGTATTTTCTAAAAGATGCTCCAAATGCCCATTCACGAGAGAGAAAAAAATGCTTAGTGCTCTAATTTACCCTTGCAATCAAGGCTTTCTGTTGACACGTAAGATCTAGTGGGAATCGAACCCTGCTCTTTGACTCGTCCCATGCTCGGTATGTAGTAGTTGGCCTTTCGGATCAATTTCTTTCACTCGAAGGTTCATGGTTTTTTAATGTCTTAAATAATAGACTCAATGAGCCATACATAGAATACAGAAATATTATTGAACGAGATCTTAAACTCACTCACAAGAAGGGTAGTAAAGTAAGATATATAATTTTAAACAACCTAGAAGTGGTTTGACGATTTAATAAAATCAATAAACACCTTACACAAGTGTGGCGAGCCCCGTGCCATATAATGAATAGACAATTTTTCATGCGCTCTTGTAATAAAGATTGCGTTTTAAACATTCTAGGGGATTCATGAATGTTGAATTTGATCGACCTCGGGTACTTAACCAACTTTTAACTTTTTTTGTCAGATTTAATTGAAATTATATTTTGTATTTATAAGTGTCATTTTATTGGTATTGATACTATCCAGAAAAAGTGGCAAGTGCACATCACATAAGGTGATGTTTGAAAATAGATCTAGTAACTTTTCTAATTGTCAAATAAGGCCCTGCATATGAAAATTATAATGTATTTGTAATACATATTTGACTATTAGTGCTTGTAAGCGTACCATGAACTATGAATGGCCAGCACCTCATAATATTTAGGGCTACACGATGTATAAAAATAGGTTTTAGCTTAAATAAGTCCTTTTTGCAGATGTGGTAGGCCACTGCTTTAATATAAAGATATCAATGCACGTAAAAATCCGACTATTGTCAACATAGTTGTAATTTATTTCATTATTATATTTTGATTTTTGGTACAGTTATATATGTAAAAAATATAAACTAAAGAGCTCGTTTTGTTATCAACTAAATCAAAATAACTCTAAATTATCCTGATAATCATATATTAAAATACTGTCATTAGCAATAGTTAATTGTTTGTCTATTTTGAACGAATTAGTTGACATAGTGTGTCGTGTTTTATCATATAACATTATTGAATATATATATATATATATATACATACATTGTTACAAAAACACTCTACCAAATAGAATAAGTGAACTAATATACACTGTTACAGAAACTATGAGAAAATAAGAACACATTCATCCATTAAATATTAAGTTGATGCTATGCACTTTGAAAGTGCTCTATAAAAATAAGTATATTTGCTTATAGCTCAGACACTAATGATTTTTATTAAAATATATTTTCGAATAAATATTTTTATTTTAATAGTACTACAACTATACAATGATAAAAATTATTTCATATCTCAAAGAGTCGCGGGGGTATGACTAAAATAGAAAATTTCACTTCTCTAAAATACCTTGTCATTTTCATGAGAAAATGAGAACTACCATTTTGTATGTAGTGTTAAACAATGCCTGAATCCAAAATGTAATCAAAATCGATAAAGCGGATGTTGAGAAAATAAATGTTATCTCTTTATGCCCTCCAATAAACTACCCTTAATTTTAGGGCTGGATATAATTCAAAAACTCCTCGCAGAAACCCTATGGACCCTATGTAAATGATACCAAGTTTTAGTCTATTCGGTAAAGTGGTTTCGGCTCTATGTCGAGATACAAACAGAAAAATAGGCAGACGTTATCACAAAAACAATTTTTTCAATTTCAGAGGGTCGTGAAACGTCAGAATTTCAGAATTTATCAAAATTTTAAGTTCAATTTTTTTGTCAATCACAATAATTTCTGTCTTCGAGAGATCGAGAGGAATTAAAAGGTGGATATATGAATTTTAACATGTTGGCCTAAATAGCAAAAGTTGCAACCATAATGATCTAATACTTTAAATAAATGCTGTTATTTTTGAAAATATACGTTTTTTCTTTTATGTTCATCCGAATAAACTTAATCGCATGCTCACTTTGTAGTGGCAGTATTTTATTTCAAGATTGACTAAATTTAAAAATCTCTAGATGTATAGATACCACAATTATAACATCAATTTAGTCCCATACGTTATTAGAATTATTTTAAAAATATATTTACAAGAAGAATAAAAACAATATTGAGATGTTATAAACATAAATAATATTAATCGTAAATACTTTGAGTTTCATCTAAATTTAATTTAGTGTAAATTAATCTTAAATATTTATTTTAAATTTGTTAAAAATTTCAACCTAGAGAAAGAGGCCTACAAAACTATTTTTAGATTTAATATAAGAATAAAGTATGCATACAATTTTGAACACAAATAGCCCAAATAGCCTTTAGACTAATTAATTTGTAATATGCCAAAAATCTTGATTCTAATATTAATAGTCTATATATGTCATTCAATTCTTATAGTTTGAAATTAAAATACACTTATTAACTATTTAATTATTATTATTGGTAATTTAAGTATTTTTATTCTATTATTTACGAATCATATATTATTATGCATATGTATAATATTTAAATGTTATTCCACTGTGTCTGTTTCTTACTGTCCTGTCCATAAATTGTTTTACCGAGGTTTATAAAATAAACCCTCCTGGTTTTAGCCCTGTTTTGTATTCTTGGTCTCTTGCATTCCATGCTTTGTATTTTCGGCGCATCTCTCCTCCACAATACCTTCCAACGGTATCTGGAACTCTCGAGGAAATGAGCCTATTCCGTAGCAAATAGCTGCAACAATGTAGCGACACCATAGGCCACTGAATGAAACGAAACTAACCAACCCACACAAAACCACCTTCCCTCGGACTCTCAGAAAATGGTTCTCAAACTTCTAGAGTGGTTTCTTTGGTTCATGACCTGTAATCAGGGCTACCACTAATTTCTTGCTACCAAAATCCCTGTGTCTTCCAGGTTTTCCAGAAGGAATTCCCATTTTTACAGGAAGCTTGTATTGAAGAAAGGATGGATACAATCTCATTTTTCATCAAACTGACAAGTGCAAAGTCATGTAACTTATGTTTAAAAAAAACAGGATGATTTAAAATTGATGGGGAAATAAATCTTCTGTAACTTCACAGCCCTAATTTAAGGAGTAATAAAATAAGTTTAAGTCAGTGTGCTTAGTTCATAAGTTCATTTTTTAGTTCCCCCAAAGACCTACTATTTTAAACTTTAGTTAAATGTCCCAAATTAACAAATATTCTAGTGGTTTAATTTAAAGGAGGTGTATCCATATTTGCAGTTAAGCAGTTTTAATATATTTATACGTAAAGGGTTTGTGATTTGTAAACTTGAAACCTTTCATAAATAATAATCGCAATATTTTTAAAACTAATTGTATAGTTAAAAATGTTATTAATATTGACTGGGACCCACTTAGGTGGCTACGTGGTCTAGGGTGCTACTTGACCGGGGTCGAAGTACGATCTCGTTGTCATCAGCAGTCTAGTCTATTGAAAGAGTAGCACCCTAGACCATGCAGCCACCTAAGTGGGTCCCAGTCAATATTAATAACATTTTTAATTATACTATTAGTTTAAAAAATATTGCTATTATTATTTATGAAAGGTGTCAAGTTTACAAATCACAAGCCCTTTACATATAAATATATTAAAACTGCTTAAATTAATGTTAAAACTATAAAAAATGGTTCCTTCCAATATAAATCAAACTCTAAATATGTTTATTAACCCGAAACTTTTTGCTACGTTCACCTAATAGTGAAATTATTTTCACATGAAAACTGAACATGATAAAAATCAGTCTATGAATCTTTTTTAAGTCTCTAAAACGTTTAGAATAATAATAAAAAAATATCTTGACAGATATCGATTGAAAATGTTATGCATGACGGAATCACTGGAAAAGCAGACATGGGGAAGAGGAAGGATTCATACATAACTCTACGGATGAGAGGACAGTGGTAAAAAAAAGAGAGAAAAGAACCAGAGATTTTTTTATCATTTATAAAGCTTTCTTTGCACAATATTCCACAACTTTTTTTTAACAAAATACATACCCAATAAACACATTTTAACAAGGTTTTAATAAAATCTTTACCCAATACGCGTATTTACACACCCTTTTAGAAAAATATGTATACAATGTATTTTATAACTTTTTAGCAGAATATTCACCCAATAAACGTATTCTAACAACTTTAAAAAAATACTATATAAAACACATTTTAAATACTTTATTATAAAATATCTACCCGAAAAATTGTAACGTCAGACCCCTGGTCCGTGACTTACTTATCTTCTTCTACTCTTTATGCGAATGGGTGCTATTTTAGAGCTACTAAGAACTTCTCCAGATGATTCAGAGTGTAGTTAGTTTATTTTCACATGAATTTAAATTTACAGTTGAACCAGTTTTGTCAAACGTGTAAAAATTGTACATACTATACATTAAATAGACAGTATGCCCATATATTCATACATTTTGATCTGATTGTCCAAAACATGTCTACTCCATTAGAGATCCAAGCGTGGTCTTTTTTTACAAGACTAGCGTCTTTCTGAGCTGAGGAGTGTGAACCCCGTAGTTTCTTATTCTCGAACTCAGTTCAATACTCGATTTCTTTCAATCGACCAATGGGGTTATTTTCTACGAGCGTGAAAACTAAAAATGGACACGGCTTTACTCTGCACCTGTTATTAATTACTGCGTAATACACCCCGGAAATAAACCATGCTTCTGACACATGCAGCTAAACAAAAGAAAAAAAAAGAAACATGGCTGTAGTTTAGAAAAGATGAGTTTAATTTAAATTAACTGAAAAGAAGAAATATGAAAATATTTACTCTAGAATATGATCTTAGATATTAATAAAGACAGGAAAATCAATATCATTACAAAATGTGTTTGAACAACTTTTTAACAATATCTACTCAATACACATAATTTAACAAATTTCTAGTAATATATATATATATATATATATACTATTTTAATTAATTACTAACCAAGTATATAGTTATTATTATTATTATTATTAGCATCGCGTCTTACTACCCGTTAGGGTTATACGCACTTACGCTAATGTGTAATGGTAGGGTGATTAGTGAGATGAAATGGAGGACCTACAGTTAAACGTGGAATCTGAACCACGGCAGAGGCCTGGCATTCCACACATTTACAAGCTGTGATTAATACACGTCTTGTCAGCGGTGAAGGAAGGGTTTGGCAATCAGATAAATCCGTGCTGGGACCAAGAATTGAACCCCGGACCCCCAGCACAGAAGTCTGACACCTTACCCCTAGACTACCAGGTCACCAAGTGTGAATACATTTCCTTTAAATTCTAATTACCTCATACCTACTTAATCAGTGTTGATATGAGGTTAGCCTGGGCGAGTATTAATCCGGAGGAGTGTGGGACCAGCCTCTTGATAACATCTCAAGGCCATTAACACCTCGTGTCACACGTGTAGCTACAACTACGAATCATTTGAACTTCACCTAGTTTTGTACCAAGTTGAGATTAAGAAACTTTACGTTACGCCACCGGAATTCCAGCTAACATCAACCATCCTTCAGAGGGAGGCATGACATTACTTTTCAGCGATATTGTCCACAATACGAAGCCCATTTGACCGTGAAATATGTTTTTAAGGCTGGTAATAGATTCTAGAGGCACTACTTCAGCCAGTCTCCTGAAGAGTAGTCAAAATTAAAATTCAACCTCTGGTCTCAGAACAAATTCATTAATACACAAATATTGCGAATACGATGATATTTTGAAGAAGTTGTGAATTCACACAAGGAGTTGTGAATCCACCGGTTTGTATCTAGGTTAAGTCATCGGCTTAATATACGAATTAGCGTTTTCAGCATTCGCTTATCACTTTATAGACTTTATGACCACCACGAGATTATTTTTAAATAGAATTCATGTACAACTAAGTTATTTATACATTTAAATAATATTTAAAATACATTCGGTGTGTGTGTATGGCCTTCTAGGGCTCTATCTTTCACTTGTCAACTTTACATCCAACGAGTTGAGATTTGGTATGAACGTTACGGAGATTGACAACTTTATAAGAAAAATCTGAAATTTGAAAAATCCAAGGAGGCGGATCTAAGATGGTATGAAAAAATTGATTCCTAAAGAGTTGACATTTTGTATGGACGTTGTGGAGCATGCCATTGTTATGAGAGAAAAGACAATAATGTGGCAAATACAATATGGTGGACGTAACGTACAAATTGAGTCCTATTTGAGTGAAATAGGGGACTCAAAATTTCTTATACTAATATATCTACGGACGCAATTATGCTACAGTAGCCCCATGGCTTATTTGGTGCTGACTGACAGCTCACAGCTGACTTCTGACAGTTAACATTTAGGTATATACCCAAATTTTGACTGTCAGAAGTGACAGCTGCTAAACACATGTTTTTGGAGATCCTATGGTTCGGCGTAGGGATACATAATTTGGTCTGATAACGTTTCAAAGCCGTCAGCTGTCAGTCAGCACCAAATAAGTCATGGGGCTACTGTAACTTCTGTAATGGAAAATCTAGACGACAGGGATCATATTTCGTGCGAAATACTAAACTGCACCTATCAGAGATAGCTCCCAGTATGAATTAAACATCACATTCATTGAAATTTAATAATTTATTAACACTAATTTGACCTTATGATAAAGCTAAATCCGCTCCTTACAATTGGAATGCCTGGTCAAACCTCACTATGGCGTGGCTTTTAGGACCAAAATGTAGATCAGGGGCGAAAACCTTTTAAGCATGAAGAGCTGTTTTCCAAATATGTTTTACTCTGAGGGTGTCAAGAAAAATGTCAATTTTTATATTTGAATTTTCACTTTTTATTTATGTATTTATTAATGACAAGTTGAGAATATACATATTTTAAATGTAGTAAACAAAACATAAACTATAATATTATCATTCTTCAGATTTAAGTATTTGAGCCTCAAATTTTTAGGCGTGTAACAAAGTGGACTTATTGTTAAAAACTTATTTATGAAGATAGTAAAGGAATGATAAATTGTGGTGACCTGGCGGTCTAGGGGTAAGGTGTCAGACTTCGGTGCTGGCGGCCGGGGTTCAATCCTCGGTCCCGGCAAAGATTTATCTGATTACCAAACCCTTCCTTCACCTCTGACAAGACATCTTGTGAATGTGGGGAATGCCAGGCCTCCACCGTGGTTCGGATTCCACGTTAAACTGTAGGTCCTTCATTTCATCTCGCAATCACCCTACCATTACACATTAGCGTAAGTGCGTATAACCCGAACGGGTAGTAAGACGCGATGCTAATAATAATAATAATAAATTGAGGACTAACGATGAATATATAACAAAGAAGTTTAATTTAAAATAATACTCTACAACCATCCTTTTATTTATCAAACAAAACTATTTAACAAAAAATGTACAAAATATAAGGTAGGTGCCTAAAATCTGTCAAAAGGGCACCATGACACCCGCGGGAGCCACGTTGACAACCCCTGGCGTAGACCGTTAATAATGCTACCATTCGGGGTATGTGGAGCGAGCACTGCGTCTTTAACAGTCAAACGACACAAATATGTGATAAGAACTCTGCATATACACCGCGGCCTTGAAAGTATAAGGGTGAATAGGTAAAGAGCGGGAGCGGGTTTATAATTACTATTATAAAATGATAAGGTGTAAAGATAGCCAATCAATAAATATAAATCAGTGAACGTGATATTTATTTAATATAGAAAAACACAATGTTCTGAAAGCTTTTAAGCTCACGGGACGCTTAACAAGCGTTATTAATTTTTGTGTCAAATGTTTTATTTTGGGTACGCACCAAGGCAGTAGTAAATGGATTATGCAGCCATCTCGGCGGTTGTAAAATAAATCAGAACTAGGAAAGAAGAGACTAATTATTTTCTTTGAGTAACTTCAAAATGTTCCAAGAATAAAAGTTGAAGATATCTTCTGTGCCAGCTTCTTTGACATTTGGACACATTTATTTCACTCCATTAGTAATTTTGGTAAACCATAATTCGCACTCAGTGGGCCATTCAATTTCAATATCAGCATACTCTACACAACTATATATTTCATATTCTCAGAGGGTCATGAAATTTTTAGACCAGCATAACCTACCCAAAAGTTTTATACCCCTAGTAGGTGCGGAACAAAAAGATGTGCCATGCCATTTTGATACCAGTATATCCTACCTCAGCTAAAGTTCCCTTACTATCAGTGGGGGCAGAACAGGAATTTGGGTCATGCCATTTTAAAACCTGTATACCCTACACAAACTAAAGTTTTCATATTCTCAGTGGGTAGAGAAAAGGTTTTCAAATCTCATCCTTGATCCTGGGGTTTATTCTCTCCCTTTATACCTAAAAGTAAACTAGTTTTGAAAGGAGAACCGAAAACCATATTTTTTATGGTGTGAATTGTGTGTAGAAATTTAGAGCGCATCATTTTACCTCATGTGGGGAGCTTGCTCAAGAATGTCTACAATAAAACTATACAGACTGTAGTACTTCAGTGAAACGTTTATAACATGTATTATTTAAATTAAATGGTTAAATATTATTAATTTGTTTTTATGAATATAATGGAATAATTACTATTTTATATTAATATTATACATTTTTGTGTGTGTTTATTTTAGAGTTTATGTATTTAAATGGATTAACCGCATTTAACTTTTGAATCTCTAAAGTAACTTTGTTTCTACTCCGTAACTTATTACTCGTAGAGGTTTTACTAATTTAATTACACCTATAGGGTAGGAATAAGAAAGTTACAATTTAAGTGAAATGTACCCGCCTTTGCGTGGATGTAAATAGGGAAACCGTTAAGGAAAATACATCTTAGTACACTCAATTAAATATCTGATAGCCAGGCAAGACGATACTTACGACCAGCGATGCATATGTTATAAATTTTAATGCAGTAAATATACTTATCACCCTATTACGAATGAGATCATAGCAGTACTTTTTTTGTTTACTCTTTTAATACATGTTTAGAATCTTTCCATCAATCCACACTTAATTCCAGAGAAAATTGGCTCACTTTTTTTACTATTTTTAGACAAAAGAGAAGAGACCCTTTAATTATATCACATTTTATAAAGCGATAAAGAGAGAGACAGAGAATAAAAAAGTTTGTTTTTAGCTCCCGCATTTTTCGTGGCAGCATCATTGATCCCAGCTTCCCCATGACGCGTTTCCCCTCCATCCCCTCCCTTTCTGGTTCACGGTGACTCATCTTCCTCCCCTACAGCCCCTCCGTCCCACTCCTCGCACTGGACGGGATTCCCTGTTCCCCCTCTCCAGCCGCCGCACACGTCATCGCTAACACTGTCTGACACTTTGTGCAAGAGTTACCTAAATGCCCTTAACGAGACCTACTTCAAATTAGGTCTTCATGTAATATCTTACAACAAGGATATAATTTATTTTTAAAGATTACATTGGTAAATATGATTGTGATGCTATTTTATAGATTATCTCTTTACTTTTTGGGTTAAATAGATAATTTTCGACTAAACCTATGCTTATTAAAACAAATACTATCTTTACTTATGGTGAAACCCACCTCAGTGGCGTAGTTAGCTAACGCGCTAGTTTCGTGTTCAGCCAGACTGCCGAGGACGTGGATACCTAGGTTCGAATCTCGCTCGGGTGAACTGGGGATGGCTTTTCCTAGATGTTTTTCCACGCTCTCACCACGAAAATGCAGGTTCACTTACTCTATATTCAAACTTCCCGATTCATAACCCATTAGCGTAATTAGTACTTGAGTGTTTAACCCGAAAAGTTAGTACGACGCGGTGTTAAGTATATAAGTAGAAGTAATTATAGTGAAAAAAAATAATCTTTTAGTTAAAGTTTGATAATGTAGGGAATTGAATGAAATAATCTACTTTCATTTATAAATTGACAATTAAATAATTACAAGATTAATTAACAAACAGCAAACTAATTATGATTTCCCACCAATGTCGTGATGTGTCGTGACATGACGTTACGTGACGTGTTGCCAAGGTAAGAAGAGATTGTTTAGAATGTAACCGAGAATGGTTCCCATCGCTCACTGAAATACTCATTGTACCAGGTATCAACGGAAATACAAACCCCAATCCCATATGAGGTGTTTGGAGCGTTATCTTCGTATGATTGGTCAAATGGTGGCAAAGTGGAGAGAGAAAAATATCACAGGAATAATTTTAACAACTTTGCTTATCCTAGTAACACCCCACGCCACGACAAACCACTTCAAAGCTTGTTATTATTAGCACCGCGTCTTACTACCCGTTCGGGTTGTACGCACTCAAGCTAATGTGTAATGTTAGTGGGATTGTGAGATGAAATGGAGGACTTACAGTTTAACGTGGAATCCGAACCACGGTGGAGGCCTGGCATCCCCCACATTCACAAGTTGTGATTAATACACGTCTTGTCAGAGAGTGAAGGAATGGTTTGGTAATCGGATAGATCTGTGACGGTACCGAGGATTAAACCCCGAACCCTTAGCAAATAAGTCTGACTCCTTACCCCTAGACCACCAGGTCATTGGTTCAGAGCTTGTTGAAATTGTATCTGCGATGTAATCCAGCTCCCTTGTTTTACATTTGACCAATCAAACGAAGGTTCTGCTCTACATGACTCACACGGGGACCAAGACTTAAACCCAGTACACCTCACTGATAAGCTCAAGCTATACGATCGAGAGAACCTTGGAGTAGATTTTATGACCTACTTTTACGCAAACCTGATTTTTTTCATCCTTTCTCCAGGAACATTTGTTTATTATTATTATTATTATTTTAGCACCGCGTCTTACTACCCGTTCGGGTTTATACGATTTAAGTACTAATTACGCTAATGGATTAGGAATTGGGAAGGTTTAATTAGAGGAAGTGAACCCGTATTTGCGTAGAGGGAGAGTGGAACACCATTTAGGACCCTCCCCACCCCCCAGTTCACCCGACCGAGATTCGAACCTCGATCTCCCCGTCCTCAGAAGTCGAGCTCAAAAAGACTAGCGCGTTAGCCAACTACACCACCGAGGCGGGTCAGGGACATTTGGGGTGCACTGCATATCTTTCAAATTCGAGTTATCTTCGTCCTTGGAGTTAAGTCGCTTGGACACAGCAATGATTAGCACCTATGTTCGATCGGTATAAGGCGTTGTTTTAGCATTGCACTTAAGTCACTACTGATGGGAAGGCAAAGGTTCGAATCCCACCTGGGAGCATTTAGAATTATTTTACACACATTTGATTTTTAGCCAAGGATTTCACATCCTCTCATCGTGTATTTATGCTTAGTCCTTACATTTTTTTGTCCCTACCCTTTAAATTAAGTCATTCATTAGCCCTTGTGACCCATACCGGTGGGCATGCGTAATAAGGAGTCAGGCTTGTGTAGTCTAGTTCACTGCTAACGTAAGTTGTCCGGCCACGTCGAATCGGATACATTTTCTCTAAATTCAAACATTTTCTTCCCTACATTCTAGATTAGTGTAAAGTATACGGATGGTAAATCTTGGTGCACACAAAAACAAACACGTGTTAAAATATCATTATTAAAAAAAATTGAATATATTATTTGGAATACTATTCATATAGGTATTTAATAGAACTCAACCAGAGTTTAGACCACTGATACATTGTGCTTCCGACGTTGTAAAACCCTCAACGAGAGACTTGGGGTTGATTCTCGGCGGATTAGAAGATTAAGGGCCGCGTATAAAGTCAAGTTTCGTGAGTAACATCTCCCAGAAGACCAAATGCTATGTTGTTTGAGTTGGATGAGAGATCGGTTACCCAGCCTTCGGTTCCGGATCTTAGTTACGATCTTTAGCCTTCCCCGTGGTACAAAAACAGATGAGTTTTGACTGTTCCGGAACTTACGGCAAATACTGCTGCTCCGTGCACTAATAAAACACTAATAAAACTCGCTTCAGTGGCCGCACGATCAGAGGAGCTACTCTCACAAAAGAGCATTAGGTTCGAGTCTCTGTCGGGTGTATTGAGTGTGGGTTTCCCAATTTTTTTCCACTTCCCCTCCACGCAAAAGCAGATATACTCGTTCTATATATAACCTTAAAAATCTTTAAAACCATTAGTGTAATTGGTATATGAGTTTACAACCCGGACGAGTAGTAAGACGCGGTGCTAAAAAACCCACTAATAAATAACTTTAATATATCTATCTAAATTTCAATAAATATATATATTTTAGCGCATGCATAAACTAAATACGCTAAAAGAGTAGAAATGAAGAAGGTAGATTTGTTTAGAAAATATACCCACATTTTCGTGAAGGGAGAATGAAAAAAAACACCTCAATACACTCGACTGAGATTCGAACCCCGATCTCCCCATCACCAGCAATCCAGTACAGCACGAGAGTGATCCGTTAGGACATGCAATGAGGCCACCAATGCGGGTAAATTTTTTATTCTTCTTATTAATATTATCCCCCAAAGAATACAGGTCAAAGCATGGAGAGCGAGAAATGAAGCTCTCTCTCTCTATTTTTGAAAGTTTGTGCACTTGTCCCCTGCAAGTCTCGCCTAGCCCGCCAGACAGATCTGTATGTCAGAGTCCTATACGTCGCGGTCTACAGGGAAGTAAGCGTCTACAAACGTTATTTAGCTCGCCAACGCGTTAGACTGCCAATATTTTGCTCTACTTGAGCAATCTTATAAAAGTTTATCCGAGTTTGTAGTTGTATATTTGCTTAACTACTTATGTCCCTGTCTTAAGAGTAAGTGGACACATTTTAATACGTGCTCAACCAAGGGTAAGGGCGTCGAGTTGATCAAACACCTAGAAGTGGATATTTTTCAAATCCTAATTGGGGAAAAAAAATCCCTTTGTTTGGAAAAAAGAAAAAGGTTCAAGTGATTAAATATGCTTGATATTGAGTTTTGATCCGTGTACAAACAGGCTGCTAAAACAATTATGATGATGATGATGATTTAATAATGAACCAATAATAAAACGAAATAATGAACAAACGATCTAAAATTAATTATAGGAATATGGTGTGGTGAATGAAATACATTACTTACAGGGGGATTTTCGTATAATATATTGGATACTAGACCCTTCCACCCCCCCTCCCCCCATTATTATTTTCAACACACATATTGAAGAATCATCATAGATTCTACCATAAAATATGAGTGACTATCGACATTTTTATGAGGAATATAAAATATAGCCTATGTTACTCGCTGATAATGTAGCTTTATATTGGTGAAAGAATTTTTAAAATAGGTCCAGTAGTTTTTGAGTTTGCCCATTACAAACAAAAATACAAAAAAAAATCAAATCTTTCCTCTTCATAATATTAATAGTGTAGATATATTTATTTTTTTGAAAAAATAACTAGCTGTATTGGAATTGGGACATATTTTTGAATAACTTATAAAAAACCATTATGTTCAAATGGTCAGAATGATCAGTCTAACAAATTGGCAACGATGTAAATGAATTGCAAAGGAAATACAATGTTATATTAACTTTTCTTGTGGATTGTGAAAAAAAATCTTAATTTTTAATTAAATAAATCATATTTTATGTCGTCTATTTTTTTATATTGTCTGTTAAGTTGTGAGATTATTATCGCCAAATATGTGATGTGGATGAAATTCACCTTTAAAAAATCCTATATTCTATGGTTTAGATTATAGATTGAAAGTCTGATCCAATAAGCTAAGCCAAATTTTCTTATTATTTTATAGACTATTAATTATTTTCTATATTTAAAAATCAATTACGTTGCGTAGCTCAGACCGTAATTAAGCTAGGCAGTTTGCTTTTAAAAAAAATCCAAGCCAATATTGTCCTAAAAGTGCCAGGTGTACACGTTTTTTAATAGGTAATTAATAAAATGAAATTTTAGTGAAAATGATAGGGTAACTATCACGAGGTAACTAATTTGAAAGTCAATTCGTAAACGTCGACAAACCATCACATGGTGATTGTGTTCATGCTTACTTTGATAATATTCGGTGAAACCAAAATGCATTTTTATTTACTGATAAAATGTGTGTTCTTTAACGTGAATATATTTACTTACATATTATACTTAATATACATTCTCAATTGCCAACAGGTACTTAGTTCTGAATACAATTATATATTTTACTTGTCCATTAAGTATTCATTCAACTATTCTCATACATATAAAAAATAAGTATTCAACACTAATTAATTCTATCAAAATATTGATGGCTGTTAATAGCATAGTTGACGTTTTTAGTTAATGTATCGACTATAATTAAAATAAAATTTATTAGAATGTTGATAAATCTTTTTTTCTTAGTAGATATGGTATGTAATACATTTTTAGTTAAGTTTCGGTATGATATATTTAAAATTATGGTCAATTTTTATGTGTATTTGTGCACAGAATATGTGTTTGAAAAATACTTTCTGCAGATCATCTGTTTTAAATTATAATATGTTGGGACAGCACAGCATGATAATGGTTTTATATCCATGAATACTAGAATTTAATCTAATTTTTAAGGACCTTATGTAATTCAAAATATACACTTTAGTAATATTCACAACTAGACATAAATATATTTAGATGGCGTGTTAATATTATGGCAATATATAACTCTGTTTCTTTAGATAAAATATTTAACTAATATAAAGAATATAGTAAAATCGTGTTCCAAAAATAAAGAGTTTTATCGTAATTTTGCCATTATTTATTATTATTATTATTAGCACCGCGTCTTACTACCCGTTCGGGTTGTACGCATATTTATTATTAAAAAATCTATATTTAATATAATGTACTTATTTGTTTATTTTATTATTAAATATATGTTGTACTTATTTTATAAAATATATTGTAAAATAATTGACGAAAAATAAATTGCTTAAAGCAAAATAACATAAACTCTAAGTGGAGTTATAAATAATTAATTAACTTTCCACCATACCACTTGCTTAAGGTGGGATGGAAGGGTACGCGAGAAAAGGCCTGAGTTTTAGGAGTTTTTATGGCAAAACATTTTTAGGGGGAAAAATAAATTAAATTTCGCTCAAGTACAAACATAAGGTTCAATTTTCTTCACGTGATAATTAATACCAACTGCTAGTGAATATCTGTCATGAGCATAGTGGCATTATCTAACAAAACTTTTTAAATAAAGAGAAAAATTTGTCCTTAAATTCAAGGACACCCTTGACAAATATTCAAGAAATTTTGAGGTCACCATGTGAATAAAACTATCATTTTTATGTGTTTGTACTGAAGCAATAATTTATTTATTTTGGCAAAAATAAACCACTGTTTTGTCCTAAAAATTGCAAAAAAAAAACCACTTGTATTTTCCTCGCGGGCCCCCCGATCCCACCTTAATGCCTTTAACTGTGCGGCTGCTGTTTATTACTCTCTCTCTCTCTCTTTTTTAACATGTTTTTGTTATAAGTAAAACAAAAGTTTTAAAATGTTTTTCTTGTTGTTGTCGTCTTCGTAAAGAGTTACAATTAATGACTATAGACACTCAACAATTCTCCAGAAGCGCCGCTCCACGTCTGCCATATCTTATGTCGCCCAAGGGAACTGTTATTAATGATCATCCTGAAGTTTGTTGGGGAAACCTAAAAACGATTTTTCTCGGTCAGCAACTTAATAGAATAAATTTTTTAAGAAATAACAAAGACGAAGATTTTCTTTCCACGAATCGCGACAAATTTCAAGTGGCTGAAAATGAAAGCACGGATTTGTTAATAATGAAAATACAATATATTTATCGAATATAGGTTGAGGTATAGATAGGCCTAGGATTATCGTCATGACTAGATTTAGAGAAAGCTATTTTACAATAAATACAAATATTTTATTATTTTGTTATTCAAAAAATAATATGTCAGTGTGTACAACTTTACAAATAACATTTTTGAAACAAATTATCTAAACATTGTTAGAAGAAAATATCTTCTATTTATTTAACTGCATGCCCTTTAAGCGCGCATAGGACGTTTGACGCAATAATAGACTAACCTAGCTGAAATACACAGGTCGTTTGGACCAGGTTGGTCATAGGACTTTTGTAGCAATAGTAGACTAACCTAGCTGAAATACACAGGTCGTTTGGACCAGGTTGGTCATAGGACGTCTGTAGCAATAGTGGACTAACCTAGCTGAAATACACGGGTCGTTTGGACCAGGTTAGGTCATAGGACGTCTGTAGCAATAGTAGACTAATCTAGCTGAAAGACACATGTCGTTTGGACCAGGTTGGTCATAGGACGTCTGTAGCAATAGTAGACTATCCTAGCTGAAATACACAGATAGTTTGGACCAGGTTGGTCATAGGACGTCTGTAGCAATAGTAGACTAACCTAGCTGAAATACACGGGTCGTTTGGACCAGGTTGGTCAATAGGACGTCTGTAGCAATAGTAGACTAACCTAGCTGAAATATACAGGTCGTTTGAACCAGGTTGCTCATAGGACGTTTGTCGCATTTGTGAAAACACCTGTTAATCCTTCCTTGTGTGTTTGTTTTATTCTGACTTGAGTTTCCTAGCCAGTGTATTTTCAATCGCCTCATAGTTACGTTAGGTTGGATTAGGTTTGTGAAACTAAAAGGGAATCGCCTGATGGTTAAGCTAGGTTAGGTTATGTTAGGCTAGGTCTGTAAAAATGAAAGGATGCAGAGCTAGGCAACCCTTGTTGGCTCCGATCGACCTTATTCAACACGTCGCGATCATGATTTTGATTTTGTACTTGTCCATATATCTTATATTTATTCCTTAGAGTCAACCTTTCCTCAAATACTTAAGTGTCACCACCTTAATAAGAAAAACTACCATTTAAATAAAATGTACACTTTTATATTAAAGTATTTAATTTTCATATAATTAGACCCTATTGGTTATAACAAATCAAGGTTAATTTGGTTACTCGAATATTAATTGGTAGTAAGTTTACTTGATATATCTGTGGGCTTAGAAGACTCAAGAGTGAGTTAGGTCCTCGTATATGAAAGGAGGAAATCTGTTTATCCCCATACATCCTATCTCGGTTGGTAATAAAATACCTCCCATTTACTTACCAGTACTGCACTAAACGTCCGGTATAGATTGGTCCAAACGGGTCGCTTTTTGGGGAGTGTGTGCCAAACGTCCTAAGGCGCTACCCATTTTGTATCAACGGCAAGATTGAATTTAATTTGTTTTTCAAAAGTTTAAAGAAACTATATAACTTGTTCTTTGTATAAGTCTATTAAAATTTTGTGATTTTTACAATATTGGTGTTTGTTTGTTATCAAGTTTTAATGTGTATGTGGACTATTTGCGACATGTGATATCTAAGATAACCAAATTGAATTTTTAAGTTAGATTTTATTTAAATTTAATCTAAGTTACCTGGAGATACGATCGTAAACCTCAATATGTAAACAGTCAACCACAACGTAGTCTTACAGTATTCGAAACCTGATCTTCCAAGATGAGCTCAGAATTATAATATTATAAGTAGATCCATTCTTAAAAAATATAAGTTTAATACAAAGAGCCTTTCTGTTATATTTTGCAATTTGATTAAACGGAAACGGTCTGATTGGTGCAGAGAAGAGGTCGAAATAATTCTAATAAATGCAAATGTTATTCAAACATTACAAAATCAAACCTAACAAAAAAAAATGACACAGAATTTATTTTTGGGGATAAATCTAAAGGATGGAAAATAACCGATCAAAAAGTAGATCAATGATAAGAAATAAACCATTCTGTAAGTGTAGTAGGTAACGTATATAATTTCAACTCAAAAAGAGTTATGTACGGACAAACTAATTGGTTGAAACGTAGAACTGGATTAGTTACGCGTCGCGTCATTCTTGAGATCTATCTAGGATAACTTGTGATATAAACTGGAGAAGAAAAGTTTCCCTCGGTGTTTGATAGATGGCCAACCCCAAATATTTAGAATCCAACTCACGTCTATCTTCCGATCCAGCCTAGAGGTTGTATGTTGCGTTAGATTTGTGCAGAAACCATTCAACTCCATGTCATAAAGTTTGGATTGTGATCCCGCCAAAGGTTTGAATGTTTTAATAACTATTATAGAGCCAAATAGTCCGATAAACATATGTATTTTATTATATTTAACATATTTATCATGTGTCTACTTTGTTCCTAGAGTCTTGTTCATACATTTCACAAACCCAATTGGAAATTGTAGAGATAGCCACTTTTTCTCAGATCCAATCCAATTTATAGATCCCTACTTCTGCCAGGAAGTCTCAAGTTTCTTCCAAACGCATTTATTATGATCTCTTCTACAAAAGAGAAATATTGCCTCACATCTTAAAGGAAAAAAAGAGTCAATGATAATAAAAACTAAAAGAATCTTGAATTTAAAGACAAATTAAGCCTAACGATAATATAATATCTTACACATGTTTGTACAGAGCACCAACAAGCTAGTATAATATCAATCCAATGAAAATAAATTACACATAAATATATAAGTAAAAATATAAAATAATGTATAGCAATGAAAAAAATATTGGACTAATATTATACTAAATTATTTGTCTTTCATGCGTACATGAGTAAAATGTATCGTCATTAAACTAGTTTTTAAAATTAGAAATATTTTAAATTGTTAATATCAAGCCCATATTTTACATTTATTAATATATGATATTTTTTTTAAAATGTATATCTAATCACGCCGTTCCCTTACGGGGTAGGCAAGAAACTAGGCATGTAGCTCAAAAAACAATTCCGTACTTAAATCCATCCTAACTATCTTTCTCCACACTTAACTAACCTTGTATACTCCCTTCGCTTCAACAACATCCATACACCGAGTCAAACATGCTCATTTATTCTTAAAATTCTTAATGCATCTCTTTTTCACATATTCGTCTACAACATTTAGCCACGTCTTACATAGCCTTACCCCTTCCTTTTGATCCACATAATCTACAGTAGCTCCGTGGCTTCTTTGATGCTGACTGACAGCTCACAGCTGACTTCTAAAGTCAACATTTAGGTAGATACCTAAATTTTGACTGTCAGAAGTGACAGCTGCTAAACACATGTTTTTGGAGATCATATGGCTCGGCGTAGGGATACATAATTTGGTTTGGTAACTTTTCAAAGCCGTCAGCTGTCAGCACCAAAGAAGCCATGGGGCTACTGTACCGTCACATATTTGCTTCGTCCCTCGATCCATACTCATCCTCACAACAAGCCCAAACAAAAGTAAGACACAGCTATCATATTTACCAATTGTATTCTCTTTCAAACCGCACTCCTTTAGCACCCATTCATTATGGACTCTGTCCATGTGAGTTTTTCTACATATCTACACTAATATTATAAAGAGGAAAGATTTGATTTTTTGTTTGTAATGGATAGACTCAAAAACTACTGGACCTATTTAAAAAAATCTTTCACCAATATAAATCTACATTATCAGCGAGTAACATAGGCTATATTTTATTTTGAAAATTTAATTTATTCCTCTAAAAAATGTCGATAGTCGCTCATATTTTATGATAGAGTCTATGATGATTCTTCAATATGTGTGTTGAAAATAATAATGGGGGAGGGGGGGTCTAGTTTCTTATATAGTCATTTGCTTCGATAAGGCCATTAGCAGATAGAGTATTAAGGAGGGTGAGCAGCATATGCATATGGCGTTTATCTAGTGGTCTGCTATTGGGATAAGTTTGAGTAACAATGGCTTGGTAAAGTGTTTCCCAAACATTTCCCAATAGCGTTCTACTGCAAACAAGCACTTTTTTTAAGAAACATATTATGTATGAATTCATGTATATAAAAACATATTTAAGATGACTAAAAACACAAAGAGATCATAGCAACTAACCTTCTTTAAAGATGGATATAATGTATACAATTTTAAGTATATACTGAATTACATTTTTTGGATCGTAAAAACACTTAGACCAACATGAGAAAAAAAATAACATTCTACTTTACGTTATTTTGCCAAGAAGTATATAAAGTTCCCATATATATATATATATATAATATATATATATATACACGTTTTATTGTCGTGTGGTTGAATTCAATCGACATGAAATTTACCTACCCTCCATCGCTGCCCTCACAGACGGAATTTCAATACATGCGCTCTGCAGCAACTTTGCATGTTAGGACCCCGTCCCCCCCTTATCTCCCTCTACATACCCCACTAATATGGAATGGGACCCTTAATATGAGCCGGTGGAATTCAATCAGTCACCGTGAACACAACAGTAATTGGTAATCACGGGGAAAGGCTTCGTGCCTCTGTGAACTGCAGATAACTTTCATGCTAGGCTCTCGACATTAGTCCTCTGTTCACGTTACGTGCGAGGAACTAGTCGCATTACATTAGTCGGTACAGTCTCCTACTCGTGTCATGTTGGTCGGTACAGTCTCCTACTCGTGTCATGTTGGTTAGTACAGTCTCCTACTCGTGTTATGTTGGTCGGTACAGTCTCCTACTCGTGTCATGTTGGTTAGTACAGTCTCCTACTCGTTTTGTGTTGGTTGGTACAGTCTCCTACTACGTTTTATGTTGGTTGGTACAGTCTCCTACTCATTTTATGTTGGTTGGTACAGTCTCCTACTCGTGTTATGTTGGTCGGTACAATCTCCTACTCGTTTTGTGTTGGTTGGTACAGTCTCCTACTCATTTTATGTTGGTTGGTACATTCTGCTACTCGTGTTGTGTTGGTCGGTACAGTTTCCTACTCGTGTCGTGTTGGTCGGTACAGTCTCCTACTCGTGTCGTGTTGGTCGGTACAGTCTCCTACTCGTGTCGTGTTGGTCGGTACAGTCTCCTACTTGTGTCATGTTGGTTAGTACAGTCTCTTACTCGCATTACGTTAGTCGGTACAGTCTCCTACTCGTGTTATGTTGGTCGGTACAGTCTCCTACTCATGTTATGTTGGTCGGTACAGTCTCCTACTCATGTTATGTTGGTCGGTACAGTCTTCTTCTCGTGTTATGTTGGTCGGTACAATCTCCTACTCGTGTCATGTTGGTTAGTACAGTCTCCTACTCGTTTTGTGTTGGTTGGTACAGTCTCCTACTCATTTTATGTTGGTTGGTAAAGTCTCCTACTCGTGTTATGTTGGTTGGTACAGTCTCCTACTCGTGTTATGTTGGTCGGTACAATCTCCTACTCGTGTTGTGTTGGTCGGTACAGTCTCCTACTTGTGTTACGTTTATTTGTTCAGCCTCCCATTCGTATTACGTTACTTGGTACTGACAATTATTTGAAATCCGTTGGTCTATACAATTAAAATACTAGATTTTACTTTTCTGGTATTTTGAAAAATAATTATTGAAATTTTGTATATTGGAAAATTCAACGTAAATAATACCGTTTGAAGTTATTACGACAATGAAACGGCTAATTCAATTACATGGATGCTACTAGTACATTCATGCATATACTGAAGCAGAAGTTCCAACGGAGGGCACATATTTACCAATACATTCGTAGTGCATAGCCGCAACTCACCTGAAAATAAAGAACATTCAGCTATTAGTTTATACTGCATGAGTAATATAAAGTACATTAACAGAATTTGCTTATGTAGGATTTTGGTAGGAAGAAAAAATAGAAAATGCAAAACATTTTTAGTTTGCAATCAACATTGATGACATTTCACTACATCTATGATTAGTGTTATTTTCTAAGTATTGATAATATATATCAAAAGTGACTGCCACACAACATGGCATGATGTATTAATACGTGTAAGTATATTTAGTATCCACACACACACACACACACACACACACAGAAGAGAGAAGTTTTGAGCTGATGACCATTTAAATTCCATATTTTGACCAAACTTACTAAAAACATCATCATCGTTTCAAACATTTTAATTAGTAATACAATTTATGACTGCAGATTTTTGTTTTTACCATAGCTTAGATAAATTTTAGCTAGAAGGGTAGGCTAAAATTACCTAACTTGTTATATACTCGAATTGATTTTGATATTTTTTAAATTATTTACAAATTTAAAGATAATTCAGCGTAACTAAAAGCAGAATAGTGTTAACACAATTTCTAGTTTTTGATGTAATAGTTTGTCACCCGTATTTCAGGCCTATAATAAATGGCCTGTATAGTTCATTAAATAATACTCTATTAGAATGCGTACATAGGCTTTATAAATTAGTATATTATAAATAGATTGGACATATGTGGCGTTGGAATAATATTACACAGGATATATTATCATTAATTTTGTCAAAAGAGTGCGTAATTTTTGTTCAAAGTTTAGTACACGTAGGTTCAAAAGGAAATTGTAATAATACACACAAACACACACACACATATATATATATATATATATATATATAGAGAGAGAGAGAGAGAGAGAGAAGGCGGGAAGAGTAAATATATGTTAAAGGATACATCTTGATTTATAAAACGTCGTTGAAAACTTTGTAATAAGTTATATTTAAAATATATGTATTACATTTCAATTATATGTTAGTTTTATCGATATGTCAATAATATTGGCGTGGTATTACTACTCCTGGATAGATAATCGCTAATAATACTTGCATACTAAGCGGAGGGTTCCAAGTTCGATTCCTTTGTCCAGGTGTCCTTTTTCAATTTAAAAAATAGCTACAAGCAGCTTTTCCAAGTACACATTATAAAATAGGATGCGAAGGCTAAACGTTTAAAGGATGTGGAACAAATTTTTGGGAAAAACTGCCCTTAGTCCTCCCATCCGGGTTTCTAAACATATTTTGTACCCACCACGACTTTCCGGTTCAAAGTCCAGCACGTTTACGCTGACCTAACTCGTCCGTTTTGAATCGCTTGCAACCCAAAACCGCCAACAAGGTTCACACTCTGTAATCCTGCAGTGTTTGATCTACAACCCAGAACATCAATATCCTATAAAGATGAGTTTCAGTCGATTACTTTGAACCGGCTTTTAGTCCTCCCCTCCCCTTACCCCTTATTTATGATTAAATCTGTCCTTGCGGTGTAATCACACACTTCCCCTTTCACCGAACAGTAAGCGGAGAGCTGTGCACACAAGGCATCGTCCCGACTACATCATCATCTGATCTGTTGGGTGATCCCAAGGGTGCGTGTTTATCTTCCGTTGATAATGTTTATATTTTTAATCAGGATTTTTATAGCCATTTAACACACCTTAGGATACAAACCTCCAAAATCTACTAGAGCACCTTAAGGAGTACACGATATTCTTTTTTTTTACCTACTTCAAGAACTTTACCTCACCCGAACCTCGAGCTTACAGCCAATCAAGAAAATCACTCGGACAGTTATTATATTGATCGACGCCTTTCGAGAAGGACAGATTGGTGGCTCGCGTTGTAAACTAAAAGTTAGGCGGAGTTTCGTGTGATTTGTACTTGGATGGGTGACCGGACGTGGTTCGCACAATGATCGAGACATAGTTTTAGAAAACTAAACATCCAGGTGAGAATGATTTAAGTTTGCCTTGTTACAGTTACCTTTCAAGGTGCTATGGAACAAACAATTTTAATTATCTTATGGTTTTTAACCAAAATACACACTATAAAACTGTTAATTATTTATTATTAAATAGTTTACACTTTTCACAATTTTAAAATAAAATTGAACGATTACGCTAAGATAAACAAATAAAACATTCCTCATAAATTTTTATTATTTATTCATATATTTAAAAAAAATAAAGTTTGATTATTATGTTTCCTAAAATTAATGATAAGTTTTATGGCTAAGGTTAAACACACTTCAGAGGCCAAACGGTCTAAGGCGTCATTCTCGTGTTAGACTGGCGCTCTAATGACGGAGAGAGCATGGTTCGAATACCGGTTGAGTCTTTTCAGGGTTTTTTTCCTAATTATTTTCCCACTCTTCCTCCAGGCAAATTCTGGTAGATTACCTCTAAAATACTTCCTTCCTTATCCTTAACCCACCAATGCAATTACCATATAATGCGTATTGCTTGAACAAACAATAAAAACTTTCAGTAACTAATATGTGTATTTTGTTTAAAGTTAGCAAGCTTCCTTTGAAGGGTTAACGCCGTGGTGGAACTTTAAATAGAGAATCAAAATGTAATGGTCAAGGTCAAGCTAAACAGACTGTACATACATATTAAGATAATTATGTTGAGATATTTATATAATTCATATAAAACTAGCAAGATTTACCCACGCCAGTGTGCATGACCATAAAGGCGTCAATCTCATCCTGTCTGATATACCTGTAATGAGGAGGTGAGGGTTTGAGTCCCGGTCATATGAACTGAGGTTTTATTTCCTAAGTGTTTTACCACTTTTTTCAAGTAAATACGGGCATTTTTATTCTAAAATGATATTTTTCCAACCCCTACTCAATTAGTGTAAATAGGTGGGTATCCCTCACACCACAAACACATACAAAGACCAAACTAACAAGATCAGACTGTATTAATTTTTTTCTATTGATACTAAAAGCTACCGTTTAAAAAAAAATCAACCACTAGCATGCTAATAAAGTAAATCCACGGACGCTTTTAAATCTCAGACAAGTGTAGTAGCTATTGTTCTTGAAGCTGACCACATTAAATATATTCCCTTCTTCTCAGTCTATCAGCGCTACCTAGCAAATCTCGTAGAAATCATAGCCTGTTGGTTCCCTCCAGTCCTAGTTCCATGACTTATCCGCATCGTTCATCCAGCGGTAGCAGTAGTTTACCGAGAGTATGTATGGAGCCATCCACGCCAGGAACTCGACGCTCCTGTCTTTGATAATTCAACCCTATGAAAACAATGCACGTCCCGATACGATCGATTTATAGCCGTTTGTTACAAAGCGCAGAGGAAGAGTTTTAAAACGGTGATCTTCAAACGTCATCAAATAAAAAAAGATAACTTTGCGTGAGTGTACCGTTAAAACGAGATCACAGAAAATACAAACTGCATTTAACTCTACCGTTACGGTACACAGCCGTATTTATTGATTATTGGTTGTGGTAGATAACTAGTAGGCTAACTAGATTGTAATTGTAGTAAAGACCCGTTTACACGATGCAAGTTGAGTTGGGCAAGCTAACTCGTATCGTGTCGACGGACTTAAATAGTATATGTTAAAAGCCCTTTGAATATATTGGGTATTTTTGGGTTACCTTATGTGTATACAAAATAATAGATTTATTATATATTAACTAAAATGGTAAAGGCTGCATAAAACAATAAATTACTTCAATGTATAAATAGATACGTAAATTTGCATGCCTACTCTTAGGCATGATTTTATAAATAAAAACAAACTATTATATTATGATTTATTAGTAGTTAAAAATGTTTGTTTGTACACAGAGAAGTGTTTACTCGTATAACAGCTAGAAGGTAAAATAAATAGGAAATAAGGACATTCTAACGTTACTATTTGATAACATTTATTATATGGTATGTCAGACATTTGAATTCAACACAGATTAGCTCATTATCTTATTGTAAGTATTTCACTGTTTGTTTTTTCGTTGGTATGACAAAGATAAAATGCTCATCTTAAGAGCTTAAAATAAGTCTTTGAATTTTTTAAACTCTTTAATTAACTATTCTGATTTTTAAAATGGGAAAGTTGAATGATTTAAAAAACGATCTTATTGATAATTCTATTAAAGTATTTAAATCTATTTACTTTGAGGAAATTTAAATACGAAGTGATTTGCACCTTTTAAAATTTGAATTAATAAAAAATCAATAGTGAGAATTTTAATTTCTACCATCAATCAATGGTGAGTAATATAAAACTTCAAGACTCCTAGCACATCTGCGTTAAGTTAATATCTTGCAAACAAAATTAAATTAATCTGTCAGTGCGTCTAATCTATAAATAGGTGTATATTATGTAACCTGTCATTTAATATGTCCTAGATTGGTTTTCAAATGCGCCTACCAAGTAATCAAACAGAAATAGTATACTATCAACATATACTTGACATATACGTTTATATTATATTTAAATTAAATATTTCTTTAAAGATAATAGTAGATATATTAATAATAAAAGTAAGGAATAATTTGTAAATACAATTTTATTGATATGTTACATAGCGAACATTTTATAATATAAGAAAACTGCGGAATTTCTATTTTATCAACATTTGGCCGCAAATTGTCATAAATCACTATTATCCACGTTTATAGCCTATATTGTTCTAAATATCGCAAAAGAACTTAACCCGCTTAAGTGGCCACGTGGTCTAACGCGCTACTCTCGCGATGTACTAGATTGCCAAAGACGGGAAGATCGGGGATCAATTCCGGACAGGTGTACTGAGGGTGGTTTTTCGTAAATGATTTTCCTATTTCCCTTCACGCAAATGCGGATACACTTTCTCTTGACTAAACAAACTTTCCTAAACTTTAATATATTATTGTAATTAGTACATATAGGCGAATAACCCGAACAGGTAGTAAGATGCGGTGCACCAAAAACAAGTACTAAAGGTATACATTTTAATTGTGTAAGTTATGATAGTTGTATTATAATTATTTTTTGTTACTAAAGTGCCCATACACAGTTAATAACAAACACCATCATTATAAAGATGGAAATAAGATACACCTTTCGTGCATAAAGCAAACATTAGATTTATTATTATTATTATTATTATTATTACCGCATTTTACTACCCGTTCGGGTTATACGCACTTACGCTAATGTGTAATGGTAGGGTGATTGCGAGATGAGATGGAGGACCTACAGTTTAATGTGGGATCTGAACCACGGTGGAGGCCTGGCATTACCCATGTTCATAAGCTGTGATTAATGCAAGTCTTTTCAGAGGTAAAGGAAGGGTTTGGTAATCAGATAAACCTGTGCCGGGACTTCGGATTGAACCCCGTGCCCCAGCACAGAAGTCCGACACCTTACTCCTAGGCCGCCAGGTCACCAACATTAGATTTAATATAATTATCACCATACTTTTTGATGGCAAGAACTAACACTAGGCTGTTTTAAAACGAAAATTGTTGTCATGTTAATAGATAAATTACATTCAAGATAATATTTAAAACAAGTAAGGTAGTTAATCAATTTTTAACTATTTTTTTTCTAATCAAAAGTATTGTTTAAATAATCACTAATCCCGAAAATATTATGATTGTATTTTATCTTTCAAACATAAAATACGCCTTACTTTTGATAAGTTTTCGATAATATTATTTATAAAAACATACCTTTTTTAACTATAAGTTATATTAATTTAAGTTTAATCAAGGGTGTTTGCAATCTCTCGTTGAATTCCTTTAAACAAAGGATCAACCATTTCAATTATCTTTGGTGTTTGAAGAGTTAAACAAATCTTCAAAGAGATTGACGAAAGTGGTCGAAACACCCCCTCTCAAAGGGAAAACCAGAGATTTTCTTTTAATTACCAAGTCTTAGGGGTCATCCATGAGCCACGTAACGCTGTTAAGGGGGATAGAGGAATGAGAGAAAAAAGGAGTAACCCTTATGTCTACATGATGTTACATGGGGGGAGGGTGGGTACATCGCAATGTTAAGTAACATATCTTAAACTTTATAGTTTTGAAAAAATATTATTGTTCAGATTTACTCAGTTTACAAACATTCATACAGATAACTTCCGATTCTGGGTAGTATTAGATATGAGTTCCTCTTTTAATGTCACCAAAGCTTCCCTATAAAAATAATTACATTCAGTCTTGATGTGTAAAGTTACGTAACACAGGTTTTAGGGAGGGAGGGGTCAGCTTAAAGGTCTACTTGGTATTACCGGAAGCGTGTTGTTTGCGCCCGTGTTGGTAGCGCCCTTTCAAAAAGCTCGGGCGTATGCACCCTCCTAAAATAAACCGTAAGTGTTCGATCTCGTCGGTGAGTCAAAGCCTTAATACTAGCAACCGGAGGTCATTAAGAGGACGTATATAACGTTTATTTTTTGGTCGGTACCGTTTCAGAACTACTAGTACGAAGGAATGTCTGTGGGCTAGGTTAGGTTAGGTTAGGTTAGTCATTTACTTGATATATATTCTGCTGAGGGAAAAATTAAACAAAAATCAAATGTTTTTGAAAGGAAATACCATAAACAAGTTTTGTAAATACAAACATTTACCTTCCTTAGAACAATAAGAAAGATTTGAATATACAGTGGGCGCAAACACACACGGTTCCTCCAGGGAGGTAAGTGGTTATATAGCAATAGTGTAGTTCCCCACGACACCTCAAGGAAGGGATTATAAGTAATCAGCTTCCAATATCCTAGTTCCTACACTTTTATGGGGAGAGAATTAAACACCCTCCTTCCACATTCCATGCATAGAATTCCACCGGAACAATAGGAGCTTAGACTGGTAAATTACAAAATTAAATAGAAACTAAACTCATGGAACATTTTTTCGAAAGCGGATTAAGCCAAGTCTTGTGGAAAAACCATGGGGTCAAAAATCCGTAACGTCGTTTATGGATTACCCCTTCAGGTTAAAGGTGTTAATAAGACTTGCATTATAGGTTCCAAAAATACTTTTAAGATCCGCATTGATGGACACTTGAACCGGCAGACTAATCTATCCTGGTTTGAGGGTGACGGGGAGGTCAGGGTGCTAATCCTGGCCGAGTACAGTGAGGATAGTTTTTAGTAAGTGAATTACGATTCTCTATCAACGCGAAATCGTGTACATTTACTTTTTAAAGCATACTTTCCTCAGCTTTACATCATTAGAGTAATTAAAACGCGCAAAGACCGAACGCAGCGGCAAAACAAAATGATGTTTTTTTTTTTTTTTTTTTTTNAAAGCCATTAAATGTTGCAAAACACAAAACAACTTATAAATATAAAATGGAACTTTCAAAAGGTTATTGTTTGAACTACAATAGGTTATTATTAACACATAAAGGTAAAGAGTCAAATAGTAATTCTACGTATTTGTTCCTACAGAACTAAATATCAACATCCTGTACTCATTCCGACGATGATCACCACCAAACCCGCATCATTGTTGATGTGGGGTCTCTTAGGTGAGTTCATTTACAAAATATATACTTACTTACTTACTTACTTAAAACTGGTTCATTGCCGCACTTACGAAAGTATCTTAAACTACAGTAGCCCCGTGGCTTCTTTGGTGCCGACTGACAGTTAACAGCTGACGTCTGACAGCTGATAAACACATGTTGTTGCAGATAATATGGTTCGGCGTAGGGATACATAATTTGGTCTGGTAACTTTTCAAAGCCGTCAGCTGTCACTCCTCACCAAAGAAGCCATATAGTTAATATAAGCCATGTAGTTATAACCAGTACAGCTAAAAAAATGTTTACACCTTATCCCTATGCTAAGTTAGATATTTCCAGTCCTCAACATTACTCCTAGACACGGGACACGCGTCCCAGGTTTGATTCTCGTGTTTAGGTGTAATTTTTTAATATAAAAATATTTATAAGATAGAGTCGTGGTAATTATTCCTTTATCAAAGACCTTTTCGGGTGAATGTAATGTACAAGGGAAGGTTTATAATATGTCAGTACTATTTTGTGTAGTGTTATCCCAATGTCTTGTGCACCCCGCATCAGGAATGTCAGTGCAAGATGATTACGATGATCCAGGTGAGGAGAGAGCGCTGACGGGTGTGGCGCAATTCACGACTGAAGTATATCAGGTAGAACACTTTGTTATAGATTACCGAAAGCTATTCCATGATCTTTAATAAGAAGACAACTTTCGAAAACCAACAGTGACTGAAAGCTATTAAAATTTGGCATTCTATAAATGTATTATTTAATTTGTAAGTTAAAAATACTATCTGCTTCGGTGGCCAAGTGATCTAACGTACTACTCTCGCAGTAGATTAGACTGCTGATGACGGGGAGTCGACATTCGAATCTCGGTCTGGTGTACCGAAGGAATTTTTTTTTCTCCAAAATTGTTTTCTATTTTTGCCTCCAAGCAAATGCGGATATGATTACTCTAAATGTAACTTTCCTAATCTCTGATATTAGCATAATTAATGCATAGGCGTATAATCCTAACGAGTAGTAAAACGGAGCGATAGATTTTTTTTGGGTATAAATATGGACCATATATCGCGTACCTTTCCACCCTAACTTATGTTACACAATATAGGGTGTATATATACACCATATATTGTGTAACCGTTATTTTACGGACCCACACCATATATATACATACTTTAAAACCGTTATTTTACGGGCCCACACTATATATATATATATATCGGGGTGGAGGCAGATCGGGAGCAGTCAGCAGCGGGGAGGACGACCATATATATATATGGTATATATATATATATGGTATATATATATATGGTATATATATATATATATGGTGTGGGCCCATAAAATAACGGTTTTCAATTGGAGAAAATAAGATAAATTTAATGTGCTACGCAGATACTATTTATTTAAGGGGTAGTCATTTAATGTAAATGGGTTTATTTGCTATAGTCATTTATTATAGTTACAAATAACATAATTGCTATATCCTGCAAATGTATTTTTACCTGGTAGTAAAAAATCTATTCATTCTCATAATAAATTCGCATAATCTACTTACAGCTTCCATAAGTAAGTACCCGGTTTAACCCAGAGTAACCACTCAATGAAATGCGTGGTCACCCAGGGCAAGGCTTTTCTTTTCTTCAGACAGAAAATAAATCTTCATTTTATTTCTTCGGTCCCAGTTTCTAAGCAATCTAAGAAATATTTTTTTAAATTGTTCCGGCTTCAAGGTGCACATGTTTGTGCACAGGAGATGTTGATTTTAAAACTCAATACCTCTACATTCGGTAGATATCGTGCAATGCTCTTGAAAGACAGACAGATAGACAGAAAAACAAACTAAACAGTTTATTTATGTAGATCTGACAAGACATCTTGTGAATGTGGGGAATGCCAGGCCTCCACCGTGGTTCGGATTCCACGTTAAACTGTAGGTCCTCCATTTCATCTCACAATCACCCTACCATTACACATTAGCGTAAGTGCGTATAACCCGAATGGGTAGTAAGACGCGGTGCTAATAATAATAATAATAATAATAANTTACACATTAGCGTAAGTGCGTATAACCCGAACGGGTAGTAAGACGCGGTGCTAATAATAATAATAATAATAATAATAATAATAATAATAATAATAATAATAATATTTATGTAGATATTTCGTGTTTCTGAAGATCAAACCAAATAACGTATGTTTGTCAGATAAAATGGTTCATGATCAAGGGTAGAATGAGGAATGTTGCAGGTGATGCGAGGGGTGATGAGGGGTAGTTTCGTGACCTGCCCCATATGCACAATATGGAATGTTGCGATGCTTCTACTCGGCTCCAAAGACCTTACACTTCTACAACTAAACTCGGCGCTTCATTTCAACCACGACCTGGATCAGTTCAAGATGGGGACACAGGAGTTCAGGGAGTTCCTGGAGGTAAGCTCATCAGTTGGGATTGTACGACGATCCTATCCCAATCTCTAGAGGTCTCTGAGCTTGGTGTACCAGGTTCGATTCCCGGAATTTCCAAACCATTTATCGTTTGACGAAACGTTTTCCTTTTCACGGTAGTGAGTTAATGTCCGGGCGAATGTGTTGTTAATGTTCTAGAGTCAGAAAGTCAGTGTGTAGGTCTTGTTATCAGTAGGTTGAGAAATTGCAGGTTAAAATCCCAAAAACCTTCTTCAGTGCCTAAATGGTCTAAGGCGTCACTCACATTTTATACTGGCCTGCTGATAACGAGGAGACCGGAGTTCAAATCCTGGTCTGGTACACTGAGAGTAGTTTTTACTAGAAGGCTTTTTCTCCCTCTCCTTCCACAAAAATGCGGGTATTTTACCTCTAAAAATGCATCCTTCTTCATTCTTACCCCATTAGAGTAATTATCATATATGCGTATTGCCTGAACAGGTAGTAAGACGCGGTGATAAAATAATAATCTGATGAGATAGATGTAGCTTGTATTTGAAATTAGACTAACATTGACTTGAATTCGGAGAAGTTGAGGAAACTCTAGTTCCCCGGCACAGGTATCGGTATTAAATGCAAAACATAATTTTATAACGCAGAAATTTTCTCAAAGGCAAACCTGATGAAGAACTGAAATAATAATAATACAAAAACATCAAGCCAAAAAGGTAGCGTATAATTTGTTTATAATAATAGCCTTACTTTGCCTATGAAATAAATCAATATTGTTAAGACTTTGTACTTTAGTCGATGACCAATCAGAAAGGATCGACTGATTTGCATACACTCTGACCCGGTAGGTTTTAAACAAGCTCAATTTCTGATTGTTTGTACCATTGCGATTTTACTATCCCGATGAATGGAAAGAGTATTTCCTTAAGATTTGTATTTTGATTTCCCTAGCGGACAGAAAAATACATATCACTAAATAAAACAATATTTTAAAAGAAAAATAGCTTTATTATCACTTAATTGTTCTATATACAATTTACCCCTACTTTTGATTAGATATATATGTATGTATGCATGCTGTGCATTTTACTGACCTTTTAGAATATCAGCCATTTAAATTGATGAAAATAAAATTTATATATTTTTTAAGGAAATGCACCAAATTTGATCTCAGAGGAGTTTTAAAAGCACTTTGAAAAGTATACCTACAGCGTATATGGCCGAGATTTGAAGATAATTCCGATCTTCTGGGCTCGGAATAGGCATACCAGTCGAACAAGCCGACTCTGAACTACCTCTTTCAGTATCTGTATTTCTTTTAAACATGTTTTAAAAGATTTGTTTCGAAATTACAAGAACTTACTTTATCAAGTTTAATATAATATGAGACATCCAGATATCTTGATATCCTTATCCCCCTGGTTATCCTGTCGCAGGACAATAGCAATTCCGTGTCAGCTGCCTCGGGAATGTTTCCGTCCAACTCCTTATCCCTGAAGCGAGGATTTGTGTCGGATGCCGGCACTTACCTCAACGCCGCCGTACATGCCGTGGATTACAACAAAGGAGATGAAGCGGCTACCGCCATTAATCAGTGGGCGCTTGAAAGAACGAACAGCACGATAGGCAACTTGACAAATGCCAGTAAGTTTAATCGTATTAGTAGCAAGACGCTCCCGAGTCTAATAAGTTCTTCGAGATTGACTTTGTTCGAGTCTTGGTTGGATGCATAAATAGGTGATTTTCATATTGTGGTGTAAAACATGTTTTTATTTCCCTTATTTAGGCGAAAGTGAGTGTATATCCTTTTTTGCTTCTTGCATAATATACGTCTCTAAACTTAAACTAGGTCACGTTGATTTTTTTTTATCTCCTCTGATATCATCCACTCCTTGTTACACATTGCCACACTTTTGTGAACCCCTTTCTAATATGACGTCACACCCACCCTCAATATTTAAATAATATTTTAATTCTAGCGCATGTATAACTCTTTGATTGAAACGTGTTCGCCAAGTTCTACGATCGAAGTCGGCGAGTCTATCGTCGTTTGTTTATACGTGCGCGCAGTCGAGTTTAAAAACACATAATGCTGCCCGATACGCTTAATTATAATGTGACGTCACGCATTATCTGTCTCCCCCTTACCCCAACAACGCGCTTAGTCACGCAGAGTTCTTCTACCTCACCTCCCCTTCTCTAATATGCGTACGTAGTTTATGGACAGCCCCTTACTTACTTGGTTACTTCCTTCATGGTATTCGGATCTTAAAAGTTCATTGCTGCCCTTATAAAAGTACTTCACATATCCCTCCGTATATTGAGTTAGTTCTATCCAGTCCCCCTCATCACACCCTATCCGTATATTGAGTTAGTTCTATCCAGTCCCCCTCACCACACTCTATCCTTATATCGAGCTAGTTTTATCCAGTCCCCCTCACCACACTCTATCCTTATATCGAGCTAGTTTTATCCAGTCCCCCTCATCACAACCTATCCTTATATCGAGCTAGTTCTATCCAGTCCTCCTCATCACACCCTATCCTTATATTGAGCTAGTTCTATCCAGTCCCCCTCATTACACCCTATCCTTATATTGAGTTAGTTCTATCCAGTCCCCCTCACCACACTCTATCCTTATATTGAGCTAGTTCTATCCAGTCCCCCTCATTACACCCTATCCTTATATTGAGCTAGTTCTATCCAGTCTCCCTCATCACACCCTATCCTTATATTGAGCTAGTTCTATCCAGTCCTCCCCATCACACCCTATCCTTATATTGAGCTAGTTCTATCCAGTCCCCCTCATTACACGTTATCCTTATATTGAGCTAGTTCTATCCAGTCCCCCTCATTACACGTTATCCTTATATTGAGCTAGTTCTATCCAGTTCCCCCCCATCACACCCTATCCTTATATTGAGCTAATTCTATCCAGTCCTCCCCATCACACCCTATCCTTATATCGAGCTAGTTCTATCCAGTCCTCCCCATCACACCCTATCCTTATATTGAGCTAGTTCTATCCAGTCCTCCTCATCACACCCTATCCTTATATTGAGCTAATTCTATCCAGTCCTCCCCATCACACCCTATCCTTATATTGAGCTAATTCTATCCAGTACCTCCCCATCACACCCTATCCTTATATTGAGCTAGTTCTATCCAGTCCTCCCCATCACACCCTATACTTATATTGAGCTAATTCTATCCAGTCCTCCCCATCACACCCTATCCTTATATTGAGCTAGTTCTATCCAGTCCCCCCTCCCCATCACACCCTATCTCATTCAGACCCATTCTAATGCTATCCTCCTATTTTCGTCTAGGTCTTAAAATTAGCTCTGGTAGTCAATAGCTTCAAGTTTTCCCATTATAGTTCACAAAAATGTGAAATCACTTAAAAATGTGCTCTTTAATAGAATTTAAACCAAACTTTGATTCATTGGTTGCTAATAAATCTTTCTTAATGTCATAAAAGTTGTTTTATATATACAATTCTCTTTTTTCACGTATTTTTTAAAAAGAGCTTATCTGAATTTATTCCAGGCGAGCTTCGGGCTAGTATGAATATGCTTTTAATAAATATTGCATACTTCAAGGGGAAATTCGAGACAAAATTTGAAATCACTCAACCAAAGAACTTTTTTGTGAAACAAACTCTGCGTAAAAAGGTAACCATGATGAAAACAAATGTTGAAACGCTATATGGGGATTACGAAGACTTGGAAAGTAGAGTCATACAGTTGGATTTTGATGAGGTAAGATTTAACACAATATTAATCTTTAAAATATTATACTGCATGTGTATTTTAGAATGCATTGTAAGTTATGTTCCTAATTTATTTTATCTGGGTCACAGACATATTTAATTTGGGAGTTGTCAGTTGTGTTCGCAGATAAATGGCAGTTATTAATCAGATAAATGTGTTACATATAACATAATTATTCAGATTTATTCCAAATTATAAGCTAGGAAGATTATTATGACTCGATCTAATACTTTGATTTAATGTTTTTTTAGTTGTGTTCTTTTCCACAGCCGTTAGGCTTATACTCATGTTCTGAGTTGTTCTTACCAAGTTTTTTAAACCAAAATAATGTTGATACGTGTTTGGCTAAGCGGTATCGATATATATGTATATATAGGTGCACATCAATATATATATATATATGTATATATAAGCTCAATTTATATATATATATGTATTTATAAGCTCAATTTATAGCAATGTATTAAAGTTTAAATTCAAGATGAGGCGAACACTTAAATAAATCGTCGAGTTTATCATCTGAAGTAACTGGAATGTATATACGAGAATTATTTCAACATTTCAATAGGAATATGAGTAGAAGTGGGGGGGGGATAAAATCCCTCCCTCCTCGCTGATGCACCAGCAGTTTGACTTTACATATATTGTGGCGTCATCATCTAACTAATTATTTTATAGTGAACTCATTAACTTTAAGCTTTGGTTTATCATGAACTTACAATGAGTTGTTGATTATATTTTCACTAAATGATCAATTTCGTGCGTCATGAACGAAACATAATTAATAATTCGAAATTACGTTTCTTTTAATTAGTTATAAAGAGTAATAACATATTGTTTACCCAGGACAACATTTTTTATATCTTTGTACTATATATTATTCCTATCATATAATTTAAATTGCATATTTAATTTAGTAACATTATTATTAGCACCACGTCTTACTTACCCGTTAGGATTGTACGCACTTACGCTAATGTGTAATGGTAGGGCGATTGTGAGATGAAATGGAGGACCTACAGTTTAACGTGGGATCCGAACCACGGTGGAGGCCTGGCATTCCACATATCCACAAGTTATGATTAATACGTCTTGTCAGAGGTGAAGAAAGGGTTTGGCAATCAGATAGATCTGTGCCGGGACCGGGGATTGAACCCCGTACCCCGAACACAGAAGTCCGACACCTTACTCCTAGACCACCAGTTAACCATTTTAGTAACTAAAATTACAATTATTACTACACATTCAACTTGGTTTTATTGAAATCAGCTACCATGAAATTTTTGTTTCAGAATTCTGACTTTGATTTTCTTATTTTCCTTCCTTACGAGATCGATGGTCTTTCTTCGGTTGAAGAAAAGTTACAACGGGTTGATTTGGGGACCATTTTTCCCGACGAAATTGTGATTGCTAACATATGGTTGCCAAAATTTGAGCTTACCACTAAATTCCATTTTAAAGAAGTTTTGCAAAAGGTAAAATATGAAGTATAAATAAAAGTTTACATTGTAAAAATCCATGTTTTTAAGGAGGTACACTCTAATTTTCTTACGAATGGACATATATGACAGCTATAAAAAAAAAGATACTTGAGCTACTTTCACTTATTTACACGTAAAGCTATGTAACCTACAGTTGTCGCTTTTAATATATATATTATTAATACTTATAAAATAATACCAATAATGTAGTGAAATTTTATTGATGTTGACCACAAAAAAAACATGTTTGTATTTTCTAAAATGTGCTACAAATGTTTATTCGTAATAACATCAAGGTATAGGTAGGAGTTCTCGAGATACCTAATTAGTCGATAGTCGTAAATCTCTTCATAAGAATGCGCGATGAAAAATTATGTTTCTCTTGAGCAGTTTTTTTTAGAAGTAAACCCAAGTCAAATTAATGAGAGTTTTTACTGAAATAAACGGGTGTCCATTTACATTACACAATAAGTACTTCTGATTAGGTTAAATATGAAACCTATACACTGTCTATTGAGTCCAACTTTCATAGGAAGGACAAAGAGACAGCTAGAAATGTAACTAATCTACTTTCACGTAATGTTATTTGCAGCAGTCACTTTTGATAGATATCAGTACCTATAAAATAACAATAATAAAATGTTATCATGTTGGCTGGAAACAAAAAATGTTTTTTTTTTTATAAAATCTTATTTATAGCCATAGTCAAGCGATTTTAAGTCAAAAATTTTGAGGACTTGTAAAAAATCGACTAAATAATAATAATAAATATAATATAGTAAAATTGTATAAATATTGATGGCGAAACAATTAAATTTATATTTTCTACAAAGCCTTTTCTCCGTATTCTTACCATAGTTAGAGTCTTATGTTTGACAATGGTAATATTATTTAAAATGATTATAATTATTTGTTGTAGATCGGCCTTGTAAATATATTTCTAGACCCAGATTTTTCTGGCATCATCGACGCTACATCCAAAGGTGTCAAAGTCGACTCAGTCATACAAAAGGTCACGCTGAATATCAACGAAGAAGGAAATGAAGAAGAGGGGGAGGAAGATTGTGAGTAACTGTGTGGTCATCCGGCATTAATTATTGTCAATAATGGTGAGCTACCACCATTTAAAGATTTCCTTTCAAATACCGGAAGGGTTTACATTCTTTATTTTACTGGCGTTTAAACAGGCCCATGTAGGCCTGTATATTACCTTTAGATTGATTAAAAAAGAATATAGTACGACACCTTAGCACAGTCACTTGAGTGTTTGCACACAGAGATAAGAGTCCCGGGTTCAATTTCCGGTATATAAAAAATATCATTGGTGAAATTGAAGTTTCCCTTTTATGGTGATGAATTAACAACTGGGGGAAGGGGGGGGCGAGGGGGTTGGTGTTGTGTCTGTTTAATTTAGTTTATAAGTGGTATTCAGATATAATCAGTCGATTCAGAAAGGTTACCTTAAATATATTTAATAAAAACTAAACAATAAACTTGTAGAGGAGCATTTATTAGCAGAATAATAGTATTTTGAAAAACAGATAGAGGTTAAACAGTTCGCTGTGGGAATTAAAGACAATATGTGTGCAGACCAAACAGAATTAGAATACCTTATCCAAAAAATAAGTCTCTAAAAATAAAAATATTTATCATGAGTTTTTTTAACACCACGTCTTACTACCTATTTGGGTTATATTACGCTTATGTACTAATTATGCTAATGGGTTAGGTATGAGGAGGATTGAATTATATGAAATGTACCCATATTTGCGTGCAGGAAGAGGAGATAACCAATTATTAAAAACCACACTCTTGGTAAACCCGAATGGGATTCAATACCCGTTCTACCCACCAACGGCAGTCTAATATAATGCGAAAGTGAAGCCTTAGTCTATGAGTCCACCGAAGCAAGCCACGCGGTATTACTTTATATAATGGAGTAGGGATTAGAAAGATATAATTTAGAGAAAATATAATCTCATTGGTCAGAAAAGAGCGGGAAAAACTTTGAGAAAAGTATTCCTCAGTACACCCAATAGATATTCGAACCCCGACCTACTCGTCAGCAGTCAATAAGACTAAATGAGATTTACTTTTAGACCACGTGCCCAAGGCAACAGTGAATTATTATTAATTTTGTATAGGCTGTAGAATTAATAAACATACAATATAGACATATTCCTTACATCCATACAAGACGACCCTTTTGCAGTAGACTGGGCTGCCGATAAGGGAGATTTTGGGTTGCAAATCCTGGTCGGGTGTAATGAAGCTGCTTTTTCCTCAAAGTGTTCCACCCTCACTCGACGCAAACTCTAGTACATTTCCTATAAATCCTACATCCTTAATTTAAAACCTAATAGTGTACGTAATAGGATAGCCCGAATAAGCAATAATAAGCAGTGAGAAAACGTATCGTTTATGTTAAACATATTATGTTGACAGTGAAATAGGATGTATTGTGCTTTAAATCACTCAGCATGAATTTACAGGGTGGCTACAAAACATATTTTACAAAATTCCCTGACTTTTCCAGGTTTTCCAGGTTACCTTTTTAAATTTTCCCTGACGACGTTTTTCCAGTTTTAATGGTGGATGATGACTTTTTTTCTTTATTATTGATCACATATTAAAAAAATGTATCTACTAAACATAAATGGTTTTATCAGTTATTTAAAAAATTAAAATGTTATTTTATATAGGTATTATTAACTTTTGTTTCAGTGTTTAGTTGCGAAATTAATTATATTTTTTAGACATATTTTTTATTCCTTGACTTTTCCTTATTATTAGTTAAATTCCCTGACTTTTCCAGGTTTTCCCTGTCTGTAGACACCATGAATTTAGAATGTTCGAAAACAAGGTGCTTAGGACGATATTTGGTCCCAAAAAAAGGATGAAGATATTGGGTAGTGAAGGGAGTTATATAATGTCGAGTTACATACCTTGTACACATAACAAGACATTGTTAGGATAATCAAATATCATAGATTACAGTGTGCAGGATATGTATAGCAAATGGAATAATCTATAGCCGTGTTCAGGGTACTGACTGGCAAACCGAATGGGAAGACCTACACGCAGATGGGAGGATAACAGAATGGACCTGAAAGAGATAGGGTGTAATGAGATGGACTGGGTAGGAATAGGTGACGTACTTTTGTAAGTGCGACAATGAACGTTTCGAGTTACTAAAGTCATAGAGTTAGTAAGTAATACAATAATCTTTCTATTCCAGTGCAAGACACATCTAGTGAACCTGACAAAAGCGAGATAAGGAAAATAGAGTTCCGAGCTAACCATCCGTTCCTGTTTGTGATAAGAGATACTGTCCACAATATGGTGTTCCTCGTTGGTCGTTACACCGGCCCCAGTGATTACCATTGGCTATATTCAGCAACAAGTTCAAACGGTTTGCCGTTGGAAGTTTAGGGAATACTTGTGATCGTAAAACTGATACCAAGAAGCTACATTTGAGTGTTGTTTTAATATAATTGCTGTTCAGTGAAAGTGTGTGAAAACATTTTTTTTTAAATAATACAATAAAAAGGCGCGGTTTTATATGTGATATAAATTCAACCGAAACCCCAATAGACTTTCGATCGGTCACTATCGTTCGTTTTTCCGCAAAATATTCACGCGTTCATCGGGAATGTGTGTTTTTTTTTCGGCTGTACATAAACTAAACTAGTGTTTAGAGAACACTGCGAAGTTCCGAAGATTCACTGTTAATTTTGTTTTCTGGAAAACATCACGGACTATGTTTTTCTAAATAAGTTTTTTAAGGTAGGGAGATATTAATCTGTGAAGTGATGAAAGACTAAATCTATTAAATTGGATTATTTGCGTTTCTCTTTAGCACGGATAATAGAGATTATCAATAAAGTAACCCCCACTTTTACGGCACAAGAGAGAACGAGTATAGAAGATAAATATACATACTTGCTCACAGAGCAGAGGTGGCTTTATTCCCAATAAATATGGTTTTATTTCTTACTAGAAATAAAATATTTGTTAGGTATTTAATAATATAGCATATTCACCGAGTTCTATATATTTTTGTTGGATTAAGAGTGAAGAATGTATACATATATATATATATATATATATGTGTGTGTGTGGCATCCCATCTTACTACCCATTCGAGATATAAATTATTATTATTATTATTATTATTAATATCATCACCGTGTCTTACTACCCGTTCGGCTATACGCACTTACGCTAATGTGATGTGGTAGGGTGATTGTGAGATGAAATGGAGGACCTACAGATTAACGTGGGATCCGAACCACGGTGGAGGTTTCTCATTCCACACATTCACAAGTTGTGATTAATACACGAATTATCAGAGGTGAAGTAAGGGTTTGGTAATAAGATAAATCTGTGCCGGGACCTAGAATTGAACCCCTGACCCCCAGCATATCGAGATATACACTTATGTTATCAGTGAGCTAATGTGTTAGGGATGAGGAATGTTATATTTTATAGAAAGTGTACCCGCATTTTTGTGAAGGTAGAATGGATAACCATTGTGGAAAAACCAATCTCAGTACACCTGATCAAGATTCGAACCTCAATACCCCTGTCATCGGCAGTCTAGTCTACTGCAAGAGTAGCGCCTTTGACCATGCAACCAGCGAAGCAGGTGAAATATAATTCTTAACATATAATGTTTATTAGCTTTTAAAATAAATGAGTCAAAGTAATTAAATAAGATGGGAGAGTATATTATTTGGTAATGCGATACACTTTTTTTTATTTGCCAACCAATTAGTATAATATTGCAATAACATATGATTTCTTAAGAATAACAAGACAAACAATATTTATTTTCTATTATAAATTAATTGTTTCTATGAAACATGTGTTTATAAGATGGATACCTTACCAGGGCAAAACACAAAATAGCTGACCGCTAAACCAGGAGATAATTTAATCTTCCCTAAATAATTAATTCACTTTTTCACACGCACACTCTCTCACTAGCTCACTCGCTCACACACTCACTCTGTATGTGCTAACACAAATGTTGGTCGTGATGTGTTTTCCATCCATCGGGAGCAGCGGTTGCCCTTATCCCTTTGGCTGGTTAATGTCACCCATCAACAAACACCATTTGGGAGAAATAACATGTATAGGGCAGTCCTTAAAGGGGGATTATTTCCAGCTGCTTTCCGCGCCTAATTTATATCAGCGAGGGTGACCTGGCGGTCTAGGGGTAAGGTGTCAGACTTATGTGCTGGCGGCCGGGGTTCAATCCTCGGTCCCGGCACAGATGTATCTGATTACCAAACCCTTCCTTCACCTCTGACAAGACATCTTGTGAATGTGGGGAATGCCAGGCCTCCACCGTGGTTCGGATTCCACGTTAAACTGTAGGTCCTCCATTTCATCTCACAATCACCCTTCCATTACACATTAGCGTAAGTGCGTATAACCCGAACGGGTAGTAAGACGCGGTGCTAATAATAATCATCTATCAGCGAGCGAGAAAGGTCCTGCACATTTTGTCGGAAACGTATCTCCTAAATATTAGAGGGATATCTTTCATGCTACAAACGGCAAAAGAATGACGGCTTTACTTTCCCTCATAAGGAAGTTGTGCAACGGATTGTTATAGCTCGGTAACAATCCGTCGACCTCAGCCGGGTTATATATAGATCAGCCTTGGTGGTCTTGGGGTAAGTCACTCGCATAAGGACCCAATTTGTTCACGGGTTCAAAGTCAGCCGAGGTTGACTGAATTTTACCTAGCGATGAAAATCCGTGACAAAACTTCCTTTGGAGGGTGAGTAAAGATAATTTATTACCAACAATACATTGATTCATATATCTATAGTTAAATTATCTTATAAGAAATAAAATAAAATATATATGTGTGTTTGTGTGTAGGCGCAAGAACTCAAAAACCAAGAAACATAGAATGCCCAAACTTGGCATACGTATTTAAGGTAGCTTGTGGATGTGCATCGCGGTTGTATCTTTTAAAAAAGAATTGTATCTGTTTGTAGAATGGCACCTTAAAACAAACAAACAAACAAACAAACCATGTTAAATTTGTGATATATAAAATAAATAACTTCATTTGTTTTCTATCTATCTTGATGACCAAATTAAAATTAATATAAACTTAAAATACAAAGAAGAACTACAAAAGAGATTTCAATCTTAAATCCAAAGAGAAATTCGGTTGAATTTAGTTTTCTATGCATGGTTGTTTCATATTCAAATTATAAGGTATATTTTTGTTTTTATTTTATTTTACATTTACATTGATGATAAACAAATAACTTATTCCTTTAAGGTGGGAATATAGAATACGCGAGAAAAGGCGGTGTTGTTATATCAAAAATTATTTTAAAAAAATCAAAATATTATTTCAATACAAACATAAAGTTTAATTTATTCACATGGTGACCAAGACTTTTGCTTGAATCTGTCAAGGATGTCCTAAAATTTAATGACAACTTTTCTAAAAATTTATAAAAGTTTGTCATCTAATGCCGCTATGCTCATAATAGATATTCAAGAACTGTTGATATCACCATGAGAAGAAAATTAAATTCTATTTTTATACTTTATACTTGAGCAATATTTTATTTATTTTAGTCAAAAAAAGTGTCATCAACAACAACTCAAGAATATTTATTTTTTACTTTTACATTATTTTCTACCCTGAAGCTTGAGACCAAGTGAGTGCATGTTCGGTAAACTATAAAACCAATAAACAGAGAAGATAAAAATTGACTAAGACCTTCTTAGTTTAACGTCAGAGTGTACACCCGTGGTGTATAGCTTTTACATAATATATTCAGAGCTTAATGCCTTATACTCATTGATACCATTATGAGTAGCTCTAAAATTAATATATTAAAATAGAAATAGGAAAAGTTTAATATTCATATGATGAAACCTGCTAGTGTGCACCTCAAACAAAGTTTATTTACTCGTCTATATAGCGAGCCTGATTGACACACTTGACCTCTCGACCACCAGTTCGGGTGCCAATTAAAAAACTACGAAATTACAACTCTTTAGTTTGGAATACTCTTACATAATTCATCCAACCTTAGGTTTATGAACCTTGGGAATATTATGTTAACAATATTCCTTAACTACATTTTTGTACGAACTAATTATTATTATTATTAGTTTTGTCTTACGGCAGGTCCATTCCGTTTGTCAGTGAACTTAGATCGCCTATGCGCCCTGTCCTCTGCCTCCCCCTTTAGCTCCCGGGATTTTCTTCTTTCCTTTGAGTCATACAATATTTGATTCCTCCTTCTTCCTAAATTCCTCTTTCCCTCAACCCCTCCTTCGTGACGTCGTGCAGAAGATAGTTCCTTCTAAAAACACCGAGTAAGTGGAAATTATTTATTAAATTGAGCCTGTAAGTGCTCCCACTTAAACTAGAATAATCTCAAACTTGGTAAATTCCATAGATAGATATTATATGGAGCGGTTGGTAAAACATAGTTACGGAACTTGATGATAACTCCTCCAAACTCAATGGCGTGAGCCCGCAAGCGAGGCATACCAACCCAGCGGTCGTCACCGTTAGCGATGATAGTGCCAACCTTTGTGGATATAGGGTGTCATGTTGACCTCCGGTCATTATTTTAAGTTTTTTTTTATACTGGAGCCGATACTTCATTATTCAAGTAGTTTCTCATTTGGTTGAGTTCGACTCCGTTCCAGACTCAAGGCTTCAAAGAAAAATTCTGGATGCACCGAGGATCAAACAAGTAACCTCTAGATCTGTAGCTAAAACTCTTGACCACTAGATCACATAGACGGTATGGATCTTTATATCAATACAAATTAAATTTGACAATAATGTAATATTGAAGATTAAGTTTAAACACGCTATAGTTATATTTAATTACAAATAATTATTAGATTGGCTCTACACTCGCATTCAAAATGTTGAAACTTGGTGCGTAAATTTAATCCATGATTAAGACTGACAAGAATAAATCCAAAAACCCAATTGTTTTGTGTATTTTTTAAATTGAAGTTTAAGAAGAAGGAAAACTCACTTTGTGATATACGTTCTTATCAAATGATCTACTTAAATATGAATTTTTTAAACAAATATGTATTTTATTTATTTACAAACCATAGAAGTAAAAACTTTCAAATATTACTTACATTTGTCTTGGGAGCTTTTACAAAAGAGTGGTAAATGAAAAAATGCTTTGCACCAGATACCAAATGAAAATATGTAAAAAAATTATATTTGTAATTTAAAATATATCTCTTTAACACAAATATAAAACTAACAATGTTATGTATAGTAAAAAAAAATTTAGAAGGTTGCTGACGAATGAATTAAAAAATCTGAATGGATAGTTAACCTTCAAGAAAATGATATAAGTTGTGTTACAATAGCTATAGATAAAATGGAGCTCATAAAATACTCATTTTACTATAGAACACTTCCTGGGTAGTATTAATTAGCATAATTAAATAGGAAGTAATATAAAACTTGACACTTCAGTTATTTTTTCAACTCTTAAAGACCATATTTAAATTAAGTACAATCAATAGTCTACTTTCCTATTAAAGGTTAAGGTCTCAGTAGAATCTTTTTTTTAAGTTATCTTCTCATATTTTTAAAGTATAATTTTACCATTAAAAGATAAAATTTGAGTTTGATTACGTATATTATTTATTTAAGAAACACCCAATAGTTTCTTATGCAAAAGGTAAATATGTCATTTTATTTTTACAAAGTGAATATTTAAAAAAGAAATTATATTCTACGCTTAAATAAAGCAGATAGTAAAATGTTAGTTAGTAAATAATATGAGGCAGCAGAGTAACCAAAATAATGTAAAAAATATTAATTTTTATCAAATTTTAAATTTAATATATGTTTTCAATAAGAAATACATTATTTAGCAATGTTTGACTACAAAACAATTATGTAAAATAAATATAGTATGTATTTCTGTAATCAATATTTAAATATATTTTTAAAATTTCATATGACAAAAAAAAACATATTTAAAATAACTTTTTATTATTTAAGTTTATGTTTGAAAATATCAATTTTTCATCATAAGTCCTATAATTGCTTGATTTTCTATTTATGCACATATACTATATATATATATTTATTGTTTGAAAGGTAGACCTATTTAAACGTCCAAATGGTATAATTTAAAATTTATTATCCACGACTCTTTTTTCTTGAATAAAATAATCGTTTATTATTTACAATGGTTACTGGCAGATTTCGCTACCATGATGGTGGTACTTATTTTGAACTGTAGGATGGATAGGATAGGGGTCTGGGGGCGGATATAGATCAAAAAAAGGTGGTATAATTTGAATTTTGACTAAGATCATTGAAGATTTTTTTTTACAATTAGTGGTTCTCCATCCCTCTTCTAGACACATATTGGTTAATTTTCTTGTACTGATCAGACTTGACCTTAGCCCCTCGTATTAAATCATCTATACCCCCTCAATAGCATATACGATATTACTATACAATATACATATTGTCAAACTAGAATTGAGTGAATGATGCTGAAACATTGTTCTTTTTCATATTTATTTAACTAAAAAAGAATATGAACAAAACTGTTCCATGCTCCTCAAAACACTAGCGGCCAGTAAAAATATGATTAATGAGTAATATATTCAGGACTGTTAGATATTTATTGATTTATTCCAGGGGAAATTTTATCTGATTCATTAAGTGATCCAATAGATAATACAATAAATGATTCAATACATTCCCCTGAAGTTGAATTTGAGCAAACGTTATAAGACGAGTTTCAATGAGAAATAATTAATTCAAACAGACACAGAAGACTGGGATAACCACTTTACTTTGACTAAGGTAGCCTGCTTATGATATCATATTATGGATATTAAGGTAGTATTAATAATACTATAGGACGTTTCAAATTAAAATAATTAATTGAATGAACGTGAATTTTGAAACTTTCATTTTGGTTTAGTGGAATCTTTATTAAATATCATAATATATTCCTCAACAGATTAAATACCTTGCATTGGTTAGATTAAGTTATATAAATATACATTTAAGTATGAGAGGACAAATTGTTTAAAATTAACTAAAAAGATTTTTTTCGAAATATTGCCCTAACTAAACAATTTTTATAAATTGTGCTCTGATTTTAATTTTTTCACTTGGTATGTTACTTATAGCCTATTAGAAGAATGTACAATCTAAAAAATAACACAATTTACATATTATTTTAAATTTATTCTCTCTCAAACTAGGAAATAACCCTTGTGAAAGAAAACCCTTACCTGTAATTAGCGGAACGTTTCAATTTTTTCTAAGCACCACGTCTTACTACCCATTCAGCTTATACACTTATGTACTAATTACGCCATTGAATTATGGTTGAGAAAGGTTGAATTTAGATTAAGTGTACCCGAATTTGCGTGGATAGAGATTGGGAAACCATTTAGGAAATACCACTCTCAGTAGATCTGACCGAAGATCTGACCGAGATCAAACCACGATCACCCCGTCATCAGCAATCTAGTTTATTGCAAGAGTAGCGCCATAAACCATGCGTCCACCGAAGTGGGTAGGCTTAAATTGATCAAAAAGTAGACCAAATTAGTTAAATGATGTCATTATCGAATTGTATTTAATGTCACTCCTCTTTAAATCTGTTTGAGTTATCTGTAACTTACCTGAAAGGAAGCCAAATGAAGAAATGAGTAAATAAGTTGTTAAGGTGTACACAGACATTTTATTGGAAAAAATCTAATGAAAATAACTATATGAAAAGCCAGTATCAGTAACGTTAGCTGGGATTTAAATAGAATGTCATTTTAAAATATGTATATACCGATAGTCTGTTTTCCCACAGATATGAGGGTATCTGATTATATTCCCAGCACATCAGGAAAACTATTACTATTCAAATTAAAACTTCAATTTTCACAATGATTAATTAAGGTAGAGAGAATGGGGGGTAGTGGTGATTTTATAATTAAGTAAATTTGTGAGTAGTCTGCTGATCTACTCAATTTGTTCATAAAGAGCAAATCCTTAATTATAATAAAATATAACGTAATCACTAACTTCTAAAAAAAACACTGTCATGGAAATAAAACCTTCCTATAAAAGTGTATATATTATAACAGAATTATATTAACTGAAAATGGAATTCATTCCGTCATATCTTGATGTGTTACTTTAAATTTTAGTGCCGGTTATATATATATATATATATATATATATTACTATGGCAAAATATAATATTTGTCTGGCACTTTTAATATTTTAACATTAGTAAAATTACACTTCAATGGCTGTTATTGTTAGCTTTTGCCATAATGAAATAAAAACAAGTATGTTAATAATTTTGTTTTCATTGGAATCTTAAGTGCGTTTAATATGAGTAGGCTAACATTAAAAACTTATCATTTAGTAAAAATATTTTTTTTATAAATACTGTATATAGGCTAATAGAGTTAATTAGAAATTTATTGAAATTATCATTTCTACTTTGGGGACGTTTAAGGTATGCTTTCCTTATATTCCAAAAACTAAGTCCAGTTTAAGCAGAATTTCTTAATCTGTATGGGTGAATAACTAAGTATTTATTACTATTATATAATAAAATGTCAAATTGTCTAGTCACTCTTGACCTTGAAACAGTCTACTCAAGTAAGAACGAGAATATTAACAAAAAATATTTTGGTCTATATGTGTTTTTTCATTGGTCAAGATCCACCACTTGGTTCAAAAATTATAGGAATGCACAGACATAGACATAAACAAAAGTTTAATATCTGTTTAAATAGTGATATGTCGCTAATCCTTGTTTATGAGTTATGTCTATTTGTTCTCTTAAGAAATAGTTTTTGGTGGTATACTATAAAATTTACCATCCTCATTTAGTTCTAAATATCTTAAAATATGGCTAAAAGAATACTAACTAATCAATTTAACTTTAATTTCAATTATTTACATAAAAAGGGGGGAAATAAATATCTGAGAATATATTCAAACCATAATAATACTTGATTAAGTTTAATTAAATAAATAACTTAATATCAGTTCAAGGATACTGATAAATTTTAATCACATTTTTGGCACGTTTTTCTGAATTTTTATTAGGTTCGAATTCAAAATAAAATAAATTAATATATCTTTTATTTGTATTGTTTTTGTTAATATATTACACTTTCAATTTATAGCATTTATTAATGTTGATAAAACTGCTAGGTTGGCTTTCCGTTTGTAATAAACAATTTTAAATAGTGTTAAAAATCAACATTAAATGCGATTATAATGTTTATGACATAAATTCCATTTCAAAATAGAATTAAAGGTGAACATTTAAAGTAAAGTTTAATCTATTTTTTAAATCGAATTTTATCTCGTGCTTTGATTATGAATAATATGAGGGGTTTTATAATAAAGGTGATAGTAAATTTGTATGTTTGTATGCTAGTATCTATTATAGTAACATAAAATTAACTATAGTAGGAAGTTTATGGTTCGGTTTATTTGAACAGCTGTGATAAAATAAAACTGGTAGATTATTCATATGTAAATAGTTTATTTAGCCATAATGTTGGATTTCAGAATTTGTTACTATGTTTCAAACAGAATGTGTGTTTAGTGTTTACTTTAAACGACATTATGATTGGTATGGTGTATAACGTAACCATATTTTGATATTAAATACCCAAAAAAATAATAAATAAATGTAATTAATTTTATGTTAAGAGTTAAAATTTGTTATTAGGTGATACGTCAAAATAATTGTAACAGATCAATTTATATAAATATACACTTTATGAAATTCTTTGATCATATGAGATGACAAAAGTATCTACATACCAATAACTATTAAATTTTTGTGATTCAACATATATTAAAATGTCAAGGAACAAATACTTGTTTAGTGAGTGCATGAACTGCAAATTTGATATAGTGTAGTAAAATGTATTGAAGATATAAAATATTAATTTAATTCAAAGATTTATTTTGTAAATCCAAGTTGACCAGTAATATGAGTAAATGATGCAGGAGCCTTCAATTCTACAAAAGTGTCTAAATTCGTCAACATGTTCTACGTAATACGTATTTACATGCAAGAAAACACATATTTTTATATTTTTTCGCATCAACTGACAGAAATTGGGAATTAACGTTTCACTATGTTTTAAGGCTGCGAAGTTTTACTATGCACTGAAAAATATTAGGTGAGTAAAAGGTAGGCCAACGCTTCTGGAAAAATTAAATTAATTTTAAAATTTTAAATATAACCTTTAATTGAGATTGTTTCTAAGTTAGACTTTAAAAGAAAAACAAACTCTACTACAGCAACAGGTTTAATAGTAACATTATTACTATGAGATAAATATACACCAAAATACATAAAAAACTGTATTTAAGATATTTTCTCATATAAATCTTCCAACTCAAAAGAAAGCAAAGAAATATATTATTCAAACGAAAGAATTATTATAGTAATTTTGGAGATTATGTAAGAGTACTCAGAGAAATAAATAAAAAGTAGTTTCGATGAAAATCAAAGATCGCTATTATAAATCTTAAAAATATTGAAACTATTGGGAATATTAGACAACCTTAATTTATAGAACTTAGTTGACCATGCGTGTTTGGAATCCATAAAAAGTTGGTCAACCTGTATCGTTGACATCATCGGATAGATTTATTGTTTTGAGATTGACACAGGATTGAAGCCAGGACATGGCTTGTAGCCGGTATTGTCTAATATCACGAGAATATCACGAGGATGATATAGAGGGGAGACATTCAAGTAGCTCAAGTTGGAGGTAAAAACATCACACACCTTGCACACGCTGAAAATGTGGACCTTATATTCAGTTCTAAAAACAAACCGAAGCGGATGAGCGATACTCTAGAAACCGCAGGCAAAATTCTTGATGGTAATTGAGGAAAATACTTTGTATCTACCCCTCCGTTGACGGCAAGAAGATCCTCTACCATCGCAAGTGGGAAAAGGGTCATACAAAAGAGTACACGAATTTAAAAAAAACTAAGAAAATGTTGGCAAAACAAATACCGAGTGATAGAGGCTACAATCTGGAAATCGGTATTACTTCATCCGCAGCCAACTTCTGAAATTAAAGAATCTTTACCGAGAGCTAAAACTTAGACTAGACATGGAGCACCCGAAAGAAAGAGTTTAACAGTCTACTGGCCTTTTATAAGAAAATTCTTGATCAAATATTTGAGCTCGTTTAGGACCCAAACATATGTGAGTGGAGAGTACTCCTAGACCACAAAATGTTAACAACTATGTAATCCGAGCCACGTGGAAAATTACGAAGAGGAGAAGACTCCAGCGGGCGCAGGACGTGGGAATGAACAGCAACCTGTTCCCAAGTAAAGTCTTAGACCTTGTTCCTCAAGAGACCACTCGGTAGACCCAAGAAGAGACGAATGGACGAGGTTAAGTAAGGAAGAGCTTGAACAAATTGAATAACTCGAGACGAATAGAAGGTGCCAGTATAGTATTAAGGTGACCCATTTCGGTATCGCGTGGTCCATAGGGCCTGATCACGTAGTAGTAATTTGAATTTATAAAACTACGTATATTTAAAATAAGTACTTACCATTACAAATACAAATTATCATCGATTAAAAAGCTTTGGTCTATTTTAATTTTGAATATTTTCGAGCCATATTTAAATAAGTACAGTATTTAATACTATTAATCATTCTCAGTGTGTTAACTTGACTACACTTTCATTATTTATGCATAACGTAATATGTTGAATTTCAAACTAAGAAAGATTTTTTTTTGTTTTTTTAAATTGTATGTACTTTACTGCCTATCAAACACAATAATATATTTACAATAATATGATATGGGTAAAAAGTAAATGTGTTCTTAGAAAATTAAGCTTTATTCGTGTGGAGGAAATGTGGAAAGACATTTAGGAAAAAAAGCTTAAGCACACCTGTTCAGGGTTCGAGCAATGACCTCTAAGTCATCAGTACAGCAGGCAAAATGAGATTAAAGCCTTCATTCACGTTTAAACCAAAGCGGGTGATATTAAAATTGGTGTCCAGGTGTTGGAACTTTTAAAACTATATTTGACTGCTCTTGTGTAATTCACCCCGAAAATATTTTTAAAATGTTTCAATTAAGGTACACTCCAGACACTTTAAAAATCAACATAGTTTTTATTAGTGTCCTTTTCAGGGGCAAAAGGAAACAGGAATAACTTCAACAGCAGGAGCCTACAAACTTGCAAAACTTGTGATAGTCATCAACATCTTAAAACAAAAAGGTTTTCATGAGGGTGGAAGGCGAAAACATAATTCTCGTGCTGTTTTTTAGTTTAGGTAAGTCAGAACTGGATATTCTAATTTTATATTCTGTATACTCTTTGGTTGAGTTTGGATTGGGTATCACAAATAGTTGATAAATAATTGAGATACGATGTGTAAGATGAAACTAGCACTAAATAGATGCATATATAAATATATCCCATATGTATAGTAAGTACAAACCCAGTTGGGGTTTCTAATCACTAAAACCCAACTTATAAAAAAAAAACTCTCCGTGGTGTGGGCCCACAAGCGAGCCATATCGACCGACCGAGCAGCCGCTGCTGTTAGCGATGATAGTGCCAACATTTGTGGATAGGAGGTGTCATGGGATCAGCACAACGAGCCCTTCGGCCGTTAATCACGGTTTTCTAAACTGGAGCTGCAACTTATTTATTGAAGAAGCTTCTCATTTGTCCTCACAAGGCTGAATTTGACTCCGTTACAAACCCACTGCTTCACAGTTACGTTTTGGAAGCAACAGGGATCAAACCCGAGACCTCTGTACCTGTAGCCAAAAGTCACTTATAGTAAACTAAAAATCATAAATAACTCACTAATTGTTTTCGTACGAAGTGAATAATAAATTGACTTTCCACCAGGATTCGAACCAAATTTACTCAAAGTTGGTGGAACATTCTAATATAAGCAATTCAATCATTTATACTAAGGCCGATTAGTGATTTATAACTACAGTAACCTCATGGCTTCTTTGGTGCTGACTGACAGCTCACAGCTGACAGCTGACGGCTTTGAAAAGTTACCAGACCAAACTATGTGTCCCTACGCCGAACCATATGATCTGCAAAAACATGTGTTTAGCAGCTGTCACTTCAAAAAGTCAAAATTTAGGTTTATACCTAAATGTTGACTGTCAGAAGTCAGCTGTGAGCTGTCAGTCAGCACCAAAGAAGCCATGGGGCTACTGTATATGCAATATTGTATGTTGTTGTTGTTTGTATTTATTTATATCTAGTAGCGTACCATGCTCTTATTATATACCCCTACTTTCTGAACTCTGGTTTCTTGCTGAAATTACAACTGTCAACTGAATGATCAAATATAGTAAAGTAATAAGATTTTATTATACATTCTGGATTCTGGTTTCTTGCCGAAATTGCCGAAATTACAACTCTTAGGCGCATGGTTAATCTAGCACTGCTAAACGATCATTTTATACATTCTGAAAACACATTTTTTTGCTGATATTACATGAGTTAACTGGAATGTCAAATATTCCAGGATGCATATATATTTCTAAAATATATCCTGTAGCTTACATGAATAATTAATATTATGTCAAAAAATGTTTGGTAAGCATTCTTAACTTTTTACCGTTTGAAGAATCCACACATTTGGTATCAAATAATCTTCATCCATATATTAATACTATCTCAGCTTATTTTAAAATTGTAAACTTTGTTTACAGGCACACATAGATCGAGTTTGATATATACTTTCAATTTTAATCCTAAATAATTATTTAAAAACCCCATGAAAGTGTTTATGAATAAAATCCTGATTCAATGTTTCAGCAGCTCAACAATGTCTAGTAGAACCCATATCAGTGGCTGATAAAAGAGGAATAACTTCGTTCACCAACAATGTTTACGAGGTAAGAAAGAGTCCATGGAGTCAGCTCACAACTGAACCATGACGACCGAACGGCTTTACGGATTAGGAAGGTTATATTTAGAGTAAGTGTAACAACATTTGTGTGGAGAGAGAGTGTTGAACCATTTCGGAAAAAACCACCCTTACTACACCCGACCGAGATTCGAACCTCAAGCTCCCCGTCATCGTCAGTCTAGTCTACTGCGAGAGTAGCTCTTCTTTATACCATGCGGCCACCGAAGCGGGTCTGCCTTCTGTTGGCGAAGATTGTGCCAACCTATGCGGATAGTGGGTGTCATTTAGTGAGCAGTAATGTGGTCTCAGATTTCTAGACAGGATTCACTACTATTTTCATTCAAGTAGCTCCTCATTTGTCCTCGCGAGCCTGAGAATTTAGTCCGAAAATTAGGTACACTCTTTTATATAAAAATCAAATAAATGCTTTTTTTTCTTACTTTATGTGCCCACGAACTAAAAATAGTGGGATCTTATAATTATATCTGTTTGCCAGAATTTAAATGAAGCTACAACCGAAACGGCTTAATGAATTTAATAACATGCTATTATATTATCATAACTTAGACGGGATCATTAATTTAATTACTCCAACTATAAAACTAAGAATAGTTAGAAAAGGTTTTTTTTAAATTAGAAATCATTCGGAAATAGTTCTATGATTTTGTTTCAAGTGTACTTTTTTTTATGAAATATTTGTTTTTGTTGATTTTTTTTTTATAAATGTTGTTAAAAGCTTGATACATAAAAAGTATACGATTGTGTTTCACTCTTTATCTACTTTGGAGACTAAAAGTATCGGTTTGATTGAAAAAGTGTACAAGGTCCCGAAATATTTAATTAATAAATATAACAGTATTTTTTTAAATTATGTTAACTGGTATTAAAGATATTTCTATTAAAACAGTGTTTATATATATATATATATATATATATATATATATATATATATATGTGTGTGTGTGTGTGTGTGTGTGCAGGATGTATACAAAATTGTTTAGTGTAGTGATTTAAAACCAACATTTTGCATAAACAATAAAAGTTATTAAGATATATAACAATTATTTAGCCCTATTATTACTCCTTTGTAGTTAATATTTAAGTAATGTCGTATTCTGATTACAAACAAAAGTGAATTTAGGATTGTATATAATATATTACTAATATACTTGAATGTTAATGTAATTACTATACGGAATATTAAAAATAAATAAGTATTAGGTAATGAAACAACATGGATCTTGTTGTGGTTTCTACAAAGCATTACAACAGGATTCATTTTTTGTTAGGTCATGCTGACTGTTATTTACATTGATTGAAATTTGTTTTTAAGTTTGTAATGTAAAATTGGCATATTTATTGGTTGGTTTAAAATGAATTAGTATTTTTATTAGAATGAAAATGTAAGAACACACCATTAATAACTATATAACTTGATTGCGAAAATATCTTTAAGCAAAGTTGAGCATTGCAAGCAGTGAATAATACCAATTTAAAAAAAACTATGCAAACTAACCAGTTTTAAATCAAGAAATAATTGAATACCATTGTGCAGCAAAAGCCTCATTCACTTTCAAATTGTTCGTTGTAATGGGGTGGCGATACGAACAAAATAGTTCATTTACCAGCAATCTCCCCTTCTTCAACTAACTCCCTTACCCCCTTTCAATGAACAAACCTTTTCAGACAAATAGCTAATCGAAGGTATTTGAATATTGTTTACAGCTAGACAATTTGCAAACTTTCTTTGTAAAATGCAGTCTGAGTAAGCTCGTTTGGGAAGTTAGTTTATGGGAAGGAGGGTGGCACCGCCACCTGAACCTAGCTTTGTAAAATATCGCTTTCTAAAATCTGGACACTGGAAGGCAATTTTTGTCTGTTTTTTTTTTTTGCTTTTTTTAGTAAAACCATCTTTTAAGTGAACTGTTTTTAAAAAGGCCTGCTTGATAAAGATATTGTCACTTGGGACTGCACGTAGCGAACCCCGTGTTGAAATACTCAAGCTCTCCGAATGAGTGCAGCCATTTTAACCTGGAAACTGTGGGTTTGGTGTTTACCTTGCCTGTGACCTGATCAGAATCAGTTTCAGTAACCATATTAAAATATCCACAAGTAGGCCTAAATTGATGTCGAATACGTTTTACAACTTCTTTAGAAAAATGTATATTAAAGGTCACTTCTGTTGCAGTGTTGTTTTGTTATTTTTTATACATTATTTCTCCAAACTTATTAAGTGAAAATTTTCCCCCAGGTATTAAGAGCAATGAAGCCAGGCAGTAGTTTCATTGTGTCGCCTATAAACGCACGTTTGTCAGTGTCGATGTTACTGCTGGGAGCTAGAGGGGGGACCGCTCGACAGATTAGGAGAGTCCTTCACTTGCCGCAGGATATCAGGACGATCAAGAGGAACGCTATAAAGTTCCTGTCCTCTGACACGGTAAGCCTCGTGAATATGCAACGATTCCATGTGAAAAATAAACTCTTTAAACGAACGTCATTATGTTCCTGTCTTCTGACAGGGAAATACCTGTGAATATGTCAGGATGCTGTAATTGCTAAAATATTAAAACGAACGCCATCAAGTTCCTGTCCTCTGAAACGGTAAAACCTGCGAATGTGTCAGGATGCGGTAATCGCTAAAATCTTAAAACGAACGCCATCAAGTTCCTGTCCTCTGACAGGGTAATACCTGCGAATATGTCAGGATGCTGTAATTGCTAAAATATTAAAACGAACTCCATCAAGTTCCTGTCCTCTGACACGGTAATCTCCGCGAATATGTGCTTGCTAATCTCTCAAAACGAAGATAGAATTTCTATCTTATGACGCGGTAATCCCCACAAATATCTATGGATTCCATGTGATTTCGAAACTCTCAAAAACAATATCGTCAAGTTCCTGTATTCTAAAGATAGATTCACACTTACAGAACTGTCGGCGCACAGTACTTTGCGTGTGAATCAAACAAACATCTTACAAGGTAACTCGTTAAGGAATAACCTATTCGAGATTGTTCGCAGTGCGACCCACGGCAACCTTTTAGTACACAACAAATATTACTGGAAAGATATATAAATAATATAATATTCCATTATGTTAAGAACCTTTTAATAACTTTATGCTAAAATAAGTCACGGATGAAAAATTCGAGGTGATCTGTTATCATCCCGAATGGAGATGTACATATAAGAATTAATAATCAATCGAGAGCCACAGTTTTGTGTTGTAGAAATATAAGATCTTAACATGGGAATCAAACTGAATCGAATTGATGATGTTTGCATTACTTTTATACATAATGTTGTATAAGATATAAGAGCGCTTATAATTAATGTCAATCTTGCCTTTCTATAGTGAGAAACGCAAATAAATGCAACTTGGATCAAACTATCCGTTTAAGTGGAATGTTTTTCTTAAGTTTCTCGGGGTCTAAGACTCTTTCATAAAATACGAATGAGAAAATAAATACGAGCCGAAATTAAAATAGTACTGTACTGTAAGTAAAATAAACGTCTCAATCAATCTGAGCTATTACGTAATAAAAACCACGATTTAATCATGTTAAATACTCAGCCCCAAATAAAATGTATTTAAAACTCTTCTTTTTTTTCAAAAGAACTCTGACGACACCTTGCTGCTACTAGCAACAGGCCTGTTTCCTTCTATTTACATTAAACTTCAGCGTAAATTTGTCAACGAGGCTGAGAGATATTTTAAGGTCCAATGTCAGGGGTTGAACTATGAAAACCAGAAAGAAGCGGCACAAGTTATCAACAGCTGGATCAGTTCCGAGACAGTAAACTTACTTCAGAATGTGGTGCAGCCCGGTAAGTAATCTAATTACAACATGTAATCTTGTAAATAGACCAAAAAGTGTCGAGCTCACGCCGAAATCATACACTGGTGAGGTGAACATAATAAGTATCATATCGATAGCTACTAGGATGGTTCTAAATATAGTTCTGGAGTATTATTCGTGTCGCTAAACGGGGAGACCTGAAGCCACCACAGGCATTTGTAATAATAAGAGACGACCAAAAGACCCAAAAGTTTGTAGTGTTTATCTGGACAGAGGGAGAAGTTATGGAGGGTATTTCATCAAAGATGATGGTTTGACCGTGAGATATTTTGGAAGCCAAAATGACGTGATACAGGGTGGCCCACGGAAAAGTAGTCCACCTCCTATTTCCAGTAGGCACCTCACTCTGAATTGGAGGAGGTCAATCCCCTTCCACCCATATTGTGACATGAAGAATGAGTCAATAAAGCTTTAGACCAGCAGTTCACTTGCTCATTCTTCATGTCACAATATGGGTGGAAGGGGATTGACCTCCTCCAATTCCGAGTGAGGCGCCTGCTGGATATAGGAGACGGGCTACTTTTCCGTGGGCCACCCTGTATAAGGCCCGAGGACAGGCCTATTTGGGGATGTTTTCGATGTTAACTAAAGGGTAGCCAATGCTACACAAGTGGTGCCAACAATGTAGTTCTGTGTGACATCTGAAGCTAATTTAATTATAATAACCCACCTCGGTGGCGTAGTTGGCTAACGCGCTAGTCGTGTTGAGCTCGACTTCTGAGGACGGGGAGATCGAGGTTCGAACCTCGGTGGGGTGAACTGGGGGTGGCTTTTCCTAAATGGTTTTCCACTCTCTCTCCACGCATATACGGGTTCACTTCCTCTAATTCAACCTTCCCAATTCCTAATCCATTAGCGTAATTGGTACTTAAAGCGTATAACCCGAACGGGTAGTAAGACGCGGTGCTAAATAATAATAATAATAATTTTAATAAGTATACTTCTATCATCCTCATCGTTTTATGTGCTACAACTGAGAAATTAACTCTCAATGAAGGACTCGATATAATGCCATACAATAAAAAAAAGTATAATTTTTGTCGCGTTTTTATTTTATTTTGATTCCCCATTTTTTTAATTTTACATTTAGTTATTTTGTTACTGATTTGGAATTAAATTTGTAATTATTTTGAAAACTATTCATGTTACAGATACCATTAATAGCATATATTAAAAGAGCATTTAAATTCCATTATCTAAATTTAAATTTCACTTGAAATTCATGTTGTGAATCTAATTAGATTAAATTATTAATCTGGTGACACTTACTCTGTTTATATTTAGAAGAGTTATCGACCGATACCAGCACTGGTGCTGGTGAATGCCGTATATTTCCTTTCCAGCTTTGCCGACAATTTTAAAAGTACTAGACCGCGGCCCTTCTATGTCAACAGGGAAACCATTGCAAATATTTCTATGGTGAAAGGGAGAACCAACATTATGTACGAGGAGCTTGAGGTCTTGGGAGCGACAGCAATACAACTAGAATACGAGGTAATATAAAATGTTAGTGACAAACTATACTCTGGTGAGGGGGGGGAGGGGGGGATGTTTCTACCCGAGGGCCACATGGTCATCTTTAAGGTCTCTAGCGGGTCGCATGTGACAAAAATATACATTTACTAAATAATGAACTTTATGTTTACACAAAAATACATTTATTACTCAACTATATAACTTTGGTACACAAAGAAAGTGAAAAATAAAATCTAATATGTCAGCAAATAAATGTAAATATGGCATAGCTCATGTTGCTTCTTAGACTACCTAAATGTTGTTTAGTAACTTCTTAAACTGCTTTTGTTAATTGGATGCATGCAACAGTCCAAAATTCTGGGGGTCGCACAAATTGATGTCGCGTGCCGTAATTTTCCCGGGGCTGCCTAATAGAATATTGGCGTGATGGAGATATAGTTTTTACTGGGATGTTACTATATTGATACCTCATGAATATTTCACACACAGAAACAATTAATTTATAATTCACGTAAATCGGTTAATGTATAAATGAAATTATGACAAAAGTCCCTATGCCATAAAAAAAATTTGTTGTCACTAAAAATAAGTTTGTGTAGTAATTATTATTATTAGCACCGCGTCTTACTACCCGTTCGGGTTATACGCACTTACGCTAATGTGTAATGGTAGGGTGATTCTGAGATGAAATGGAGGACCTACAGTTTAACGTGGAATCCGAACCACGGTGGAGACCTGGCATTCCCCACATTCACAAGATGTCTTGTCAGAGGTGAGGGAAGGGTTTGGTAATCAGATAAATCTTTGCCGGGACCGAGGATTGAACCCCGGCCGCCAGCATAGAAGTCTGACACCTTACCCCTAGACCACCAGGTCACCCTTGTGTAGTAAGATTTGCATAAAAATCAAAAGTACGTTTAAACTATCACTGGGCTTTACTAAAGCCCTCTTATTAAGTAATAAAGAAATATGACTTGATACGATGACCAATTAAAGATTTTCTTAAATGTTCCTTTCGGAATTCAAAAATGAATCTTAACAATACCCTCATAGACTTTCCCAATGCATTGCATTTATGACTTTCGAAAATTCAAGTAATTGCAGCATGTAAAGTAAATGAACTAATAACCATTTATGTAAGCTTTACCAATTTAAAAGCTTTTTTTTTTTTGGTCAGTATATATGCTCAATTTATCCTGAAAGGTAGAAGGCTTACTGTATTTGATACCACTATGGTGTTGATTGTATGATAACCGTCATGGTGTAATCGGTCGACTTAATCTTTATCCCTTGTGGGCAAACAAAGTGTACTATAACAAAAGCCAACCTGGTTTAAAAAAATAGATGAATACTGTTTCCACAAATACATAGCTTATTTGAAATTGTATATTCAAGAAATTAAAAGATATAACAATAAACTGGTGGTTCATTAGGTGCATCACTTTATTGATTTACAAATGGAAACAAATTTTTATGGGTAAAGTAATTAGATATTGAAAGTATATTGTGAAATTTAGGCGAGTCCCTTCCCCCAGTGGTTCCAGAAATACGTAAGGGGGCGGGGAGTGGATGTGACGTTTTAGTTTAAGCGGTATACGTAATTTTAATTAGCCTATATCCCGGCACAAATTTATTTGAGTACCAAAACCTTCCTTCACCTCTGACAAGACATCTTGTGAATGTGGGGAATGCCAGGCCTCCACCGTGGTTCGGATTCCACGTTAAACTGTAGGTCCTTCATTTCATCTCACAATCACCCTACCATTACACATTAGCGTAAGTGCGTATAACCCGAACGGGTAGTAAGACGCGGTGCTAATAATAATAATAATANCACCCTACCATTACACATTAGCGTAAGTGCGTATAACCCGAACGGGTAGTAAGACGCGGTGCTAATAATAATAATAATAATAATAATAATTATTATTATTATTGTTATTATTAGCCTATATGTTAACCTATTATCTGAGTTATGCCCTGACGAAATTTCAGTTCAATCGGTGTGGTGGTTTTTAGTGTAAGGGTAAAGTAGATTTGTAGCGCATGATACAATGACAAATTGATTACTTCATAGTGTAATAGTAGATAATATGTAAGGTAGTAGTTTTCTCAAAATCAGCTTATTGTTTCAGGGATACACTCACCACCTGCTCTTATTTCTACCGTTCAAAGAGGACGGTCTATCTGGCGTAGAGGACAAAATCAATGACATAGATTTGGGAACATTGAAGTTACAACACTATGTGGACGCTATGGTTTGGTTACCCAATTTCAAACTTTCCACGGAAACAGATTTTAGAGAAGTTCTCGAGGTGGTACGATGAATCTTTACAAATCTGCCTACTGTCCTATAAAATAAACAACGAACACAAAGGCTTGGTTAGGAAATAAGACTGAAATAAATTTGTTAGATATGATTAATCGTGTTGTTGAAACTTTAAATCCAAATATTATAATAATCCTAATAGTATGGCTGTGCAAAGGTCATGGGAATCAAAGTCGAAGCCATGTCAAAGATAAGGCTTTTGTTGTTTTCCTATAAAGCTCCTTTTAATTTTTTAATTATATTAGTGTATGCAGACATATTTGAATATATATATCCTTTGTATGAATTTAAAAAAATTTAACTATACACTCTTCATAGATTATTCTAACGAGATATAATGTCGAGGGCTAAATATAGGATTCGTATGATGTATTTGAATGCAAGCAAGATGACACAGCTTGAAATATTATAGAGAATTAATTAAATTTATTTAATACCAATGAGTGTCAATGTCAGTTCATGATGACAAAAATGTTTTCAAAATAAATCGAAAGTTTTCTTCTTCCTTCGAAGTGTTTCAGAGATGCGAAGCTCATCATGGATGTCAAAGTCGGAGCGGAGGAGATTCGCACACTCCCAAATAATAATAATAATAATAATATGTATATTAATCAACTGTAATATCTAAGGTGATCGTGGTTATTTGATATTTATTTTAAAAAAAATTAAGACGGATAAAGATTAACCATAAGGTAGATTCCTATTTAGTATTAACTTTACTAATAACTTAACATAACTATGTAGTTTATTCGTGCCAGCAACTTAAATTCATGTATGTTGTATAATAAACTAACGTTATTTTATGTTTTCAGCTAGGTCTCAGTGACATATTTAAGAAAACTTCAGATCTCACCAGGATTTCCAGGAGTAACGGGGTTACGATTGATGAAATCAGACAGAAGGCTGGTATAGACATCGAAGAGGGTGACGACAAATCTGGTTCGTCAAACAAAAAACACTTTAAATAATTTCTTCGTTGACTACACGATATAGTTTGTTGCCACGCTGCGGTGTTAATTTTCTCTGCTTTCTGCACACGTCATATTATATTCCATGTTGAGAAATATTTATAAATATGAACCAAAATCCCGTCTTTATTATGTATCTACAGAGAGTGAAATCTCCTTTAACGGACACTTATGAATAGCGAATTCTTCTTCATAACGGAAAGTTTCAATTCATCCGGCAAAATAACATGGACTATTACGGTGAAACAATTTCCTAACAATAGACTTGCTCATATACATAAAAATCTCTAAACAGCGGACGTAAATTGAAAACACCAGTTTATTTATGTTATTTAACTGTAGAAATGTCAAAGTTTAGAAGATTTTGAAGATCGGGTTATACAAAAAACAAATTAATACCATGTTAAATACTAAAATTATATTTATAGAGAATAACTGTTAATTTACGTAATTTAAAACGTTACTTATATCCGCTTTTATTGCCGCTTGGTCTAAGACACTACTCTCGCAATAGACTAGACTACCGATGCCGAGGATATCACAGGTTGATCCCGGTCGGGTGTACTGAAAAGTTTTTTTTATGATTTCCCACTCATTCTCCACGCAAATGCGGGTCATTTTACTGAACTATACCTTTCTAATCCATAACCCAATATTGTAATTAGTACATAAGCGTCTAATTTAAACGGGTAGTAAGACGCGGTGCTAAGAGAAAGAGTAACTTTCTCAAATAGGTCAAGTTAAAAAAAAAGATCATAAATACGTTATTTGACTTAGTTTAAAATAATGTCCCTGCCAAGTATCGTTAAAATTGGTCCAAATAGTCAGTAGTTATCCCAGTTATCGTTGAACAGGCAGACAGGTGAAATTTGAAAAAGGATGAGTTAAAACAGGACCTCGCTGAACTTGGTCAATGATTGTTTTGATATTGTGAACACTTTTTTTTTTTAATTTTGTATTTTACTGACGGTTCTATATGTTTTAAATTAATTTTCAGGACAGTTGAGGCATATGTCAAGCAATGTAAAGCCCAGAGGACAAGTGGTGCTGGAAGCTGATCACCCTTTCATGTTCGTCATCAGAGATTATACCGGCACCGTCATCTTCATCGGACGTTATACCGGTCCTGACTAGTTGGATCCGGTCCATACCAACCTCTATAACTATTCCACAGCCCTCATGGGGCACCAGAACGTTTTATGAACAGTGCAGACAGGCGGAGGAGGAGAGCGGGGGCAAAATGATTTTATGTACATGCTAAGTTAGGACGAATAAAGAAAACAAAAGTATGCGAACCTTATTTAGTACGACTATCACTGAACCACTTTTTGATAGGTTATGTATGTACGGTATGTGTGATGTACATAAAAAATATATAAAATCATGTATATGTACAAGAGAGTTGAGTCTTTAGTGTGAATTTTTTGAAAATTTTAGAAAATTCAGTTTTTTTTAACTTTCAGAATTATGAATTTTGTAGAGTGGTGAATTTTTTTTATATAAAAAAATATGTGATGCTGCATATCAAATGAGAGCCCTATACATAAGCTATAAAATGACACCGGTCGGAGGTCTTTAACTATTAAATATATCTAGTAAATGTCTTTAAGCTCATGGCAACTAGCAAATTTTTGGGGTTTTTAGGCAGTTTAAAAAATTTGATAACTTAAAAACGGGTCAACAAAAAAAATGTGAAAAAAAATTTACCAAACATCTTGTGGTAAGGTACAAATATACTAAAAATCAACCAAATCCATGACATTAAGGTTTTATTCATCGGTTGATTTGGCATGGAATGAGCCGAAGGAAAGTAAAAATTAAGTAAAGAAAGTTTTTAAAATGGGTGAATGAATTTAAAAATAAAGTAAAGAAAGTTTCTCGTTTCCAGCCTTAGAAAAGCGATATTTAATAACTAATAAGATTCAAATGTCATTAAAATAATAATAATAATTGTACATTCATAACTATTTAACTAAGATTTTTATTTATCTTTTTAATTGATTGTTTCTATATATTAATAATGAGTTTGAACAAAACATCGGAACTCGTTCGTATTAAAGGTTTGCTTATAAATAGGCTGCACTTACGTTCCTTTCTCCTGCATAGCTACGAGACAATAGGGTATATTAGGGAATCTTTGGACTCGTGTGTATATTAAGAAATATAAACCATGCAAATAAAAGGCAGAGTCTAATAAATCTTTTTAAAGAATCATGATTAAATCATTGCACAATTTTTCCTAAAACTCGTCCCCGCCTAACCCTCCCCCCATAAAGAAATCAGAAGAGGGGAGTGTACCCATGCCCCCCAACTCACAGTCCCGACGCCTATGATCGCCCTTGTTATTTAACAATCCTGTATAACTATTCCACAACCTGTGTACAGTGGCGTGCACCGAAATTTTCCTATTGGGGTTGGAGGGGGGACGCTGGGCGGGTCAAACAATTGTTCCCAGAGTTAAGTTTCAGAGGGGTGGGGGATATTTAGGGGCACAGATCCAACACCCACTGGAGGCGAAGACAATGTATTACTATTAAATACCTTTATATGGTATTTTATTTCGTTTTATGGTAACTAAAGGCAGCGATTTCAATGATGTAAGTTGCCTTAGTTTAGATACAATAAATCAAAGCTTTTTTTAAACACATTTTCCTATTTGTAACTTTTGGGACACTTTTAATCTGAGTAGTGGTAGGCTTTCCTTTAATATCTTCCATACAAGCCGGGACAATTAGTGTTTTTTTATAAGAGAAGAATCAGCAATGACGGACATCTATTTGTGTGGGGGGGAGGGGGCAGTTAGAAAAATAAAGCGTTTCCCCCTAAAACTCAAAGGAGAGTCCAAAGATCCTTTCCAGGAAAATCTTGCAAAAAAAAAGTGGTCTAGCTAGAAGCTATTCAGAGGGGTCTTTCCTTTGAAAATTTTAAAGAATTGGGAACGCTTATTGAGTAGTCCTTGTCCGGAATTATTTTATAAATTAGTTCCCTCTAAAAGATATTTAAAGTCTCCTCCTTCTCGGATCTGTTTTAAATGAATCCTATAGAAGCTATTTAGAATTATGTTTGCTTAAGAATTTTTTAAAAAAAATTAAACACCCCAAGCTAATGGTATAGTCCTAATCTGGCAAATTTTTGAAAATTAATTTGGGGTCTAAAGGGGGGAAGGGGTGGCAGTCGCCCTATTCCTTCTTTTACCTCCCCCGGGTACGTCACTGCCTGTGTAACAAGTACCTTGTGTTAGTGTAATTAATATGACACGTCACCACGAACAGTTAACAAGGAGTTAGTTATTATACTACTGGAGCTGAAAACTAGCTCACATAATAAATGTCTATAATGATTTATTTAACTAAGTCTAATGAATTGTAATAGATTAAAACAAATTATAAACATATGTTGTAAATGACTTATCTACAATAATAACTCAGCATATTATTATAACAACATAATAGAAATACAATAATCAGAAAGGCAGAACACTGGTAGACCAGGGTTTGGTATCAACTGTTTTTTTTATATTTTATTTGCAATCATAATTCTGATTATAGATTTACCTTTCTCCTCCTGTGCCCTATCGAATACCAACATCTAATAAAAATAGCTCTGCTCTCAAATATTATACAACAATAAACGGTAACGTCGAGATGATTAAAATTATATATATTGGGCGCCACTCCTAGGAACTAGGAGACAAAAGATGTAAATTAATAAAAAAAACTATTAAGCTAAGCTAGCTCTGGCAGTGACACGATTACTCTTAACACTGGAGACCACTGGATGTGCTCAAGAACATTTTCTGGATGATGCAATGTTAATAATAATTACACTACCTTACCTACCTACAACAATGGTGGATAAAAAAATAAAATGGCACTGAATTAAATGTACTAATTTAAACTACAATTAAAAACAATTGTTGACACTTTTTGTGGATTGTTATTATTATTGTTGATTGATAAAACATCCTAATCTTACCTATGGAATTACGGGTAAATATAATTTATAATCTTAAAGATAAAATATATTTTACTACAGCTAGTTTTGAACCAAAAAAATCAGTTAAAAACAATATTATTGTTGACAAAAATATCAATGATCAATATTTATATTTATAATTTTGTAGGAATAAAATATTGAGTTTCTAGAAGAATAAAGTGTGTGTGTGTGTGTGTGTGTGTGAGAGAGAGAGAGAAAGAGAGAGAGAGAGAGAGATGTAGTTGAAGATTTGTCTGGATCTCACCATCTCCATGTTAAAATCGCACTAATGTCTGAAACTTGTTTCCTTTTCTTAATTTTAACTCCTTCAAAATTTAGGGAAATAAACAGTCTCTAGCTATTCCCTATACACACAGCTTTCTATGGATATCTTAATATCCCATTTTAAAACAATTTTCCACTTTTTAAATGCAATTTAGTTGGGAGCCACACAGGTTTGGTTCCATGTTAAAATGACTCCGAGGAAGAAAACCTCAAACTTGCGACAGTAAAAAAAAACTAAGCTGAAATGTTGATGGATGTCGACGTCTCATGACCCCCCGAACTCGAAAAAGTGGTCTTTGCAATGCCGTATGTCTGTGTGTCTGTTTAAACTCTAAATTAAGAGTAATTTAATAAAGGGCCAAAATAGAAAAAATCGATTTTCTCAAAATCAGCTCTAACGATTTTGTTTAAAAATTCGTATCTAGGCGTTGATCAAGATTATAAATAAATTGGCTATTTTCATTTTCCCATGAAAATGACTTTTAGGGTACTTTACAGAAGCGTTAATTTCCGTATCTCCTCAACTATTTGAGATACTAAATAACTTATCATTGCAAAATTGTAGTACCATTAAAATTAAAAACTTAATATGAAATATCTGTTTTATAAAACCAACGGTTTCTGAGATATTGGCAAATGTATTAATACTATTTTGTGAGATTTAGTTGTAAATAGATACTACTTAAGTTTTAACGCAATAATTCTCCAATGCCATGGAGTAATTAAATATTAGTAAGTCTCTCAAAAAGTTTGTTTTTCCTTAAACCTCTTTGGAGAAATGTTTGTACAACAATGGTCTATTCCCATTTTAGACTCAATAGTCAATATTAACATTTTTTTATTGGTCAAAATTTAAAAATGATGAATTTAATAGCAATGCGGTGACATGAAGATGTGCAACACCTAATAAAATGTCAAAAAATTAACCGGAAGTTGAAATTTTAATACGAAGTGTTGACCTTTGTGGATCCAATATTTATCTTTTTTATCGGTCCAAACATACAAATGAGGATATTAATTATTTAAAAATAAAATTATAAAATTTAAATCGGGACTCAACAAATGTATAGTTCCACTTATGCTTGGGTTTTCTAGTGTATATTATTTAGTTTCCCATATATCACGAGTTTTGAGTAAATATCTCCATTTTTAAACAATAGAGCGATAAAGTCCATGCGGAGTTCCATACCATTTATTTTTCGTTATATTTGACTCTTTAATATGCGACATGGTTCATCAATATTTTATTGAACAGTAACATTAAATTTTAGATAGCTTTAGATTGTGTGCCTATTTAACTTAATTTAAAGATAGTAAAATAAATTAAAAGTTATTGTTAGTTGGCCGTGTAGTTAAGACTAAAAAATAATAAAATCTATTATAGTAAAAATAAGCCATTTACTTGTAGTTACTGTATGCATAGTAAACATGAATAATTATAACTATAATTTTATTTTGCAATATAGATATACCACTATGACAATGAAATTGAAGACGTCTCATTTTGAATCTAAAGTGTTTATCCAATAATGTTTTTTTTACGCCATCAACCATTCATTTTGATTAAACATAACGGGGCATCGTATTTTAAAATGTTCCCTATATATGTGGGTATGCCAACAAGTACGCTTTCATTTGGGATATATTTTCTTGGTAAGTACTGAGCTACCAACTATTTACTTTGCTATTATAGGTGTATTTTGTAAAAAGAATATAGTTTCGTTTTCAAATCAAGTCTTGAAGTTTAATATCAAATAAATTACAGAATACTGTGCCTAATAATAATGAAATCATTTGGACACTTTTATTTTATCTTCATCATAATTAAATTTACTAAACTTTAATAAAACGAGTTCGTATATATTCACAAACATCAACATCTTCACTACACAATTTAAAAATATTAAATTAAAAAGTTTTTATAAACAAAGACAAATATAACGAAACAAAAAAAAAATGGGGTAGTTTTAAATTTGGTTAGTGCATTTATTGAAACTCAAAGAAACAAACGCTCACGTCAATTTGATATTGTATATAAATCATATTAGATGTAGTTCATAGCCAAATACAATACATTAATGCATTAATCATTAGCTAATTTTCTACGTTGCTAACCTAGGGTTTGTAGTAAAACTTTAAGTTTAAAATAAATTGTTATGAGCTTTAGGAATAATTGAAATCATTAAACATACCAGAATTTTAAGAAGACCTGGATTTAAATCATATGGCTTCCCTTCGCATGTTACACTTTTATCACAAACTATATCTGTGTGTGACTAACAGTGTGTCAAAAAATATATATGAGTTCCATTGGATTTAATTCAAAAATTTTTATAGACAAACAATGAGAAATGCATGGATAATTCTAGCATACATTTACAATAATAGAGAAATTTTTAAGTGGTAATTATGTTGGCATATGTTGTACAGTTTCTGAGAAAAGTGTACCTACAATTACTTGTAAAATAAAGGAAAACAATTCAGCCCACGTCACCTTAAGTGTACTGGCTTTGATTATTTTGTGTATGAATAACGGTTAAATTATAATAATAGGCTAATAATGAGAATAATATATTATTCGAACACATCACCTGAGAGTAGTCAACCCAAGTTTCACAATATCCAGGGAAATCGTAGAGTAGTTAAATATGTATTAGATTCTAGACCAGTTGATCACGTATGGAACTATCTTGTCATTGAAAGTCGATATTTGTGTATTCTAAACTCGCAAATATATCGATTATTTTCATACCATATAAGAGAGTGACCAAAATAACCTTGATGGGTCATAATCGGTAATGTTATAGGAACATTAATTTAACTTGAAAATTTAAATTTTATTTATTAAATTTTTCCAGAAAGGTACTTTAGGATAAATAAATATTTGAGGAGATTAAATTTAATTAATAAATATAAGATGAATAGAAGAAGTGGAGAACGAATGGGTGAACGCTGAACCTTTGATAAGTTTATAAATCAATCGGGGCCCAAAAAATTTCACCGAACCCCTGCTTTAGATAGTTGTGATGTATTTACCTCATATTTTCAAAAAAAAAATTTTTTTCTAGAACCAACTTAGTGCATAGGCCGCAAAAATGAAGCCGACAACGAGGAATGTATCCTGTGTAGTTTGGATCGCTGTAGGTAAGTATTCTGTTTGTCTCTCTCTCTCTCTCTCTCTCTCTCTCTCTATATATATATATATATATATATATATATATATATAT